>OY776111.1:121530514-122083014 GCA_963675035.1 Allygus modestus | reverse complement strand
TTTGTTTTCATAAAAAACCGTTAATGTTAAAAAATATTACTTATCACCATTAAGAAGAGCTCAAAAACTAAATAATTTAGCATTTTGAATTATTATCCTACAATTGCTGGTTGCGGAGAAAATTTTAATTTTAATTTTGTGGCAAACGCAGCACATTGTCTAATGTTATTCTTATGGGGAATACAAAACTTACCATTTCTCTCTTATTTATGGATCAATTTCGTTTAAACTTGTTATGCAGGTCAAGTTAGCATTGACCAACAGAGGATATTCTAATTATGTTACAACTTAACCCGAGGAGGGACAAGGGGGCATTTCCCCTCTCAAAACCACTGTGTGTAGCAACGGATTCTGTAGTGCCTCCCTAAAAAGGATTTGGGTGGATATTTATGAAAAAAACTTATTTATAACATTTTCTGTACATTCAACCGTACTTTATATTCTATATTTATTAAATGAAAAGTAATTTTTTCATTACAGTTAGGCTAAAAGGGAGAAAGTATGTGTCAGTTTCCTGATACCGTTTGTTTTATTTAATGCTGCAATTAAACACTATTTCTAAAACGAACTAAACAAGTTTACTATTGTATGACTAGACGTATCTAATGTTAATAAAAAGGCAATTTATTACGATCCTGTTTCAGAGTTATTGAACCTCTCTATTAACCCTCCGAGTGCCCATTAGAAAATTCCTTTATGTCCACCAATTACTGGCCATTTTGCAGACTTTTATTAAAACATTAATAAAATATATAAATTATGACAAATAAGTATAAAGATGTACATTTTCTTAAATCTTATTAAACAGGCTAACTAAAAATGTAACTTTTGATGTTCATACCTAATGTTATAGTAACTTGGCATCAGTTCAAATCCAGAAATTAGGAAAAGAAAATTTGTTTTGTTCAGTACCCACACATGTAAAACCACTTTATTCACACTAAATAAGAACATGAAGATATACTATGTTCAAAATTTAATAAGGAATAAGAAAATATATAGTTTTGCAGTTTAATCTAAATAATAAGTCTAAAAAGTCAACTAACCTAAAAACTGGAGGCATTAAAGCCTATATCACCATAACAACAACAATCGCAGACGTTTGGAATTCCGTCACAGATGACAGTAAAAAAGCACGAATGGTGGTCATGTGTAGTCGTCATGAAGCCTAGAATCTGCTAATCATGTTGGTATGCTCAATGCCTGGAATTGCTCAATCGTAGGCGGGAATATTACACAAAACTGGAGGCATTAAAGCCTGTATCACCATAACAACAACAAACATTCGCAGACGTTTGGAATTCCGTAACAGATGATAGTAAAAATAACACGAACGGTGGTCATGTATAGTAATCATGAAGCCTAAAATCCACTGATCACATTGGTATGCTCAATGCCCGGGATCACTCAATCGTAGGCGGAAATATTACACAAAACTGGAGGCATGCAGTCGCCCGAAATCGGGCGACTGACACTCGGCGGTCAAAAATAGTCGCCCGAAAGCAGGCGAAGGTCACTTGGGAGGGTTAAACAAATAAATACAGTTGATGTTGATGGAATTTATGCCTGGTCAGGTGGTTTTGGGCTATTTTTTGACAATGTTGCACCGGGGACAGGTTGCAGGCCGTTTCCATTAAACTGGGGCTAATGTGATGGTAAGATGCTTGGGGCAAAACTGTCTGGGACAGATTTGAGCCGGCTCTTGCAACGAAACCTGCCCCCAGAGGTGTTTCCATTCGAACAACTCGCGGTAACATGTTACCGTCTCTTGCGGAGACTCACGTTGCGACGCATTTTTGTCCGAATGGAAACGGGGCTTTAGTGGTCTTGAAAATATGCTATTTTTATTAAGTAGTATGCTTTCAGACACCAATATTATATGATGACAATGTCCATTACAATTCTTGCCAATTACTTTTAATAATTAGCTGATTGAGTTGCTATTTGTCAACTGCCTACTCAGGCAGGGCCCAAGTAGTTTTGCAACCACACGCAAAGTTTGCTGTCTCCCTCCTCCTCCATATACATATATTTTCTCCCGCACAAAAATACAAACACGTTCACACACAGTTTTATGTAGAACAATTATATATTTATATCAAATTTTGGACAAAAAATGCCTACACTGATAATATTATTTGTTGAAAGATCAGTCAATTTTGATGATTAGTCTGTGAGATGTGGATTGAGACACTTAATTATAGATTGAATTATATTTTATTGTTCCACTGATTTAACGTTGACATTTTAAAGTTAGGTTTTCACAATTAACTATTTATGGTTTTCAGATTTTGGTCAAAGTAAAAGATGTATAATTAGCATTATTTAAACATTTAAGATCACAAAATTTACCGTCTCCCAAACTCTACCGTCCTAAGCAGCTCTGCACAGGTCACCTGCCCCAGGGCTGAAGCTATTTCCTCGACAATGGTTCTGAAGGGCAATCAAAATATCCTTCTTTGATGTTTTGTTTTAAACCCAAATTAACCTTCTGGGTATGTTGTGCTCATAGCCCACAGGAGGTAGTTGGTTATCAGAGTGTACGACTAGGTTTAAATTAACAAACTCCAAGAAAAACACAGAACATTTTTATGTTACATTTAATAAATAAGTATATAAATACATTTTTTCACAATCTAAAAAATACATACTGCTACAACAGACAAAAATAATTTACCTTATATACATAATAAGGCGAAACGCAATGTCAAAAATAACAACGGTGTAAAAATATAAATTTCTTAATAGTTCTAAATTATAAAAAGTTGTAATGTTGCAATGAAACTAATTCAAACATTTACCAAATTAATTAAATTCTGCAACGCTTAAAAATTTGAATTATTGCTAGCTGTTATATAAACCATTTAAAAAGAAAAACAATTAATAAAATTTGAATGGAAATTTAAAGTATATTCATTAGATTCAATCCTATCGTGTTGAAATTATTGAATTTTTGGGATCTAAAGGTAAAATTGCACAACCTCCGGTTTCATGATAGCGCTGCTTTCACTTAGCAACAACTTTGTTCCTACTCCGATGGTAGTACGAGAAGAACACGAGTAGCAATGATCAGCTGCCGTCACTGCTGTTGCTGTTGATGTCGTCGATCTCGGGGACTGCTGGTTTGCGGAGGGGGAAGATCCTTGGCAGGTCCAGAACAGAGGTCAAGGTGAAGTCCGGGTGGTAGTGGAAGGGTCTGGGACTCTCTGGACCTGAGATCCACACCGTAGCTGCCAGCTGTGCCTCCTTGCCTCCCAACACATCCGTCTCCAGCTTGTCTCCCACCATTATACAGTTGTTTGGACTCACTCCGAGAATCTCACAGGCCTGTGGAAAATCAGCAGTCCCCTTACAATAAAGTTTTAAGTTTGCGTTTGTAAGTAAAAGAATCCACTTCCTTTCTTAATTATATTGGAAAAAAAACATATTTTCTTATTTCTTCAATATTTCTGTAAAAATTTAGTAAAAGTTATTTCAGGACAAAAAAATGGCAGATATAAATGCCATTTGTAATCGCCAGAAACGATGTACATTTAAGTATTCCTAAGACTAGAACATTTAAATGCTGAAGATGCACATTTTTTAATGTGTCACAGTAATATAGATTTCCTTATCTTAAATTGTGAATTCTGCCACATCTTGGTCAAATAATTTTTTTTAAACAAAGATAAAACTCGAACAAAGTGTTTCATCTTCGTCCAATTCCTGATAATATTCCTGTAATCACGTTAAGTTTCTGGGTATGGCCTTTATTCAACAGCTTCTATGGACACCTCACATTGACCAATTTCAAAATCGATTAGAATACAATTTTTTTGTCGTACTGCTTGGAAAACGGCTGTTTTCAATACATGCGTTGCGGGGCGAAAGTAGTTCTTTTCAGTCCTAGGATGGAAAAGAATCAGCTGGTGTCGAGGTCATCAGCTGTTCCGTTTCTGTCATTTATAAAATATCAATGTAGTGAACCTGCAAACTTGTGTACGTCGATTGTAAGTAATCGATTGTATCAAGAGTTGTAATCAATTATTTTATCGATTTTTATTCATTGTTGCATTGTTATCGGTTTAAGTATATTTGTTGTGTTTCAGTCCAACAAGATGAGTGACAGGGAAAATAAATCAGCTTTATTCTGGTATGCTACATGACAGGTTTTTTTGATAAAATCTATATTTCAGAAAAATATTTATTTTGAAAAAGCCTATATGCCCAAAATTCAAAAAAGTCAAATGGTAGCATATGGGTCAATACCACCAAATGGGATAACTTAGGTCTCCATGAGAAAAATAAAAAATTATATATTTTAAAAACCTTTATTGTTTTGATTAAACAACCTTTTTTCCTACCTTTCAACCCTATCCTACATTCCAAATAATAAATAAATAAAGTGTAAAAGATTAAATATGTCTTTATTTACCCATCGGTCACTCGTCTCCAACTGGCTTGGAGGTTATGCTGATCAAAACAAATATGTCAAGCAGACGATTGCCAACGACTGTGGTGTATAACCAATGACAATGTAACCTGTACTTCTACACGTTAACATCGGTCTGGAGAAAGTTGAGTGGAAAAATGTTTTTTTCCTATTGACAAGTAATGTCTCCGAATGTTCGTGGTTCAAGGATGCGTAAAACTAACGGAGTGTCCAGAAAAAGGTGTGGCAGTAAAAAGAGCAGGAAACATCTGATCTATTTTTCTAACAGCTGATAGTTTGTTTCATGAGTGTAGTTTTTTCAGAAAAAGTAATAGATTTTCTGAAATATCTTCAAAACCAGGGAAGAATTGTATCGTACCTCAATTCACAAACAGTACGGTCACACTTATAAATCATAGCATGTCATTCTTTTATTAAAAAGCTAAATATATCATAACAAGTTAACAAGAACTAAATACAACCTCAAGACGTGGTTAGCCTACAAAGCTTAACTGAACGACTATTAAAAATAATGTCTCGAATATACATATCAGTCACAAACAGATCTCTCAGGTGACCGGTACTGTTATGTGTGACCGATCTGTATATTCGAGACATTATGTTTAATAGTCATTCAGTTAAGCTTTGTAGGCTAACTACACTTGCATGATTCTGTGGCCACATTCGTTTTATATGTTATGTACAATTAACATGCTTTTCATGCTGAAAATTAATGTTTTTTGCTGATTGCAGAAAAACGAAAAGAGATACAAGATTGGTATAAATTAGAAAGTTGGTACGATTTACAAGACCTTTTCAATGGTATGCTTTTTTGACATAAGCTACCATTTGACTTTTTTGAATTTTGGGCATATAGGCTTTTTCAAAATAAATCTTTTTTTGAAATATAGATTTTCTCAAAATAGCCTGTCATGTAAAGCTGTAAAATTACCAGAGTAAAGCTGAGTTTATCACGAGTAAGAAATTAAAGTCGGAAAAAAGGTACAAGTAGTGGTTTAGAAAATACAGGGTATTCCGTAAATTTCAATATTTTATATAAAAATGGCCGCCATTTTGAAACGAATAAAGATAAGTGAATTCTGTTTTCGCCAAAATATTCATTTTAACGAGGCCTTTAAAACTATGTATAATATTCCCTATGTTTACATTAAAAAATTTTGAGATTCGAACCTGTGACCTTCAGTTTTGGAACATTCTGTACTTAGATTTTGATGAAAATATTTTTAATAGATAGCCCATATGCATTTTAGTGGGGAAGAATTTTGTTTGATGACTTTAGACCAAACCGTTCTCCCGTTATACATGCTGGACGGGTGGTCTGACTCACCCTGTATATTACAAAAGGCTCTCAAGGAGAAGATAAGCTAAGCGATAACGCTGTTCGCAGCGAGTCTTGATTCCTGATATAGCTCGAAACGGTTGACTAAACCATTCCTTCTTGCAATCGATAGTCCACAGCATTCGATATACCTATCGTTATAGTTAGTCTAACCGAACACCACACACTAACACAAACCTAACAGATAATCTGTAGTAACAGCTGTTTGTTTTAAATAGCAAGAACAAGATGGAGACCATTTTGGGAGCAAGCTTTTAAAGGTAAACAAGTTGTAAAATATTAGTTTTGAGGAAGCAGTTAGCTTCATATATTGTGCAGTAAGACGAAAAATATAGTTCATCACATGGGCCAAAAGTGGCTTTTCGATCCTCGCTCATTTTCCGACCTCGGCTTCGCTTCGGTCGTTAAACTTGAGCTCGTATCGAAAAGCATCACTTTCGGCCCTAGAGATGAAATATAATATTATTTCTCCATCAAAATGCAGTATTTATTATTTCTCCATCATCAAGAGCAGTTTACTTGTTCAGACGTCCAGTTGACTCTGTTACATCTCATTATGTCAGGACATCATATTTTGCCCTATTTCAATCTTTAATAGGGGCATAGTTATAAATAGCACATAATTACCTTGCCAGCATTGATTGAATTGATACAGGTAATTATTGATCCGTTGTAGTTTGGTTTTAAAATATACTGTTCTAAGTTAGCTTACTTGCCAATGAGCAAAATCAGTATTATGTTAAACCATGCTTTAGTAACTTATTTATATGACTTGTTATTGTATTTTTATCTTTTATATTTTTTTACTGTTATTTATGACTTGGCAATCTTAATACTTGAAAGTTTTGCATGTTTATGTTTAGCTTATGAAAAGTTTGTTTCAAAGACACTTGGCTTTGTTATTTTAGAATTTGACTATATTTTTTGAACAATTAAACTATTACTAACTAAGACTGACAATGCAAATGACCAATGTTTGGTATTAACCCAAACATTTATAAAATATCAAATAACTATATTTACTTGGCCGTATCCATGGAATGGAAGTGCAGCGCAAGAATGCCTCAATCTTAACATCACGTCACTGCCTTCCTGCTTAAACCCAGTTGATGCAATATGTGATAAACCTGTAAACATGTTAAATAAACCTAGTTTTTATACATGTAAAACTTTTTACCTGTAAAAATATGTTCTTGTTCGGTTTTTCCCAGGGAAGGTCACCAGAAACCAGTATGCAATCAAAGTAGGAACGAAGTTTTAGACAGTTGATCTTCTCCCATTGAGAACTTGATGTGCCATTTGTGATCAACGCAAGAGTGTAGTTTCGTCGCATCTTTTTCAGCATGACTGTTACATCAGGAGTGGGGGCCAGACATTCATATCGAAGATTTAGCCATTTTGAATATACTTCCCCTGTAAAAAAACAAATTATTAATAAGTTATGCTTAAACTGACATGACAAAATTAGTGGTTCAACAGCATTGAAATTTAGTTTTAAATGAAATAGAATACATTGTGTCTGAATTAAACTGTTTTGCAAAATGTATATATATACGTATATCAGAACCAGGATTGGTACTGCAGCTTAGATCCTCGATCTAATCATACTTTGCGAATTATGCCTCTTCATTAAGAATAAATTGTGTTTAAAACCTCAATCTAACAAATTTTCAATAACCCCAGCAAAAATAAATCCACCCTTGCATAATTTTTTTTTAAATGTAGAACCTCTACATAGCAAATCTCACCTTTATAACAAACTGTTCACGCCACAAGCTCATTGTAATGAACATAACAATCATAAATTCCAGAAATTAATCATATCAACTAGAATCCTCAGTCAGTTACAACAGTTTGTAATTTATGCTGGTAAATATTCAATAATAACAGTTAGGTAGTCCTACGTAAAAATATGTAATCATGTACAAATCCGGATTAGGCCCCTATAAAAAATAAATGTGCCCTTATAAAAACTCAATTAGACCTATATATATGTCTAAGCATCTATATAAGATAAATGTATTAATCACCCATATAACATATTTTACCACCTTATATAAGAACATAGTGTAAACTACTTCAAACACAAATTTTAATTATTATCTGATATTAAAGACATAGATTACTGGCCAAATTTTATATAGTAATAACAGTGAAAATTCAGAGTGAAAAGAGTCATGTGTACTGAAAACCTCAAGAAGGAAAATCATATTTGAATGTATTGTTGGAAGGAGATGGATTTAACTCTCTCTCATTCTTCTAAGATGGACCGGCCTTTGTGTTAAACATAAAATTTGAGCATCATCTCAAAATTAATGTATTTCCATTAAATAAGTACCTCGGCCAAATCCAAAGTTTGATATTTTAGTTAGGAGAAGGACCAAACCATTACGAATATCCCTTTTTATTGTGTGAGGCCAGAAGAGATGGTTTTGGTGAAGCAGGTGTCCTTGGTAACATAATTCCAAACTTACCTAGAACCTAGAGACGAACTTATTTCAGAATCAGGTGGACTGAGGAGCTTGATTACTGATTATATTCAGATATCTTCACCAATAGACGATTCAATTTCCAAATTTTGTAAGAAGAGAACTTTTTAATTCGTTTAATAACGCCAGTGAAAATAGGACAGAATTTATTAGGCCTAGAACATTTCCTTCAAAATCATGGCCGCCATTCTTTGGTGATGCCAAGCCAAAATTGGTTCTTTGAACATTAGAGCAAATTCATATCTTACAACCAAACGATCAGATTTAAAAGTTAACCATAAAGAAAATCAAATAATAATAAAGCAGAATCTAGAATTAAGGGAGTCTCCACACGAGCCTTCTTTTTTACAACGCCCTGAGATAAAGACTTTCAAATTCTCCACAGAACTAGCCGAGGAATATTTCACAATTTTGTAAAGTCAGATCAGATATTTCCCCCTACCTTTGTAACCCATGTTGTTAGTCCCTTGCAATCTTTAATATGCTGGAATGTGAATTTCGTGAATAAATAATTGTTTTAGCGAATTTCCCCTATAGGGAAGAAGCTATTACCGTAGGTGGCATGGTAAGAGTTAAGCCCGAGACCATGTTAACTTTTTATTTTGAGGTCCCCAGATGTCAAAAACACTATTCGTTCAAATTTATATATATATATTTATATATATATATATGTGTCCGTTAACACGATAACTTGAGTAAAAATTGTCTGATTTTGATGAAATTTGGCTCAAAAGCATTTTATAGAGCTTAAAAAAACAAATAATATAGTATTTTGAATCATTAACCTAGGTTAAGTCGTTGCGGAGACAATCCAAAAAACGTGCTCATAAAATCTCACATGTTAATCTTATGGGAAAAAGGTTTTTTGCTTTTCCTCAGTTAATTTTAATGTAAACCTCACATTTTCTGTTACCAATCTGTTTAGCTCTACAAAACAATCATTTTGGTTTTTAAATTGTGATTCTACGCCCAACCGTTGCAGAGATATTCAAAGTGCTAAACACAGTACGTTGTCCAATGTTATCCTTATGGAGGATAATCAAAATTTGATAACTTGATTATTTATGAATGTATGTTAATGAAACTTGGCATGTGGCTTTACTTAGCACTGGTATGTTGATATTTGCACACAAAAAAATGGTTTGCCAATTTTCCCCGCAGCAGCGAACCTGCATACTCAGCCCCCATGTTATTCTTATGCAGGATAAATAAAATGTAATGTCTCCCTTAATTATGAACGCAAATTAATAAAACTTGGTAATTTGGTATGCATCTTCGACTTAATAAGTTATATTGATAACTGCATAAAAACACATTTTTGTGCTCCTTATTGCAGCAAACCTGCATACTCTATGTTATTCTTATGGAGAATAAATAAAATGCTATATATCACTTATTTAGTCGTGTATTTTTATGGAACTTGGTGATTGGCTTTATGTGGTAGTGAGAAACATATAAATGCATTGTAAATTCGCTGAGTATGCAGGTTTGCTGCTACGGGGGTATTTGTTAATTGTACCAACGAGTCGTTCATTGGAGGCAGAAATCGCCATCTTGTTTTAGGTTACCTAGAGACTAAGAGCTAGGAGTGTATCTTGCCATCGAGCCACTAAGTTAGTAACTCAATAAAAACTTCATTTAGTAAGTGAGCAGTTGCATATTTTAATCAAAGAGAACAGTATATATATATTATTATGAGATAAATAAATAAAAGTAAATAATAAAAACAAAGAAAGGGTAGGTGGAGTTTTCAATTGGCGGCCAAGCAACGTGGGCTCTCTTTCCGAAACTAGATTCTTGCAATCTAAGTGTTTGAAGTAGTAGTATAAGGTAAATATAACAGATAGCCTACATATAAGTTGTGATATTATTATATGTGTATATTATATTTAATTTCCCCTCCCCCCAATAATTCTTTCTCCACTTGTTGTTAATAATAAAATATAACTGACTATATAAATGTTGTGTATAATAAAACAAAATGACTATCCCGTATAACTTAAGATCAAACCCTAAGCCGTCTCAAAAGTTAGAGAAAATAGCGGGGATAATGATGAACATACCGAATTACACACACGCACATTAAGCAAAGAGAATAGTATCATCGACGATAGTTCCCGAACGTTAACAGCAAACAGCCCTACACCCTCACAAACACATCCTACCAACAAATCAGACGATGAACCATCTTTCCACGGATTTGATCCGATAACGGATATCGAAGTCGGACAGAATAACCTACATCAATTCACTGGCGCAATCGACCGACAAACCGCGGCTTACTCCATGTCGTCTCCCGAGCCTGCCGCTATGCCAACTGAGCAGCAGCCAACCACAGCCCAGGAACGTGACGCCGCGCTCGACCAATCCCAAGCCGCATCTCACCACTGTGCGGTATCTCCATGTCCACAACAAACACACGACTTACTGTCACGAATACAGTACATGCTACAATCCCTCGAGAATAATATGAACACGACAATCAACACTAATGTAAATACCTTGGAATCCAACATTAAAACTGAGATCAATACACACTATGAAATACTGGATAGTAAAATCGAGGCCCAAACAAACTCCCAAACCAAATTGCAAAGTGAATTAAACATCATCCAAGAAACACAACAGCAACAATCTGTTGAGGTTAAACAACTTGAATCTAAATTAACTTCACAAATGAACGAGAATTCATACAATCTTAAAGTCAATTTAAAAACAGATCTGAGCGCACACAAAATTGAAGTTAACGACACAATTCAGTCTCAACACAAAGTCATCTCGGACGGATTGAACACTACATTAAATGCTAGCCTAAACGGGATTAAAACTCAATTAAAAGAATCCCACGAAACACAACAAAAGCAATTGGAAAATACCCTAAAACAATATACTCAACAACTCCGAAACACCTTAGAACCCATAATAATGGAAAACCAATCAAAAATCGAACACCACAGCATCGTCGTAGAAGATATTAAGCAAACACTAAATGAGCACAGTAATAAAACAGAATCACTACAGAATGGAACACAAATCAAATCAAATACCTTCACACCAAACATCTATGTAACTTGCGGGAGCAGTGCAAATCTTGATTCAAATCTGCCGAAGTTTACGGGTAGAGCACACAACCGTAAGGAATTTATAGCTAAATTACGCAAATATAATGACAAAAGCCTAATGCGACAAAATCCTCAAACTGACATCAAAGTTATTGAAGTATACTAGTGAAATTAATTTTCAAAAATGGTTTAAAACTAATTAAAATATAACCACTAACTTGATAAATTTCAAATGGTAGCATAAATTTGTTGTTTTATTGTGCTGTGAAATTTTTACATACAGATATCTGTTATATGTTAGATTATCTTGTGTGGTTTTGGAAAATTCAACTGCAAATTATTATTAACAAAAACCTAAATTTATTTTTTGATGAGGTTAATAGCTGATTACTTTAAATGTGATATAGACAAATTAACATTATGTCACTGTACTACTTTTATTATTTTATTTATTTATTTTCCAGTTTGACATGGTACTTATGTTTAAATAAATGTACTTTAATATTTGTTATGGACTTCAATTTTGAATTTAGTAGCGTAAATTAAGTAATTTTAGAGTTATTTTGATTTTAATCTTCAGTATTTAAAGGTCTAATTTTTAAATTTATAATTTCTTTTAGTTTCATATTATACATAGTTTTATTTAAGTTATCTGATTTTACTTTGTATTAATGATACAATAATCTCCCAATGCATCAAGAATAGTATTTATAAAACTTTGGTTTTTGTTGTTTGTATGATTTAAACCAATAGTTTTTATTTATATTGAAAGCAATATAATTAATCAGTTAAGCAACTTATGCAACTGATTGATTTTCAAGTAATTTCTGAATTTATCATTTATCAATTTGAATTTACATTTATTTATTTATCATGATTATTTCAAGAACTTGTATTAATATCTAATAATAACAATGTTAAAATGTAATACTTCAAAGATGCAGGTTTTCAACAATATTTTTATCCATAGTATAGTTATTTATTTTTTAATCAAATTAATGATGCAAATTGTATATGACCTTAATTATTACTCAATAATTTGTCTATGATACATACAAATTAATAACTAAATAGTATATATGACGGTACATTGTACCGTTCAGAATTTGTACCGAGAACCGAGGTACAACATCTTTTACCGTACCGATCTGAAATTGTTGGTACCGCAGACCCCTAAACTTTAGACATCAGATATGAGCCTGGAAGTGACAGAGCAGAATGTGGGGGGGATGCACTGTTCCATCATGTAAACATTACCTGCCTAATACTTGGCCATTGTACAGCGTGTAAGCTGTGTGATCGAGCAGGCGTCATGACACACTTCAATTCATTGGCGGCAACTTTCTTTGAAAGAAAGTAGACTTAGAGAGGGTATTGACATTGGCATTTGGGTATTCTCATTGTTGTTTATTTGTCGTACACAGGTACGACAAATGCTTTAAAATCCATATTTGTAGCCCTTGAGTTGCAGTTAAATTGTAAGACTAAATCACTTACTGTGAGACCGTCAGTCAGCTCAAATTGGTAGTCAGCTCAGACTGGTCATGACTTCAAGGGTAAGACTGGGATCATGTTTTTGTCGACAGGCCTGTCTAACTGTTTAAGTGTAATATTCGTTTTGTGTAATCGTCGTGTCCGTGCGAATGTACTGTGTTGTGTTTTTTAATTTTCTGACGAAGCCATCTAGTCTACAACTTCATACTGTTAAGGAGCTGATGATGACGCCGTTGCGTCAAAATATGTCCTAAGTTTCAACCTGCAACAATTTGAGCTGACTGACGGTCTCACAGTAAGTGATTTAGTCTTACAAAGGTAGTCATTTTATACTATTCACAATAGCATATAACGGAATTTGATTGGTGCTGCACTCTAGTAGCAACTCTAGCAACATCTGTAACTAATGACGACGGGAAACTACGGTTCTCTCCGCTAGGGGCGCGGACTGACTGATAAAGCGTCATAACGACACCAGGCCTTTGGTCACGTTAGCTGAGTTGGCTACGTCGTGGAAACACCTTGGCCAGGTATGGATACGATGTTCGTGGGTTTGATTCCCGCACACGACCAAAACTGACCAGTCGTGCAACTCTCAATGAGTTAACCGGTCTGTGGCAACGTTGGTGGGAGGGCCCAAGTAAAACAAACAGTGGCAGGCTTGCTTGGAAGTTGACGGGATCGGTTAATTCTTTGTGAGTTGCACATGGTCAACACTGATTTTGCTACTTTTTACTTACGTCTACTGTGTGTGTGCCAATGTGACTCTTAAAACTGAATGAAAACAGTATTTTAATGAAAATAAACCATTAATCCATTTGAAACAAACATTTCTATTCCAATTCATAAGTTTAAAAAATCACAAGTAAGGTACGAGACCAGCTCGAATGTCTACGCCAATGGGTTAATCGTTACAGTGACTATGTCGAAAAGTAAGCATACGCGTACCTATCTTATGGTAATAAAATCATTTTGTATATACACTTGTCTTTTTTATGGCCTATCGGAGGTTGATAAAAAACTACCCTCGTACATGTTCATTTCAAATACAATTTTGATGCAAAATTTGCATTATATAGCACATTTTTGAGGAAAAATTCTAAACTGAGATGATTTATTATGTTTTTGCAGAAATTCCCCGAGCTACACTTTTACCATAAAAGTCTGTTAATCTCAGAGGAAATCCGGTGATATGGCAATCCTAAGAAGATAATTTCAACTAATTATATTATTTCCATCACCTTCAAACACACAAATAATAAACTTAATAATCCTACACCACACCACTGTTATAAATTACTGAATGAAAACTGTATCAAAACTTACCGGCTTCACAAGCATATTCTTTCAAGGCTTGAGACCACAACAGAATGCGCCAATCCGCGATGTCATAGTCGGGATTGTGAGGACACAACACGAAGCTCTGGAGGAATTTGGTTGTTGCCACTTCTGCATCATGGGATGGGAGGTGATATTTTGACATCAATAAGGAACAAAGCTGTAAAAAAAACTAAAATTAAAAATATAATTTCAATAAAAACAAATCACAAAGTTAATGTTATGTTTTAACACTTTTGCTTTGAAGATACCTTAAATTATAAAGTAGCTCTTGAAAGTATAAATTTTCGGCAGTACAAATTGATACTTTCCACATATTGTTTTAATGTTTAAAAAAAATCCTCATAATACATTCTATGTATCAGAAAAGAATGTGGTGCATGATGAAATGAAAAACACCATACAAATTTTTTATTTAGATGCCCTTATTTGCCATAGCCTTTTCAAGGAATTCTTAAACATTTAGCCTATATTCATAAAATCTTACTATTATAACAACTTATATTGAAGATTGGAAACCGTAAAACATATGTAATCGTTATTTAAAAGGTTATAATGTTAAAATATACAAATGTAAACTTAAAAACTAACACTGATAATTACTGGGAATCAAGTGTTGTTAAATTATTTAAATATAAACTATAGCAATTTTAACATTAATTGGCCTTAAGAACCGAGGTTACACCAGGAAAATAAAAATTTTAGCGTATTTCCCCCCCTACAGGGAAATAGCTATTACCGTAGTCAGCAAGGTAAGACCTAGGCCTGGGACCATGATAACTTTTTGTTTTTATGTCCCCAGGTGCCAAAAACACCATTCGTTCACATTTATGTGTGTGTGTGTGTGTGTGTGTTCATAAGCATAACTCTCGTAAAAAAGGTCATATCTTAATGAAATTTGGTACAATGTGTAAAGTGACATTTATTTAGACGAGTTTGAAAACCAGACGAATCGCACCATGCGATGGGGGATTTTTGTACCCCAAAAATGGGGTTTTTACGTGTAATTTTTATTTAAATAAAATTTTACTATTGAATTCAGCTTAAAAAAAAAAAATTTGGTATTTTGATAACTGATCTACGTCAATTGGTTACTGAGATATTGAAAGTGCTAAACACAGTATATTGTCTAATGTTACGCTTATAGAGAAAAATAAACAAATAATATCTCACTTATTTATGAACATAAACTGATGAAACTTGGTATATGGCTTCATCTGGTTGTGGTTTATTGTTTTTTGCACAAAAAACAATTTTTTCACTTATGGTTCCCGTAGTAGCAAACCTAGGGTCCCCATGTTATTCTTATGGAGAATAATTAAAATGTTATATATCGTATATTTATGGAATGTATATGGATGAAACTTGGTACGTGATTTCACTTCGATGAGTTCTATTAATATTTTCATAAAAACCCATTATTTTGTGTTCCTTGTTGCAGCAAACCTGTGTACTCATTCCCAAAGTTATTCTTATAGAGAATAATTGACATTTTAAATATCGCTTATTTGTGAATATATTTCTTATGAATCCTGATAAGTGGCTTAATGTGTTATTGAGACAAATTCATTGGAAATTCGCTGAGTACACAGGTTTGCTGCGAGGGGGTATTTGCCTATGTTGTTTGACCACGTTTTTCATAGAATACGCAAATCATTTCTTTGTGCTCCATTCTGTGATGGAGCTACTGAACTTTTACTGCTTACAAATATGCTTAAAGAATCATCTGATCAAATAAAATCCTCATCTCTGCCAGATATTTACTTAAAATTGTAAGGCCAAGGGGAGAGAAGCCTTAAATAATTTTATAATAATTCCTTTGGTGATAATCTTCAAGTCTGATGCAGTGGATTTCTCTTTTGATTACATGACTTCAAAATTAACGTTTAAAATATAGATCAACGATAGTGATCAATCAAACAACGCAGGAGTAAAATGCTCATCTACTCCCTGCCAATTTGAACCCAAATATATGCATGTGTGAATATTTGGCAGGCAATCAAAGACTAAAACAGCTTTGTTTGCCTGACTATTTTATATCCTTGCCAAGTGTAAAATAAACACCTAGTCTATGCACTGGATAAAACTGAACTGTTGAATCATTCCATGTATTTATTATTTTAAGTATATTTTATTTATAACAACTAGTACGAGATGCTGCTCGAACCCAAGAAAATGTCCTCATGCTTTTGAATTTACATTACGGTATCCCTATTAACGTATTATGCACACTGTGTCATTCCACTGTGTTCTAGTAGTCACAATTTATACAATATCTATAACATCTGTTCTTGCTGATGTGCTGTTTCGTTAATGTGTCAGCAGCTGTTAAATATTCAATTCAATTGATTTCTATTCTTCTACAACATTTACTTAAAAGTTTGGAAGACCAGTGGGGCAGAGACCTAAAGACAAATAGGAATTATAAGGAAATTTATAGAATCTACACCTAAACCTCTTTAAATTGACACATCAAGCAAAAAATCTGTTAACACGTTCAGTGCGGCGCGCCAGATTTCCCGCGGTTGCCCAAAAAGGAAACAAATGCAATTATCCTGAATATACACGATTAACGCAGTGAATGCGTTAAATAGTACCTTAGATCTTGCTCTTCCAAAACACCTACTTGTAGCCAATAGCATTTTACAAAAATCTGTAACAAATACTATATTACTGAGGATTTATTTAAATTTTATTATTTCCAACTACAGTAGAGTCTCGATTATCCGACCCTCCCCGTGCACGATCGAACGATCAACTTCCGCTCGCTTACAGAAGAAAAAAGAAAATGAAAATTGTTTAACGTTCTTTTTATTATTTTCCGTGTTATCCGACCTTTCCGCTTATCCGTCCTTGCCACGGCCGGTTTAGGTCGGATAATAGAGACTCTACTATACTTCAGTATTGTACACTTCTTTCATTTCATTTATTACTAGCAGACCCGCCGTTGCGGCTTCGCCTGTGTGAACTACGATTTGAACAAAATTAAATATAATTTTAATTGTTTGTGCTGCATTCTGTGATGGAGCTACTGAACTTTTACTGCGCTAATTAATCATGCCAGATTAATCATCCCAGATGTTTTAAGAAGTTTCTATGGTAACAATAAACAAATCAATATCTATAAGAGTAATATTTGAACTTTAGATCCCCTGGGCTGGGGCCCTAAGGATTTTTTGAAAAGAGAATAAGTCGACCCAAAACCCTCATACATTAACCACCTTCATGTGAAATTTAAGCTCAAACAGTTAATAAATTTTCAAGTTAGACTGGAACATACATGACAATGGACACCTCCTTCAGCACACCATAAAGATCAGGGGGCGGAGCCCTAAAACGTATGCGGAATGGGAATAGGCTTATGTTTTACTCTGGTAAATTAGCTTGTTGAAAAAGTAACACCTGGTTGTACTAATACCTGGTAAAAAAAATCAGTGTCCATAAAAATAAGATAGGAACTTTGATGCGGCAGAGCCCTCCTCCAGTAAAATCTGTATCAAAACCCTTTGCTTTTTCTAATTTAGAACAAAATAATTATTGTACCAAATTTCTAGCCTTTTAGCTAGATCAGAACTTTGAGAATTAGAGATGAGTGAGTGAATTAGCTGCCCTAATTTAAGAGCCCTAAAACATTTTTGGAACGGGAATGATCCTGAGGTGATTTTCAAGACTTTACATGATATTTCATTAATATAAATTGTTTCCCTTGGACTTATTATTGAGAAGTGGGTTTACAGGCAAAAGATCTGTAGGGAAGAAGTGCTTTGGGAAGTGCATAAGAGATGGAATAAAATATTCAATTAATATTCAATTACAAAGTTGTAGATGACTAAATAAATTACTAAAAACGTTTTTGTCAAAAGTTAAATCGGACAAACAGTTTAGCTTGCATGAAAGCCAGAAATTCAATAAGCAATTTTTATAATTTCCGGTTTTTGGACGCCATCTTGAAACTGGTACCTGGGTTTTCAAATTTTTTACTGAAAAGTAGATGTAAAATGATGGATGGTGGTTGTAAAACAACGGGGAGAACTTTGTTCTATTTGTAACAAAGTTGTATACGGTTTATTTAATATACAGGATTAAGATTATTTTCATCTAGTCATTCTAGTCGTACATTCTAGCCAACAACAATCATTCTTGGTTTTATTTTCTTGAAGTATTTTCTTATCCACTGAAAAAGTTCTTTTGTTAAGTTAGTGAAATAAGATATATGTATGTACTAGTTGCCATCGTATTCGGTTTCACCCGGGAATACGACACCTGCGCGAGCTGCATTCTGAGGTTAACCCGTGGAACCACTATGAATCGTGACCAGCTGTTTGAATTCTCATTAGCTCGAACTAAAGTGAATATCCATAAGAATAACACAGGATTGGAACTTTGACTCCCCGTGGGGCGGAGCCCTATGAGAATTTCTTAAAATTCTTTGTTAGTGATTACCTACATTATGGAAAGAGTATACGTGCCAAATTCCATGGTTGTAGATGTAGAGGTTTGGCCTGGGGGATGATCGGTTTTTTATATTTATAGAATGTCCATAAGAATAACACAGGATTGGAGCTTTGACTC
Organism: Allygus modestus; assembly: GCA_963675035.1. Lineage (NCBI taxonomy): Eukaryota > Metazoa > Arthropoda > Insecta > Hemiptera > Cicadellidae > Allygus > Allygus modestus. The sequence goes on along the minus strand of OY776111.1, from coordinate 122,064,288 downwards.
CCCATGGGGCGGAGCCCTATGATAATTTCTAAAAATCCTTTCTTAGTGGTTACCTACATTATGAAAAGAATATACATGCCAAATTTCGTGGTTGTAGGTCTAATGGTTTGGCCTGGGGAATGATCAGTTTTTCGTATTTACAGATATAGATAATATTTAAAGATTTTTTTTCTCTAGCCCTAAGTATTTCATCAACAAATTTATGTTCTTTAATTTACTTTTTCATTTTAAAGTTTTTATCTAATATTTATTTAAGATTTTACTTTAAAAAATACAATTATTATACATATTTATAGTTTGTTAGTAAATAGCCCATCAAGCCTATTTTGTATTGACATTGTAAATATGTTGACACTATTCATGTATGTATTTACAAGATGAATAAAGATTATTGATTCTGATTCTGTAGGGTGGGGGGTGTGTATATGACAATTTTATAAGAGAATGGTCCAATAGGTCAAGAATCTTTTCGTGTATTATCGTCGTCAAAGCCCATAGATTGAAAAATGTCAGTATTTTAAAATAAAACACTGACAACTAAGTGATAAGTAATTTTTTTTATTTTTGTTGAATTGGCAAGTTTTCTAATCATTTCACAAACTAGGCAGTTCTGAAGCCTATTTAGCAAAAAAGGCAAAACAAAGTCTTGCCAAATTCACTAAATAGCAATAACATGGCACAATCTGTAGTTTGTTACTACGGTCCTCACAAGAAGAAAGGTTAAGCACTAATAATAAACCACACTCATGGAATCCCTTTTACAGGCTAGTGAATTAGTAAATTTAGCACTAATATGTGTCAGGCAATGAGAGCTTGCTGGCGATGATCAAAGGTTTGAGTTTACATGGTGGTCTGGCACTAAACCTTTAATACCAGATGTGTTGATTGTTAAATGGTTACATTATGGGCTGCATTTTTATGAAATAGTTTAGGTGCCCTTTAACAGTCAAATTGCCCATTCCAATAGTTAACACACCCAGTTTGTTTAGTTTTCACTAGTTCTTTAAAATCTGGATAGACACTTAACTCTGCTTATCAACTGTACTACATTAAGCCCCAACTATGAATACATTAAATTAATAATCACATTTTTGAAAGAAAGAATATAATTTTAGAGGGCTTATAAAAATTGTATTCTAAGTACAGACAAATATTTCACTGGGTCAGCTTATGAAAACGAGAGGATATGGAGAGGGGGTACAAGGAGCTGTCATATTTAATTTTAAAAAACAATACATCACTATACTAAAAATGAAACAAATTACACTGTACACAGTTTTAATATGGTTAGTATCATGGCATCTAATAACACTCGATGTCACTCTACAACTTAATTGCATCAACCAAACGCAGTCCCCATGTAAATCTTATAGACATTACATTTCATTCGATTGTATGATTCCTAAAAAGATCAATAAAAAGGATGAGAGGAGATTGATTGTTTTTGAAAATAAGATCCTCAGAAAAATTTATGGGCCAATTTTTGAAGAAGGAGAGTGGAGGAGGAGACACAACAGGGAATTGAGAGAACTATACAGGGATCCGGATGTAGTTTGCGAGTTTAAATGCAGAAGAATTAGATGGGCTGGACACGTTTTAAGAAGAGAGGAGAATCATAGTTTGAAACAAGTTATGATGAGGAATCCTGAAGGAAGAAGACCAAGAGGAAGACCACGGCAAAAGTGGTGGAAGCAAGTGAAGGGGGACCTGGAGCGATTGGGAGCGAATGAGAAAGATGCGGAAGACAGAGACAGATGGAGGGGCTTTGTTGGTGCGGCCAAATATCTCCTTAGATATGTGTGGCCATGGGAGTAAGTAAGTAAGTAAGTAAGTATGATTCCTAAAACAGGTTTAATTTATTCAAGGTGGTTCAACATATTCACCACAGAATGCAGCACACCCACAACTGGAATAAAACTGCTAAAAACCAAATGAGCAAAGCAAACATGCCATTAAAGGCAATGATGAGAAATATTTTTCATAATAATATCTCAGTTTTTGTCTGTCCTTGTGTAGATTGTATAGTTGTAATACAGAACCCCTGTTGCTGAAAACCTGATTACTCGAGCAAATTTCTTAAGGATTTAAATTAAAAGAATAAAATCTCTAACTGAAAATTATTTAGTAATTACCTGGTTATTATTATTATCTATACTATTAAAATCATTTATTGAGTTTTGTTTGGCAATTTTCGACCCTTAAAACTATTGTTTTAAATACATTTAGTATCAGTCGAAAGCTCTTATACTCTAGATGTGCCTTTTGGGGGTTCAAAAAACATCCACGTTCAGGGCTTCAATTAATCTTATGGAGCTGTGTTTTATTTAGGTAGTCAGCTGATCAATGACAACTTTTCAAAACTTGTTGCTCTACGCCTACTAGGTTCCCGAGCGTACAACCACCTAGTGCATCACCTAGTTATTATTATTTTTGACTGAACTTGCTTTTTATGAAAATAAAAACTGAATACAGAACCGGGCCAATATGAAAACCGAATTAAAAAAAGGTAGGATCTGTAAACAAAATTCATGGGTCATTCTGCTAGGTAGAAAACATCCAATATTAGGGTCAAAGAATGATAATGAATTATTCACCATTGTGACCTGAATCCAAACGACTTTGTGGAAACGTGTGAAGATATATTAAGAACAACTCTGGCTTACTTCCCACAGGCTAAATATACCCAACCGTGGAAAGAAGTGGACCGAATCAACTTGTGAAGCGAGATGTTTCTGGTGTGATTGCTTCATACAGTAAAATCTTACAGAGAAACCCCAAAGATGACTAGAAATTACCATAATTCATTGAAGAACTTAAGAAATCACCTAGAAGATCTCCAATAAGCAGAATAAAAAAACAAATAAGAAAATATAAAATGGCTCAAGTAAGGAACACCCTAAATGCATGAGGCATAATGCCTGAACCAGTGTTTCTTCTGCTTATCCTAAGCATCCAGAGCAGTTCTCACTGAGTGCTATTACAGCATTTATTTGGACTTGTAATAAAGACATCATTACGAGACATCCGATTCATAATTACTCAGAAGTTAAACCGATACTTAAGTAGCCTTTTTATACAATAGGGCTCAAATATTCACCCTTCATTGCCAAACAATATTACATTAATCAAATCTTTAATGTAATATAATTCAACATTTTAATAGAATATTAAATCTTAGAAACGATTTACCTGAATATGATGGGTTAGAAGAGCACAACCCAAAATATATATTTTCACTATTAGATGTTAGAATTAAGACTTGAAACTCCCAAAAAAACTGTTAGGAATGTCTTCCACAATAACTGATTTCGTCTCTGCCTCCTGGTAATTAATAGACTAGTTTGTGTAATATTACTAAACATACTTCAAAACAGGGTAACCTATTAGCGAATTTCCCCTATAGGAAAGAAGCTATTACCATAGTCGGCATTATAAGACCTAGGCCCGGGACCATTAAAACTTTTTATTTTGAGGTCCCCAGATGCCAAAAACACCATTCATTCAGAACTGAATATATATATGTCTGTGGGTGCGATAACTCTCGTAAGAATCGTCCCATTTTGATGAAATTTCATTAAAACATGTAAAACAACATTTATGTCTTTAGGTTTGAAAACCAGCCAGATCACTATATCCAAAGGGGTATTTTGGGGGGGGGGGTTTGTACCCCAAAAATGGGTTTTTTGAGTTTTTTACACATAATATTTTAGTAAATCAATTTTTTCTTTTCACTATTGGATTCAGCTTAAAAATACAAACAGTTTGGTGTTTTGATAATTTATCTACGTCAATTGGTTACAGAGATATGCAAAGTACATTGTCCAATGTTATTCTTATGGAGGATAAGAAAAATTGTATATCTCGTTTATTTATCAACTTATCCTGACAAAACTTGGTATATTGCTTTACATCGTTGTGGTCTATTGATATTTGCACAAAAAACTATTTTTTCCCCGATAGTTCCCGTAGCAGCAAACCTGCGTACTCAGCCCCCATGTTATTCTTATAGAGAATAAGAAAAATATTATCCCCTTTAATTATGAACATAAATTAATAAAACTTGGTATGTGGCTTTACCTAGTTGAGTTGTATTGATATTTGTATAAAAACCAATTTTTTGTGTTCGTTGTTTCAGCAAACCTGCATACTCAGCCGCCATGTTATTCTTATAGAGAAAAATTAAAATTTCATAGGCCTAAATAGTTTATTTATGAAAGTATATTGATGAAACTTGGTATCTGGCATTAAGATACGTGTATCTGCATTGGAAATTCACTTAGGACACAGGTTTGCTGCTACGGGGGTATTTACAATACTGATGGTACAATTCACTTGATCTAAAAAAAAACTTGGGCCTACATTACAACCAGCAACAAAATCTGAAAAGATAGATAGATAGATAATAATGTATAGAATAGATAGTCAATGTGTCTTGCACCTGGGTCATTCCACCTAATGCTGGTTGCATGACCAATTTAGAAATTTGCTATTTTCTTACTATGTAACTATCAATAAGATACAATAAGATTTATTGTAGCCATTACGCAATACAATTGTTGCAATAGGCATAGTCATGTACATCAACACATTAAACATATTATAAAGTATTTTACAACAAATAAGTGTATCAAGTAGAATCAATTAACTAAAATCCAGATCAGATAAGTTACTATGAAGAAATTCTTCCACTGAATAAAACTCTTTCAGCTTTAACAAATGTTCAATTTTCCTTTTAAATGGTCTTAAGGGCAGTTCTCTAACAGAAGCAGGCAATTTCTTGAAAAAAGGTATTGTAAGTAAATGTGACTATTTAGTGATTTTGTAAGTCTAATTTGAGGAGGGACATGAGAATGGCTGAGGAAACTAACAGGATTGTTTTTAATGTGTATTAAATTGCTAAGAATGTACATGGATGGTAATCAAAATCTTTAAATTTGAAAACTGTCCTCTACTCCTCAGATAAATAAAACTAATTAAAAAAAACATTTAAATCATGCGGTTTGGGATTTAAGCTTATTACAAATGACTTGGAGGGTATTTTTTAGTATTTTCAAGGGTTTATGCAAAAAATTTAGCTTCTATGGTTAAGATTTTTCAGTTCTGTTTATTTTGTTTTGAAGGTAAGATTATGACTTTCAAAGTGGTATAGCTCATGTTACTTGAAAACACATTTATATGGTGGTAAATTAATTAAAAACAAAAGAGGTTTTTAATGAGCCGAGTGGCCATTTTCAAATATTTATATAACAAAAAGGAAATGAGACAATGCAATGATTTTAGCAAATTTCCCCTACAGGTAAGAAGCTATTACCATAGGTGTCATGGTAAGACTTAAACCCGAGACCATAACTTTTTGTTTTGAGGTCCCCAGATGCCAAAAACACTATTCGTTCAAATTTATATACATATATATGTGCGAGTGTGTGTGTGTGTGCGTTTTATTTATTTATATGTATGTGTGTCCGTGAATGCAATAACTTGAGTAAAAAACTTCCGATTTCAATGAAATTTGTTTCAAATGTGTGAATTGACATTCATGACTTTTAAGTTCAAAAACTAGAAAAATCAGACCATGGGAAGGGGGGTTTATGGGGGTTTTAAATTTTTCAAAAATCAGTTTTTTGCATTTTTTACCCTACAATTTTTAAAACACTCAATTTCGGTTTTGACCATTTTATAGAGCTTAAAAAAACAAACTAGCAGCCAGCGTCACTTCGTGACTTCAAAATAAGTATGGTTAGTGATATTTATTGTTTAAGTTCTTCTTTGACTAAAAATGTTTACACAATATTTGTAAGACTCTAATTGACTTTGACATTTTTTAAACAAACTCTGATTTTAGTTAACCATAATTCTATAACAATGAATTTTACTTTACTTTTTGCCTATTTTACTTTTTTCATTAAAAAATGAAATATTCATAAAAACAAATGTCTGAAAAAGTGAAGATTTAACTTAATTAGAAAAATCCATTGTAATATTGTATTGTATGAAATTGCTTGATTTATTTACTATAATACATAGAGTGTAATAGATATGAATTTACAGAACTTACTGTCTGTTACAATTTCTTGGCTAGAAGTAACACATTGTCCTTTTGAAGCTTCAATGAAAACCTTCACTCCATTAAATTATCGGGCACGGCTTAAAGCGACATTGAGTTGCCCGTGGGAAAAGACGGGTTTTGGTAAGTATACTGCGACTTGACCAAGAGACTGACCTTGTGCTATGTTTATTGTAAATGCAAATGCTAAAGTAAGCGGGAATTGGAAACGCTCCATACTAAAAGGAAGCAATGCTTCGGAAGGAGACAGTTTGATTTTAGGAATTACCACTTTCACTCCTTGGCTTGTTCCTATTAAAACTTCGCATTCAACCGTGTTATTTAACATCTTGACAACTCTGAGCCTAGTACCATTAATGATATTCCTAGTACCCTTGGCTGTGTTGATATTCCTCAACAGCATTACAATTGCTCCGACTTTTAATACTAATCTGTGTCTTGGAAGGCCTGAAATTTCAATGCTGTTGAGGAACTCTGTAGGGAATTTAAGCTGTTCATCAGCATCATCTGATTTTACTGAGTCAAAACGGTATTATTCTCATTCTTCACATTGCAGATCAGAAAGAACATCCAAATTGATCTCGGCACAGTGCTCATTCGTAGGGCACAAGATAGCCTTGTCTATGATGGTGTCTGCCATAAGGTCTTGGATTTTGTATATAAAATCTATATGTGACCCCATACCTAAGGGACGGTTTGTCAATATACATGAAAATTGACCTGATTCAACAGGTTTGTGAGGCGTTCCATTCCCAACTTTTAGGAGGAAGTCCGCAAATTCTACTTCATCTTCATCAACTCTCATGTTTTCAAGGAGTTTGATCACCTTAACATACCTCCAAATAGGGTTCATCTTTATTGAATGTTCAACAGTTGTTGCACGCAATCCATGTGGAATCACTGGTAAACATTGGCGGAAATCACCACAAATTAAAACAACTTGTCCACCAAAAGGCCTACTTCTGTTATCAATATCTGCTATGTCACGGTAAAGTCGATCAAGCACAGTTATTATTTCTGAAGGAGCTGCACTCACCTCATCAACAATCAAAAGCTTAGATGACTTGATATATTGCCCAGTTACTGAATTCAGGATAACTCCAGATACAGAATCCTGGGTTACATTAATTGGTAATATAAACTGAATATGAATTGTACGACCACCTTTTAATAAACTGGCAGCTATTCCTGTCGTTGCAACGGGAATACAGTAATATCCTCGGCTTTTGATCAGACACATGATTGTTCTTTGAACATATGTTTTCCCACAACCAGCAGGGGCATCAATAAAAAATAAATTGGAAAACTGAGGATTTTCTATAGCTGATGAGATGGCATCAATTGCTTGGCGCTGCAAATTGTTAGCACTTATGTACATCGTATTAAACATTTGATATTGTTCATTAACATCGATTTCGTGTTGTGGAGTAAAACCACGTGTTGGCGTAGGCAGTCCAAGATTTTCACAAGAAGTGTTGTGTGTCAAGAGAATTTCCTCTATTTCAAGAAGAGCACGATTGCTAGCTTGGGCTTCTGTCATTGTCGTGAGAAAATCTTCACTCCTTTGTAATATTCCAAAGCTCGCAACAGTTAGATGGCACATTAATTGCACAGATGATTGCAAAAAGCTGGCGGATTTGATGAGGCATTTGATGTTGAATGGCCTCATCCATTGTTTCCCTCCATTGGTTATCCCTTGTAGCAATGCCCCTGTATATTGCGGCTTGCTGAAAACTTTCACACACAATGTTTTCTCCTGTGCCTTGAACTGTTCGTAGGTCTTCAAATGATCGGGCACCTTTTACATGCAGTAGTAAAAGTCTGAGAAAAAAACATTCCGTCTGTTTTGGATCAACAGTGTATAGACGGCTGACAACTTTTCGCGATTTCTCCTCGGCTTCCACTGGTTCTGTTCCATTTATAATGTTCAGGTATCTTCACATACAAAAAATCATGAGCCTAATAATCAATCATGTTTAGCTCAAACCAAGCAGAAGTTGTTTTTTTTTTCGGTACATCGACGGCTCGCTGTTCCTCTCCCTCTCTGTAATACAGTCTCTGTTCATTTGGGAGATGACAGTCCAACCTTACCACATTATGGTTCTGGTAATGCATCTCGTATTCTAAAATTCTCCAGCAAGCTTCACATGATTCTACCCAATGGCTGTCTAAAAAAGTTTTTATTTCATTGTGATCAAGAACTCCTGCGGAAATTGATGTTGTTGCACAATTGTAGCCCTTGTATATTTATATTTATAAATGTATTTGACTGACTTAACAGTCGTGCAAACCTCAACATTTTTATGAGATTGGTACTTCATCAGTAAGTATCTATTAAATGGAACAACCCACCGATTGTCAATCGATCGCCCAATTGACTTCTGTTGTTGCCTTGTCTGCGACGATAGATTGGAAAACCAGAAGGGTTTTGTGCAGTCCTCTCGTTGAATTCTTTTGGGTAGTTATTTTTGCAAGATCCTTTGTCCATGCAGGGGGACTGTGGATTGAGTTCACCACAAGGGCCATGAATCATATGGTTCTTCATTAAATTGAATAGATCAAAATCTGTCTGTATATCAGGTAGTTCAGATGAAACCACCCTGTCAACTTGACCTAGTTCTGTTATATTGTCATCTTCTTTGAGGGAGATAAGTACATGACAGTGTGGAAGACCACGTTTCTGGAATTCTATAGTGTATATAATGGCTGAAACAGCTCCAAATATATGTTTTTCCGTTATGTTGTGGATAGGTTTCCTTTAGCTTCCTTTAGGTTTTAGCTTTAGTTTCCTTTAGGTCGTTCCTTTAGCTTTAGGTGAAAAACTCTCACTTCTCACTATAAGTTCTGGGTGCATCCATGCTGCTTGTCCTTGATGGAGATTGTTCACTATTTCAGGCCATTTTGGATTTGCGGTAACAGTCAAAAACAAATCTGGTTTCCCATATTTTCTCACTATTGCTAGCATCATTATACTTTGCTAGCATGTTTCTTGGGCTGTTAATAAACGTGGATGGCAAAACCACGCATTTCCCACTCTTTTAAATTTTCATTTTCTGCTCTAGTTAGTAGGTAGTCAGAAAGGCCCTTTTAACTCTCAACTCTTAGTGTTTTTTGATTTTGGCGTATTCATTGAAGCCTTGTACCTTCTATTCTTACATAAGCATCAACTAACCACTGGAGGTATAGTTTTTCACTTAAGTGAATAATACTTGGGAGTTTCACGAATTGATATTCTATGTTGAACATGCTGAAGCATTGTCCACTCTAGGGAAGGATTCCATCCTCGATCCCCTTTAGGAAAAAGCAATGGATATGCTAAAGGATCAAGATGGGGACTTAATACGTTCAGAAACATATTGTCCGTTTAAAGGGTATACCACTAAGTCTCTTTCACTGGGGGAGTGTGCCATCTGGTGAAGTGAAGATTGCAGCTACATCTGTGGATATTGGAGCGTTATAACGGCGAAAGGTCTGTGGTAGGATCGGTGACTATAATCATTTTTAAGTCTTTTGGATCGCCAAACTGCCCTGACCGGACGATTTCATACATTTGGCGGTAACTCTGTACATAAGGATTTACCTCATTGAAATGGTTTGAAAGCGTTCTCATCACAACATCTAAGCAGCTCACATTTTCTGGACGGTTTAGTCTATTTGCTTCTTCAGAGTCATAAAAATACAACTGTGCATACGTCGCCTCTTCATTTGAAGGTATTAGAGGTCCATGATAAAAAGAACCATGCATTTTAAAATGGCAAGGTCCTCCACCTCCTCGCTGTTCATTAGTGGAGGCCTTACCACTTACCATGGCCATGGCTGCATTATAAGACCTTATGTTTGATTGTAGTTTTTAGATATTTGGTCTTGTTCAGTCAAAAGTGAGAGAACTGTTATTAGACACTTCTGGAACCGTTAGTTGTGCCTTGTCATTATGGCAACATTGTGTAAATGTTCCTGTAGTTATTTTTTCATATCGGAAGTAACGACCATGACAAAATCTACATACTTCATTCATTGGCTCAATATCAAAACCAGTGGGATTGACCGAATTGTCCATGGCCAAGGGTAGTGGATAGGGGCGAAAAAGATTAGCTCTGTCTCTAGCCCTAGCATTGCGGACGCAGTCTCTTCTAGGCATCTTATAATACAAATAAATACAAATGAAACACACTATCAAAAAACAAAACCTAAAGCAAGACATTCTCTTTTTGAACTTTTGAGGAACCATACTTGGTTGAACCTAAAAGTAGTAAATCAAGCATGTGTCCCAAAAATAGCACGAAAACTCTCTGAATACAGTTTAATACATATTAGATACAAAATGATTAGTATATATTGATGTGAAACAAGAAAAACACTGATGTCGAAGTATACAATTCATGATAAAATACTTGAAAAGTTAGAACACACAAATTGTTGAACACTTCACTCATTCACTTCACTTCATTGTCTTATATTAAATGTTTAAAATTTGCATAATAAACTGATAAATGACGGAAAATCACTGATGTTAAGGTATTTAATACATGGTAAAACGTAAAAAAATTATTACATAAATGACTGTTGTTTCAAAAATTATGAAATAAGACTTAAACACATTTTAGTTTTAAGTTTGAAAACATATTAAAATGTTCTAGATAAACTATGAACAAATAAAATTACAACTTTTTACTTTACATTTTATTGTAAAATCTGTAACTTATGTGTTTGGGGACAAAATCTTCCATCTGATTATAAAATAACAGCTTTCAACATCTACCACATTAGAGACAGTAAATTAGTTGAAATCAAACTGGCTATGTCCCAGATTTACATTAGTGGTACTTTTCTTTGTGGTCAAAATTGAATTCTTTTTCCCTCCAAAAAATCTATATTTCAAGAAATTAAATGGATTACTATTTGAAAATCAACCTACTTATAACTTTAAATAATAAACAAGTTTCATCAAATAAATAAATGCAAGTGCTGTAATTCTGTGGTCAAACTTAAGAACTCGATCAAATCATCACTATATGTTTTGTTATAAACAAATGTGAACTGGAAAAAGTTCACAGGTTTAAAAACAGATAGTAGCACATTCGCTGAATTTTCAAAAGCCTCCTGAACGAAGGCTTTTCATGGGATATTTTCCAAACCCGAAAAAGGCACCTCTAGAGCGAAATAGCTTTAATTTGATACCAAATATGTATAGAAAAATATTTCTAGGGGTCGATGTGCTGCGAAGAAAAATAAGAGAAATTCTTTTAAAAATATAGCTACTATAGTATTTAGAATCATTAACGTAGGGTAAGTGTTTGCGGAGGAAATCCAAAAAAACATGTTCATAAATTTTCCTATGTTAACCTTATGGGAAAAAGGTTTTTAGCTTTTTCTCAGTTAATTTAACTAAAAACTTCAGATTTGTTTTTACCAATAAGTTCAGCATTACAAAACAATCATTTTGGTGTTTAAATTGTGATTCTATGTCCAACCGTTTCAGAGAAATTCAAAGTGCTAAACACAGTACACTGTCCAATGTTATCCTTATGGAGAATAAATCAAATTAGATATCTTGATTGTTTGTGAGTGTATATTGATGAAACGTGGTATGTGGCTTCACGTAGTACCGGTATATTGATATTTGCACAACAAATTTATTTTTCGTTGATTATCCCCGTAGCAGCAAACCTGCATACTAATCCTATACATCCTAATCCTATACTCTAATATGAGTAAGGTTTGCTTGCTTGCTTGCGACACTGATCTCAAAAACGGCTCCAACGATTTCCTTCAAATATTCGAAATAACTAATTTCTGGGGAAAAAATAAGTTCTCGACAGGCCTCATCCCCAGGAAAAATCAAATAATGTAAAAAAACTAAAATGAAAAGTTAAAAAAATTAACATTGGGCTTATGGGGTTTCATATCAAAACAAAAGAATTGTAATAGTTATTCATAATCAACCAGGGAACTGTCTCATGTTGTTCATGATTATTAACATGTGGTTTCCTGAGAGCAGAGATTAAAATATTTGAGTGAAGATTACATATATAGAGTAGTAAAATAAATCAAAGGGACATTGAGCTATAAATAACAACTGGAGGGACCTTAAAAATGTAGAAGCAAATGAGTTATACAAATCTGATTATCAGTAGGAAGAAGTGGTGAAATATTAATCCGAGTCATCTAAACAAACTGACTGGCCTTCCCCCGAGCAAAGCTCGCCCCCAGGTACTGTTATTCTTATATAGAATAAGTAAAGTTTTTTATCTCTCTTAATTCAGAACATAAATTATTAAAACTTAGTATGTAGCTGCACCTGGTTGAGTTATATTGATAATTGCACAAAAACATATTTCTTCTCTTTATTTTTGCAGCAAACCTGCGTACTCAGCCCTAATGTTATTCTTATAGGGAATAAATAAAATGCTATAATTCACTTATTGATTTATGTAGTATTTATGAAACTTGATAGTGGCTTTATGTGGTAGTGAGAATCATATGGTTGCATTGGGAATTCGCTAAGTACGCAGGTTTGCTGCGACAGGGGTATTTTCTTATAGAAGCTCCACATAGCAGTCTTTAATTAAAAGAGATATTATCATTACGATTTTATTTTATTACCAATAATATCTTTTATCAAATGCGGATTTGGGGTTTAATATCTAAAAAGGGGTACAGATAAAAGGTTTTTTTTATGTCAACTTAACCAAACTAATACTGTAAGTACTCATAAGTAATGATAAGATTGATTTTGCGGTTTTAGCGAATTTCCCCTATAGGGAAGAAGCTATTACCGTAGTCGGCATGGTAAGACCTAGGCCCGGGACCATGATAACTTTTCGTTTTGAGGTCCCCAGACCCCAAAAACACCATTCGTTCGAAACTGTATATATATATATATATATATATATATATATGTGTGTCCGTGAGCACGATAACTCTCGTAAAAGTTATCCGATTTTGATGAAATTTGGTATAAACGTGTAAAGCAACATTTATGACTTTAAGTTCGAAAACCAGCCAGATCGCTCTATTTGAAGGGGTATTTTGGGGGGGTTTTGTACCCCAAAAATGGGTTTTTCAAACTTTTTACATATAATTTTGTAAATAGTCAAATTTTAGTTTTTCCCATTGGATTCAGCTTAAAAAAACGCACAATTTGGTATTTTGATCATTTCTCTACGTCAATTGGTTACCGAGATATTGAAAGTGCTAAACACAGTACGTTGTCTAATGTTATTCTTATGGAGGAAAATAAAAATTTTATATCTCGCTTCTTTATGAACGTATACTGACAAAACTTGGTATACGGCTTCATCTGGTTGGGGACCATTGATATCTGCTCAAAAAAACAATTTTTTTCCAAAGGCTCCTGTAGCAGCAAACCTGCGTACTCAGCCCCATGTTATTCTTATAGAGAATAAGTAACGTGTTATCTGCCTTCATTATGAAAATAAATTAATGAAATTTGGTATGTGGCTTTACCTACATGAGTTATATTGATATTTGTTTAAAACCCCATTTATTGTGTTCCTTGCTTCAGCAAACCTGCATACTCAGCCACCATGTTATTCTTATGGAGAATAATTAAAATGTCATAAATCGTTTATTTATGAACGTATATTGATGAAACTTGGTATTTGGCTTTATGTGGCATTAAGAAACATATATATGCATTGGAAATTTGCTGAGTACGCAGGTTTGCTGCTACGGGGGTATTTTATACTCTCCGTGATATGAGCATCAATGGTAAGTGGTAAAATAAATTATGTCCGCGACTGTTGTTGAGGTCCAAACACATATTACGTAACACACATTTTCTTATCATTTCAAACACCCCCCCCCCACAGAACACAACATGACAGCCGAGCATATCTCTCACCCCCCCTTCATATGTTACGTAACATAATCAATCATATTAAAATGTTAAAAGCTTAAATAGTCTAAAAATCGTCATTCCGCAAAGATTTAAGTGATACAAACTTTTAATAAAAAATATAACAAATACTGTTATCTACCTATCTATTAAACGCAAAAACTACTGAACCGACTGAGCTTAAACTTTACACAAAGGTAGATCTTGAACCCATGCAACACAGTTGCATTCCTTAAACCCCTCGGAAGTTTCAATGTTTACACTTCAGAAGAAAGTAAACATTCAAAAACTGTAATGTGAATAGCTGTGGATACTTCCATTTGGCAGCTAAGAGCAGAAGTAATAACAGCTGTTTCAAGCTAGGTAACTAAAATGCAAATTGCATTGACTATAGAACGGGTAAAGAAAACACCTGTGCGAAGAACGGGTACATCAGCTAGTAATATTATAAAGAAGAGGTGGTTTCTGTCTGCTGTTCCGGGTAAACGCAAAAACTACTGAACCGACTGGGCTGAAACTATAGACCAAGGTAGATCTTGAACCTGTGCAATACATAGGCCTATTCACTTCCTTAAAATCCCCTCGGGATAACCCCCGTGAACGTCCTAATTTTAATATTTTGTAAATACACTCTAAAGATATATTTTTATGTCTCTATCTATACTCTTTCTTTCTTACTTAAACTAATAAACAATATATAAATAAATCTCTGTCTTTCTATTATTTTGCTCCGGCAACTGTCTGCTCAATATGGGTAGCTAACTGCTGATTGACTATAATATGTTACAAACTCGTATCGTCATTACCTCTGAATGAATAAAACACAATGTACAAAGATAGACCTAACTTTAATGCGTTAAAATACAACATGGTAATCTTGGAATGTGAAAAGGGATTTACAATAAATGTTTACAATGAGGGGGAGATGTTTTATTCCTTCGAGTTACTTGATTATTTCTAATGATAGATTTTAAAGCTCAGGGTCACAAGGTTCTTTCTCAGGCAAGGGGTGATCGTTCTGGCGTCGAATAAATTCTTACGTTTGGAATCGTCAATTATACTCATATGCTACTAATATACTATAAGATAAATTTGTTAAAGTCTCTGAAATGTGGTAAAATATTAAAGGTTTGCTCAATAACACAAGTGATTTGGAAGGTAACTTTAAAATTACACAAATCTAAAGCACAAGTCCAAATCAGTTGAGAAATAACGACGTAGTGGGCCGAAAACAAAATTCCTAAGCGAATCAATACATAAGATTTTGTATTTTATTTGGAACATAACTTATCTCACCCATTTTAATGCCGAAAAATATAACATTTGAATACAAATAAAAAAAAGGTAAAACAACTACGCCACTTTAGGTGGTAAGAGATGACTCCATAATCTAAAAAATTAAAATCTTTGTTCAAACACCAGTTTGGGGTGCAACGGTAGTCAAAGGTGATCCTGTGCACGATTCTTACCATGTGTTAATAGCTAAATATTCCATACAAAACTGTTGAAAATTAATTTTATACTGTGTATTAATTTAGTTTTATCAAAAATCTGAGTTTTTGTTTTTACGTTATTTGTTAACAAACATACAACAAATGTAAAAAAATTAATAAATGATTTTGGCATTTAGGAACTAAAAGAAAAACATGGTCCCAGGCGACCGGTACGTATGCTGGAACAGTTAAAGCAACACTTGACCCACTTCAAGAAACAATTTTGGGACCCACTTGGTTTTCTACATCAGCAATGGTAAATGCCTGCAGTAATTTTTCTAAATAACATAAACTCACCATCATCAACAATGAATTTTAAACTAAGAATAGCCACTACTGTACTATTGAAATCCAGGAACACAGTATATTAAGATTAGACAAATGAATAACTATAAACTATAAGAATAACCATCAAATGAAATGTCCAGGTATTTAACTCCATGCAAAACTCTTGTGTTTGGGACAAGGCAAAGACTTAGGTACATATATATATATATATATATATATATTTTATATATTTGTACATAAGCCAGAATAATTTGTATCCTCTACCAGTGGTTCTCAAACTTTTAGGCTCTTTAACACCCCTTCTCACACTATCACCGGCAGGCACACATAATATAAAGCCTCATAGGGGGTTTCTTATGTTTTTTTAAACGGTTCATCGAACAACTTCTTTACCCAAGATCAATAATGTACCCAAAATGGAAAACCCACAATATAGGTTAGAGCTATATTGGCTCAGCGAGTTCACTATTGATCATCGGACAAAGAAAAAATGAATAAACACAGTTTAATCTTGATAGGCCGACATTTGCTTAACCGAAATGTTTGGTAATCCAACAAGGCCGCTCCTGTCATATCTTACTTGAGTGTGAGAGAGAGCGTGAACTACGGTTAAGAAAAGAGGTGGGGGATTCCCATCAAAAAGTGTAAGATCGGTACACAGTAATGGTTTTCTAAATAAATTTTTATTTTTAACAGTGTGTTTATAAAGTTACATAAACCTTTATTATTTTTAATTTACTATTTTATCAACTCATTACCATACAGTATTTGGATTTTAGTTGATCTTAGCTTTGTTTTAATGGTACCCTTGGTAATTCATAATATTTGATAATCCGACAACAGCCTGGTCCCATATCTGTCGGATTATGAAGAGTAGACTGTAAAGGGAAAAATAACACAAGATGCCTCCTCGTAGGGTTCTTGACAGCACAGCAGAAATCTTTGGCAAACAGTTTGAGAACCACTGCCCTATCTGTTAAAAAATATGTACTCAAGAATACCAACATGATGAAATTAATTAGTTATTTCACATAGAATAAATAACAATCACATCTTTATCTAAAATTAGTACATTCCACTACTAAACTACTTGACCTGGTAAGAGGTGGTGATGCGAATGCATGTCGAGGCCAACCAGGGAGAAAGGTAGCTGAAAGACAAAGCCACAATTAAACGTATCCTAAACACCAACATGCACCGTAACATCAAACAAAAAGTAAATAATACACAACTGTTTAATGTTTTGTTAGATGTAAAATATTTAAAAAGCAACTATAACTTGGTTTGGTAGGGTATGATTGAAATAAACGTCCTTATAAAAATTCACAAGATTACAGGTAGGGGCAAATACATATAGTCTTGAATTTACCTCTCTTTTAAATTCATATTTTTTTATTATGAAACTAATACAATTATTATTAACATGTCATTCCACCCTTTTACCAATGTAGCCTACTATTTGTGTATCACTTAAATTATTGTTAATTATAGTATTCCAAAAAGAGAAACTAAATGTATGGGAAGAGGAAAATTTCTGCCTGTATTAATAGTATTCTTCCAGTAAAAACTAAGTAGTATTAATTTGTAATTTAAGAAATTATTTCAAAAATAACATGCCACGAGTGATTGAGAAAAAACAAGTTTCACAACGTTTTAGGATCTGGAATCCTAGGAATACCCTACCTACATACCAAAAATTAGTGGTACAATACAGGCAATGCTGGATTAAACATGAAACCCTAAAACAGAGAACCACAAAGTAGTCAAAAGAAAAAGAAAACTTAAACAGATTTGAGTAGGCCTACCTGGCATCTGTGTTTGGGTTGGGGTTCTTTTTGACTACTTTGCAGTTCTCTGTTTTAGCTTTTCATTTTATCCAGCTTTGCCAGGATTTAGTAAACAAAGGACAGACAACACAAGCAAGAAGTAATCTCAGGATTTTTTTAACATACCTATGTTCAAAATGTTATTAGAACTGAATTATGACCCAAATTATATAAATGATAGTACAGTAGGTACTTTGTTTGTTTATTTATCATACTTCAACTGAACTGCCTCTAACTCCACACCATGCAATGACCATTGCTGTGTTAGCTGTATTGTCCCAGAATACTGTGAACTTAGATGCTTCACTGAGCGTGAAAGATTGTCCTACAGCCTAGTTGCAACAAAATAACATGACAATTTCCGAGTGTGGCAGATTGCATTAAAATATGTAGCCTAACTTTAATGCTTACCGTCAAAAGCAACAAATGTAGTCTCATAGCCTACTAAGGTTGTTTCCTTACCAGGAACTGTTCAAACTTAAGCATTAATCAATGTAATTAAAGTTTGACCGGAAAAAACTTTTTAGAACTTAGTATTAAACTCTTTAATACATTGCCTCATAAAATCAGTGAGTTGAAAGATGAAAAGTTAAAAAATGATCTAAACCAACTTTAATAGAACTAAATGTGTATAGCCTACTGTTAAATAATTTATGGATGCAATGAGAAATTAGAACCGGGAAAATTTCTAGAGTTGGTCAAATTTAGCAGCATTATGACTTCTTATTTAGATTTTGGTTGTGATTAACCATTTTAGTATTTAAAATTCCTTTAATATGCCCACGAGTTAGTTAGTATTGATCTCTAAAATAATGTTAAGTTTACCAATTGTATTCTTGTATATATGTTACTTACTGCCAATAACATTAGGGTCCATGATTATTATTTTTTTTATTTTTATCTTAAAAATTTCACAAATATTATAGCCTAACTTATATCGTTCACAAATGTTACTACTATTTTAACTTGTCATTCTAGTTTATTCATTATTTTTTATGCTTAATTGTGTGTTAGTTTTATTATTTGTTATGAAGTTAAGTTATGCTCAAGAAATACTTTCCTTTTCCACATGTTAGATAGGCTACCAGTAGGCCTAATTAGATGTTCACCTTTAAATACATGTAACCCATGTTGGATGAATAAAGATGAATTAAATTGTTTTAGTCTCTATATTTTACTCTACAGTACATTGCACGAGTGAAAAACCAGGCCGTCCATAGGCCTAATGTTAAAATTAACACTAGTCTTAAGGATGGTCTGGTTTTTCACTCGTGCAACTATAAATAAGAGTGTAGACTCTTTAAGACACAACCAATTTCAAGCAACAAAGTTTAAAAAGACTAATGGATTAATAAAATGGGTTGTTAGGGTATTAACCTTAAAAAATCTATAACTCGTCTATTATGTAATAGAATAATATTAGCTATTGAATAATAAGAAAATTATTGCTTACCTTGTATACGAAGAGCAGGAATAAAAACTGTGTGTATATTTTAGATTGATCCACCAAAATTAATTTCTCATATATAATTCAATCAGGCATATTTCTGTTGTCTGATTTGCTGTTGTTGAGGCTCTCTCGTGGTAACATATTGTAAGGTTGCAGATCTTTTAAAGGATGTAGATCAACGATTAATTAGTTTGTAAACGTGTTAAAAAGTCTTTCTTATTAATTAAAACAGTGAAACTAATATTAAACTTCAACTTGGATTGTTGACTAGTAACGTATTAAACAAAAAAAGCTATATAACAATTACAAAATGATCTTTTTAATCTCCAAACAGTTTCTTTCCAAGCTCCATCAATCTATGATTACGACAAACAGTCAGTGCGTCACGTTTCTTGAGAACCTGAGTGACACTGTTGTTAGCTTCGACGAGATTACATAAAAAATCTTCAAAAGCAGATTTTGTGTTTGCTGGTAAAGATCCCGATCGAACCTTTAATAGCATATCAACAATTCCTTCAGCCCAACCACTTTCAATGGCAAACTCAGAAATCCAAGGTATCAAAGCAAGGATAGCACTTAAAGTTTGCATTCCAAGGAACCATAACTCCATCAATTCAATCCAACTTTTCTTATATTCTATTGAGACTACAAGAGCATGTGGATCATTACATTCATCTATGACATATGCATCCCACAGAAAACGTATAGTCGCTTGAATGTATCGACAAATAGAAAAGTCGTTTTTCTTAACACGTTTTGATTGCTGTTTTAAAAGTAATAAACCTAAAACTGCCATGTTACCATAGAGAACAAGGTTATCTTGAGTGTTCTTCAATTCTGGGAGGTTGTTAAAGGTGAATTTCATTAGCAATTCAAACAACGGACTCTCTTCAACCAGTTTAGGTTCTAATACGGTTATGTTCATAAAAATATTACAAGTACTGATCATTGCTGCTTTTGAATCTTTCATATCTTCCAACAATTTAGGTGGGAGAGGAGGGTCAGGTTCTGTGCGAACTTTCTTTCGCTCAGATTTAGGCACAGGTGGTTTTTTATAATGAACAATTGACCAGTGGAATGTTAAACATTCAAGCAAAACTTCATCTTGTTTAACCTGAAGCAAAATTTGCCGGCTTTTCTCTTCAACTGTCAAGTGGCAAAGGGCAGGCAACATAACCCTTAATATATCAACTTGACCCAGCGGGTCAGTTTCAACTTCCATGGCTGAAACTGTCTTAGCATCTGTACGGGCTTTTTCTGCAAAATGCTGAGATCTAGAAGCATAAAATGTCTCATTTGCCAAAGTTAACATAAATGGCAATAACTCATAAATTGCATTCCTCATCGCAGATGTTTCTTGCGCCAACCAAGCTGATAAAACACGCACCATTGCACAAATGAAGACTTTTTCTTTAACTTCCATTGTATCTTTTACTTTAGGATAATCTTTAGATACTTTGCTCAATAGATTAATAATTGCTGCAAAAGCTCCTTTTAATGCTGTATAAATCTGCTGCTTCTCTTTTTGTTCCAGGTCCAGAGTATCATTTGCTATGAATGCTATAAATATCTCAAGCATTGAGAAGCAAGCTGTGATTAAGTCAGCATTAACCATTGCTTGCTTCAAATTTTTGTCTTCTAGCTGCATTCTAACTTCAACAGAACATAATTGAATCAAAAGCAAAAAGAAGATTTTTGGCTTCTCATCATCTGTTAGACACCATTCTGCACCTAGGATTTCAAGCATCACTGATGCTAATTTCAAGGCTGGATCTCGTTGAGATTTGCCAATTTTGCTCTTTAAAATGTCACTCAATCCCTTATGGATGGATCCTGGCCATATCTCATCACCTGCAGTAGATTCAACACTGATCTGAGGGCAGCTACGAAGAAGTCCCAGCAAAATAGAACATAATTCAAATTTCCTTTCACTTTCATCTGTTTCAAAATCAAGGGCAACTTTCTGAACTAAACCGTGGAATGGTTTAGGATTATTAGCATCCCATGCCGATGGTCCAAATCTCTCAGCTAACATAACCAATATATTGAGTGCTTCGTCTGTCTGAAAACTCTGCTGCGAATAAATTTCAGAAAGCTTTGAAATTGCTCCGATATCAAGTAAAGCCTTTTGTCCTGCTGGGTATGAAGCAATGCTCTGCAAACATTGATATGTTTCATTTATGACAATAAGATTGTCTTCGTAATCATCCTCATCAGCCTGTTGAACTATCTCTAGAAAAACTGGAATATTAGCCAGCATTTCGGGATGTGTTGCAACTGCTTCATCAGAACAAAAACTTGAAACAACTGAAATAGCAACAGACTTATAAACTAGTGGAGGGCAATCAGCTGGTACTTCGTTACTTAAAAGCAATCGTTTTAAAAACTTGAATCCAATTGCTTCGAACAGAAGTTTTTTACATTCAGAATTCAACTGGTCACCTTTGGTTAGTTTAGTAACCATAAACAAAGCCGCGAACTTCTCAGTGTCATTGGTGGATGCAGAAAGTATAGCTAGACATTTCTTGACAGGTTCTGGAATCCCTGCCATTTTTGAATTGAAATAACCTATGGACAGCTAATCTTTGAAAGAATTGTTAAATGAGTTTGATAATGTTTCAGTAATAAAAACTCACTGAATTGTTGGCATGATAAAAACAAGTCACATCACCTTGAGTCACGAATGGACAATTCACTGCTAATCACCCAACATATTTCATCCAACACCTATCACACTCCTATCCACCAAGCATCTGAAGTCAACTAACGATTTCAAGACGAAAATAGCCAAGTCTAAATTTGGATTCGTCTAGGGTTACCCATGAAGTTTTACAAAGCCAGAGCTACGTTTAGGTTAAAACATCAACACGTCTATTTCAGTTTCTGAATCTGACACTCGCGCAGAGCGCGTTCCAATCACAAAGAGAACTTAAACTCACGTTGTGCGCAGACGCGGAAATCACTGCAACGGGTTCGATTTTTCCGGTTGAAGTCAGACCTATTTCCTTATTTAAATATAAAATAATTATGATTAAGATACAATCTATAATCTCAATTTATTGTTAATAATAAAGGAACCTACCTTGGCACACGCCTCCTTATCTCCTTTCCTTGTACTTATTAATGTATTATCTAAATCAAAAAATATTGTGGAGACAGCTGACTGACATTTCCACTTGAGGGGCGCCATCTTGCATAGAAGAAAGCATGAGAACGAAACTTTCAAGGTGAAAAATCGAATGGGCTAAGAGATAATTTTGTATGCACATATAGAGTAACTGTAACCAATAAACCAAAGTGCATATCAAAATATTTAACGATAGCAAGCAAATTAGGCTTTAACCGAAGTGATGAATAAATTCAACCAGTGACACAAAATATAGAGATGATTTTAAATTTGTTCAACCATACACTACGTAAATGTATAGAATTTGAAAGTTGGGGGGGGTTCATAGATACTTAAATACCCCCGTCGCATCAAACCTGCATACTCAGCGAATTTTCAATGGACACATGTCTTAATAATACATAAAACCACTTACCAAGTTTCATAAAACTATATTCACGAATAAGCGATATATACAATTTTAATTATTCTCAATAAGAATAACATTGGGGCTGACTACGCAGATTTGCTGCAAAAAGGAACACAAAAAATGGTTTTTTTTATTGCCAAAGACCGCGTTGTTCATTAACTTGAAAAAGTCTTGCTCGAACTTGGTCTTGGCCTTCTTCCGCAGCTCGGTGTTCATGAGGATGTAGGGCTCTAGCCACCGAGACTGGCGACACGATATCGCCCTGTGCACAGCCGCAACCTCCAGACCGTTGTTTAAAAATTGCCAGTTTTTTTTTTTTAAATTGCTATTATCAATATAACTCAACTAGGTGAAGTCATATACCGTACCAGTATTTATTCATTTATATGAATAATTAAGGGAGACAGAGCATTTAATTATTCTCCTTAAGAATAACATGGGGGAAGAGTACGCAGGTTTGCTGCTACGGGAGAATTTGGCAAACCATTTTTTTTGAGCAAATATCAATAGACCACAACGAGATGAAACTGTATACCAAGTTTTGTCAGTATACGTTAATAAATAAGCGAGATATAAAAATCTTCTTTTCTTCCATAAGAATAACATTAGACAACGTACTGTGTTTAGCACTTTGAATATCTTGATAACCAATTAACGTAGAGGAATGATCGGAATACCAAATTGTGTATTTTTTAAGCTGAATCGAATGGTGAAAACTAAAATCTGACTATTTCAAAAATTAGATGTAAAAAATTAAGAAAAACGTGGGGTACAAAATCCCCCCAAAATACCCCTTCGGATAGAGCGATCTGGCTGGTTTTCGAACAAAGTCATAAATGTTGCTTTACACGTGCATACCAAATTTCATCAAAATTGGATCATTTTTACGAGAGTTATCGTGCTCACGGACACACACACACACACACACACACACACACACACACACACACACACACACACATATATATATATAGTTTTGAACGTATGGTGTTTTTGGGATCTGGGGACCTCAAAACTAAAAGTTATAATGGTCCCGGGCCTAGGTCTTACCATGCCGACTACGGTAATTGCTTCTTCCCTATAGGGGAAATTCGCTAAGATGTCATAAGCAGAAACTCCGATACTTTAATAACCTGGTAAACTGTTTTGTTCAGCTACTATTGACTTTTGGTGAATTGTTAACTTGAAAGGGCACTCCAGTCAAAGATGACCGTGAACATTTTAAATGTAAACGTAAAATGATAACTAATTTTAAACATCTTAATTACATACCTTTTACTTCGCCCCTTTTCACTGTAGTCGTGAGTACAACGGAATCGTGATTTTCTTGGTGCATAAGCACATTGCCGCGACCTGCAATAGACAACTAAGTTGTAAATAATCTTCGGTACTAGAAGACTAGAAGAATCTCTATTGAACACTAGAAGATGGTAAAGTACGGTACGCTTGGCCGGATTTAGGACTATAGGCCCCTAAGTAAAACTAGTGGTGCGGGCCCTTACCTACCACCCAAGTCAGCAATCTGGTGACCTTTTTTTCTTGTTTGATGCTATTGTATGTGTTATTTATGTGAACAACGTTTTGATTAGCATATTACGTGTTGTTATTACTTACGGGATGTAATAAAAGACGTCTTACAAAAATTAAGAATATATTTACACTTATACTGAATAACATACAGGCAGTAAACATATATAAAAGATGGTACAAGGCTATCAATTTCGACCAGTCACACCAGTCATCATCAGGCCAATGAGAGAACTCCATAGACTAACTACAGTAGTTAGAAGTACTGACCTAACCTCAGAGAAAAAAGTCAGAATTTAACTAGTTATTCTCAGGCCGGATATTAGCATAGGTTACAAAGGCGCGCGCCTAGGTCACCACGCAGTACCAAAGGTCACCAACTTTGATTTCCCTCATTGGCCTGATGATGACCGGTGTGACTGGTTGAAATCGACAGCCTTGTACCATCTTTTATATAATGTTTATCGTCTGTATGTGAATCAGAATAAGTGGAAATACATTCTTAAGTGATGTAAGACATCTTTTATTACATCCTGTTATTTATGTGGTGCGGGCCCCTAACACGCGCCTATGTAGCCTATGCTGAAATCTGGCCCTGATGGTACGGCAAGTTCGGCCAGATCGCCCAGGGAAATGAATGAACAGTGTGCGTGTATTTAATTAACCATACTCTTTAAACATTCTTTCAAAGCATTTTATTATGTAAGTGAATATTTATAACTTGAATCATTTGATATGCCATTTCAATACGTAGTTAATATATTGAATAGGCCCTTGTGGTTATGGTGGCACTTTGACACCGTCGTCGTAGAATCAAGACGGTTCTGTGTCCAGCCGAGACAAGTGTAAATGGCGCGTTGCGAAAGGATGAAACGGACGCCAATTAAATTTATCAACACGCTTTAATACATCAGAGCTTGGTCAGAATTTAACTAGTGAAACTTACTCTGAGATAAGAGTAAGAATGTAAATAGTTAGAGTTCCCTTCTGATATTAAAGTCAGAATTTCGGGTATTAACCTAACCATAGACTAACTTCAGTTGTTGGTAGGACTGTAGTTAGTCTATGACCTAACCTCCGAGAAAAAAGTAAGAATTTAACTAGTTATACTCAGGCCGGATATAAGCATAGGCTACATAGGCGCGCGCCTAGGGGCCCGCACCACGCAGTACTACCACAGGTCACCAACTTGGATCTGGACGAAAACAAGGGCCCTCACCACTGGTTGAGCCTAGGGGCCAACAGCTCCTAAAAACGGCGCTGGTTATACTCTGAGAAAAAAATCCAAATTTAAAAAATGAAGGTTCCCCATGAGATTAAAGTCAGCATTTGACTATTTTCACTCCAAACCAAAAATCCCTTCCACATTTTAACCCTATTGGAAAACAAACCCTTAAAAATCTAACCTCAAACTCCAAACTCAGTTCGGCATCTAGTAAGTACAACTGCTTTTTTGTGTTTTTTTATATAGCTATTGAACCTGTACCATCACACTCCTGCCCCTGTGTGAACCGGATACCAGGAAACTGAAGAGACTAGGCTTACAACAAATTTCTCAAGAGATTTCATTTCACAGTCACGATTTGCTTTAGTTGCGATTGTGCATAGTAATAATAATAAATATTAATTCCGTGACAATGTTTTACAAAGTATTGGAATTTACAATGAAATGGATAATTTATGGGGAAATCTTTTAACCAGGTAAGGTAGGCCTGAGTCCTATCTTTCCCTTCCTGGCGGGATACGGCCCTTTTTTGGGAACCATTCCAGCATTTCCCTAAGTGAGATGAGAAACCGTACAAACTCTTCTCAGAATGGCCGGCCTGGGATAAAACCCAAGACCTCTCGAATGTGAGGTGCAATAACCGCTACCTCACTCGGTTGCAATTTTTTTTGTTTTTAATTGTTTACATTACATTTTTAAAATTGTAATATTGAACATGACAAGATTAAATAAACAATATATTATATTGCTTATTTAATCTTATATAGTATATGTATAAATATATATGTATATATAAATATATATTAGTGTTGTTTGATTTCTTCTCACAAAATGTTTTTCTTGAAAAGTCATGAATATAAATTAACAGTTCCTTCTTCAAAAATGATTTTAATAACACTAATATCCACTAAGACAGTTTTATTGAAAGATTTTTTAAAAATTACACTCAAACATCTTTTAATTGTTTTTTTTTAAATCCTATTTAATGAAATTAAATAAAAATGTTTCTTATTTTTAATCTTCATTCCAAAGATTTTTAACTGTTGACTTATAATTTTCAAACCTGTTATTTTTTTGTTCTTTTATTAGATTTTTGCTACCTTGTTGTAATTTAATTTCATCATCTTTTTATAAACTTGTATTTTTTCTTCTGTATTATTCCATCCTTTCTTCATACTCGTTCTCTTTATACTCCATTAATTTAGGGATCAAAATTTTAGTTGATTTTATGATCTGACTATGAATTTGATATATATTTTTTAATTTATTTCAAATTGTTCTTTCCTTCCTTGTTAGTGAATTTCCTTTGGAAAGTGAACTATTAGCATGACCCGCACGGTGAAACTTAAGCCCGGGACCACCATAGAAGTTCCTAACGTGACCCCCTGAACACGTTTTGGGGGGGGGGGGTCGTTAAAAATTTTATATATATATATATATATGTGTGTTTGCACATATAAGGGGAAAACTCTAAACCCCTTTTTAGGGGATTAATCTTTCAAATTTTGAGTTTTTGGGCCCAAAAAGGGTCATAAAAAGCCCCGGATGTAAAATTAATCCATGTATAAGATGGGAATTAGTGGGGTGAAACTTTTAAGCCCTCTCCCGTCATTCTAGCATAACTATTTACCAAGTTATAGAAGAAAATGTGTACTGACCAAACACAGTACGTTGTCTTATGGGAGTTTTATATTAGAAAAGCCTGTTATTCATTTGTTGGTGTACTTTCATCATCCCCAGCAACCTCACGCCTACTTTAAAGCCTGACTGGACCTTCTCCTATCCTTATAATGCGCAAAATTGTATTCCCAGCATTGCAGGTAAATGAAACCAGGAACATCAGAACAGCCAAAAATCAGTGTTTTCAGATTTCAATAAAAATTGGAAAAATGTATGTTTTACACTTATTTGAGTTTTAAAAGGTTTTTATGCGGAAATTCACTTCCCTCACGTCAGCGTGCTGCGTGCGAACTCGTTTTTTATCAACAATCATTACTTTATCTACTATCTACACCTAAAGGTAGCAAGAGTTTCGGGTCTGATACACCGTCCGCATCACTACAGCGAGAGTGGTATTGCTCTATGTTCAATATACGTATATTCACTATATTTAATTAATAGATATATTTGTTAAATAATTTATTTAAACAAAATATTCTATGTGCATTATTAATTAGTTGTTATTATTTGTATAAATATTTTATATTATGAATGAATGAATGAATGCATTATACATTTTTACTTGTTTTATAGTTTTAATATTAATTTGTTATAATCTTTACTTATATGTTTAATTCATTAAGGTTGGTTGCAATAAAATCCATTAAATTCATTTATCGAATAGAATGATCAGACTTCTACTAAGAACTTTTTAAGTACGATTTTAAATGTTGTTTTTTCTTCAATATTTTTTAAATTATAAGGTAATTTACTGAAGAAAGAAGCACCAATATTTTGGGCCAAGTGGCAGTTTAATACTTTTAACATAAAATACTTTTAGCACAGCAGTATATTGTTTCCCATTTATGGTTACAGTGAAAGACATATAGTTAAAAGATTACTGTTACATATATATTGCTTGGTACTATTTAAATGCCGTATTCACGCAAAGCTTAAAATACCTTTTGAATGAATATTAGTTTTTTATATGAAAAAATAAAACTGAAAATTGCTTCTTTCTTACTTTATAGTTGGAGGGGTCATACACATGTAACGAAACGCATTTTTTGTCATTTCAGATCCTCCCTCTCCCCATATAGCCTGACACACTATAACGCTTAAGCATACACGCTATCCCTCTCTTTTGTGTTAGGTAAATCAATCATAAAAGACTTGCTTAGTTTGCCAAAGATCCACAGTTGTTTTTAATTTGCGTTAGTTTCTTTTACAAAACTGACGCAGAAAAGTTTTTAATTTGCGTTAGTTTCTTTTACAAAATTGACGCAGAAAAATACTGTTTCTGACACGAGAAATAATACAAACCATTTCAGCTAACGCTTAGCAAATTAAGGTTATAAATAACACAAAAGTTCAACATTACGGTATACAACTGTATGATAAATTACGATGAATTACTAAAATGAGAACATAAAACTACATATAACTTTATTTTCAAGGAAAATCAAACATTCAAGCTAAAGTTTAACAGACTAATGTGAATAATACATTGGAAACAACCATTTATTAGTACCTTAGTACCAACTCCAACTCCAAGGATACAGGGGATGAGTTGTTGGTTGGGAAAGTACTCAAATAAAGTGCTGCCCACATTAAAAACGTGTCCCTAATAAATTTAAACAGTCCTTTTGTAAAAAATGAATTATACTGTTTGTCTCTGTTATGAACATTAATAAAGTATGTATAAATGTTGACAGCTCCTTATGCTTAATCAATGGTAATATAAAGGAATTCATAACCTATAATTTAAGTTTTACTTTGCAAAATATTCCATTTTAATACTTTCAGTTAGTTGTCAGAAACACTCAACGTACACACAGACATACAAAGAATAGGAAAATAGACATTCAGGGTCTTTTAGCACTGTAGTAAGTTTTAAAAATAAAATACTAACCCCTAAGGGGCAATGAAGCAGCGGCCGGCCGGGTGTCCGGTGACGTCATCCCGCTCGGCAATTGGCGCTGGGGAGTCTGGCCCACCTTCTTACTCTACTCATCTTGACCTTACCTTGGACTACTACTACTACCATATGTCATGTTCGCTAAAGGTTATAAAGATACAATCTATGAATAAAATAAAATTGTTTAATGATGACTTCATTAAAAAGAGTTAAAAAGAATTTCAATTGATAAATACCTTGAGTGGAAGAGTAACAAAAGTCAGACATTAACGAAAAAACATGAAAATTGCACAAAAACGTTTTACTGCATTTAAAACTAAATCAAATAGCACTAAAGCGGCTTGGTACTCAAAAAAACTAGACAATATGATGCAAACAAGCCAAAGGAATCATGGAACATAGTAAATAATCACAGAGGGGTAAACAACAAATTTGAAAAAATCTAGCAATAAAAATCAATGGTGACATAACAGAACAACCGGAAGTGGTCTGTCTGTGATAGCTTCACCGAATTTGTTGTAAATGTAGCAAATGAGCTTACTGGAGATTTATTAACAAAGGAAGCAAACACATTTTCACTTGTGAACTCCAGGGGAACCATTGAGGGCGTAGGCAACTTTACCAATTTTTCTGAAATTACTGAAGAAAACCTACTGAAAACTTTCTGGAGATTTTCTCCGAAAACATCGGCAGGGTTATATGAAGCAAGCATGACTGTGTTAAGCATTGCCAATTTGAGTTGACAAAGCCAGCAGTACACCTGATAAATTTCTCTGAGGACTGGTGAGCTCCTTGTCGCAGGCCCGGCCATGTCGGATATTGATATATTTGACCATACCAGAAGTTAATATATAGTTAGTATAGGCTAATAGAGCAATTCCCAAAGTTCGTATACATTCCAGTGATATGCTATTAATGAAAATGTCGTGCCGGGCCAGCAACATAATTCTGATTCTCAACTTGTTACATGAGGCTGACACTTTCTGATAAATATCTGCTTGAAGCTGGCTTTTTGGTGGTTTCCTAATCATCTAACTTATTCCCTTAATTCTAACATACGATAAAAAATCTACGAATTACAAATAATTTATTGTTATTTGTTGTATTATATCCATTTAAAATCAATGTTAGTGATCGATGGCTTCTCCATTCCCTGTTTCTTAGGCTTATGTAGTTTGAAATATTTTATATTCCCCCGTTCTGCAAATCTTTTAGGGCTCTGCCCTTCAACATACTTATTCCAACCACCTTGCACCAACTCCTTGACTGACGAAGCTAAAATTCGGTAGAAAGATAGCTGATAGCTAAAGTCAGATGTATAGGCCTACCTCTGGTAATATTATACTTTAGGACTTCGCCCCACTGGCCTTTAGTATACCCACCTTAATCATTATACACCAAGAATGAAACGAAGGAGCTGAAATTAGGTAGGGAAATAAATAATACACCTGAGTCAAAGTAGGCATTTCCTCAATCCAAATGTTCGGGAACCACAGTGGGCTGGCGACCTTTGGTCCGTTCTCTATTAAATGTGGGCACAAACAACTTCAGACCAAGATCTATCCAACGACACCAAAAATATCAAAATCGGTTGAAAACTGCAGTAGGATTTCCAGTCACAAAAAACCCCTAGCATAATAAATAAGTATATTTATATAGATATTACTATTTATGAACATAAATAACAATGTCTGTTCATATTTAATACTATTATTCGTTCTTTTTGTATGTTAGATTAATTTTTTAACAGTCTTTCAATCGTTTTCCAAATTATACATCATACATTGAACTTTAAAATATTAAAACTCACCAGTCGGGAATAAATGGGAATTTGACAATTTGATTTATTTTCAGAAACTGGCGAGTATTTATAATTCATAAATAATCAAGATAACAAATTTCATTTATCCTCCTTAAGGATAACATTGGACAACGTACTGTGTTTAACGCTTTGAATATCTCTGCAACGGTTGGATGTAGAATAACAATTAAAACACCGAAATGATTGTTTTGTAGAGCTAAACTGATTGTTAAAAAGAGATGTGAAGTTTTTAGTAAAATTATCTGAGGAATATCCAAAACCCTTTTTTCCATAAGATTAACATGGCAAATTTTATAGACATGTTTTAGACTTTTCTCCACAACCACTTAACCTAGGTTAATGATTAATACCCCTGTCGCAGCAAACCTCCATACTCAGCGAATTTCCAATGGAAATATAAATGTCTTAATACTACATAAAGCCACTTACCAAGTTTCATAAAAATATATTCACAAATAAGCGATAATACCTACAATTTTAATTATTTTCTATAAGAATAACATTGGGGTTGAGTACGCAGGTTTGCTGCAACAAGGAACACAAAAAATGGGTTTTTATGCTAATATCAATATAACTCATCTAGGTGAAGCCGTATACCGGTTATTAATCATTTATGTTCATAATTAAGGGAGACAGAGAATTTAATTATTCTCCTTAAGAATAACATTGGGGCTGAGTACGCAGGTTTGGTACAACAAGGAACACAAAAAATGGGTTTTTATGCTAATATCAATATAACTCAACTAGGTGAAGCCGTATACCAGTTTTTAATCATTTATGTTTACAATTAAGGGAGACAGAGCATTTAATTATTCTCTTTAAGAATAACATGGGGGCTGAGTACGCAGGTTTGCTACTACAGGAGTCTCTGGCAAAAATTGTTATTTCACAACGAGATGAAGCCGTATATCAAATTTCGTCAGTATACTTTTATAAATAAGCGAAATATACAATTTTTCTTTTCCTCCATAAGAATAACATTAGACAACGTACTGTGTTTAGCACTTTCAATATCTCGGTAACCAATTGACATAGAGGAATGATCAAAATACCAAATTGTGTGTTTTTTAAGCTGAATCTAATGAGAAAAACTAAAATTTGACTATTTCCAAAATTATATGTTAAAAATTCAAAAAAC
Organism: Allygus modestus; assembly: GCA_963675035.1. Classification (NCBI taxonomy): domain Eukaryota; kingdom Metazoa; phylum Arthropoda; class Insecta; order Hemiptera; family Cicadellidae; genus Allygus; species Allygus modestus. The sequence goes on along the minus strand of OY776111.1, from coordinate 122,032,484 downwards.
CCATTTTTGGGGTACAAACCTCCCCCCAAAATACCCCATGGGGTAGAGCAATCTGGCTGGTTTTTGAACTTAAAAGTCATAAATGTAACTTTACACGTTTATACCAAATTTCATCAAAATCGGATCATTTTTACGAGAGTTATCGTGCTCACGGACACACACATATATATACAGTTTCGAACGAATGGTGTTTTTGCGGTCTGGGGACCTCAAAACGAAAAGTTATCATGGTCCTGGGCTTAGGTCGTACCATGCCGACTACGGTAATAGCTTCTTCCCTATAGGGGAAATTCGCTAATACATATATATAAATTTGAATGAATAGTGTTTTTGGCATCTGGGGACCTCAAAACAAAAAGTTATCATGGTCTCGGGCTTAAGTCTTACCATGAGACCTACGGTCATAGCTTCTTCCCTATAGGGGAAATTCGCTAAAAATCACTAATGTTCAAATATATGATAGAAATGTGTTAGTAAGAATTTCAATTGAAATTAAAAGTATTTAAAACTACAGAAATACAGAATTATTTGTTAAGAAAATTAAAGTTTGAACTTAATGTCAATACATTGGTAACTATTTTTTACTAGGAAAAGCAGCGAATTTTGCTGAAGTTACCGGTAAAAGAAATACCCCCGTAGCAGCAAACCTGCGTACTCAGCGAATTTCCAATGCATATATATGTATCTTAATACCACATAAAGCCACATACCAAGTTTCATCAATATACATTCATAAATAAACGATTCATGACATTTTAATTATTCTCCATAAGAATAACATGGCAGCTGAGTATGCAGGGTTGCTGAAGCAAGGAACACAAAAAATGGGGTTTTATACAAATATCAATATAACTCATGTAGGTAAAGCCACATACCAAATTTCATTAATTTATTTTCATAATGAAGGCAGATAACACGTTACTTATTCTCCATAAGAATAACATGGGGCTGAGTACGCAGGTTTGCTGCTATGGGAGCCTTGGGTAAAAAAGTGTCTTTTTGAGCAAATATCAATGGTCCACAACCAGATGAAGCCGTATACCAAGTTTCGTCAGTATAGGTTCATAAATAAGCGAGATATAAAATTTTTATTTTTCTCCATAAGAATAACATTAGACAACGTACTGTGTTTAGCACTTTCAATATCTCGGTAACCAATTGACGTAGAGAAATGATCAAAATACCAAATTGTGTGTTTTTTAAGCTGAATCCAATGGGAAAAAATAAAATTTGACTATTTCCAAAATTATATGTAAAAAATTCAAAAAACCCATTTTTGGGGTACAAAACCCCCCAAAAATACCCCTTCGGATAGAGCGATCTGGCTGGTTTTCGAACTTAAAGTCATAAATGTTGCTTTACACGTTTATACCAAATTTCATCAAAATCGGATAATTTTTACGAGAGTTATCGTGCTCACGGACACATATATATATATATAGATAAATACCCCCGTAGCAGCAAACCTGCGTACTTAGCGAATTTCCAATGCATATATATTTATCTTAATGCCACATAAAGCTACATACCAAGTTTCATCAATATGCATTCATAAATAAACGATTTATGACATTTTAATTATTCTCCATAAGAATAACATGGCGGCTGAGTATGCAGGTTTGCTGAAGCAAGGAACACAAAAAATGGGGTTTTATACAAATATCAATATAACTCATGTAGGTAAAGCCACATACCAAATTTCATTAATTTATTTTCATAATTAAGGGAGATAACACGTTACTTATTCTCCATAAGAATAACATGGGGCTGAGTACGCAGGTTTGCTGCTACGGGAGCCTTTGGCAAAAAATTGTTTTTTTGAGCAAATATCAATAGACCACAACCAGATGAAGCCATATACCAAGTTTCGTCAGTATACGTTCATAAATAAGCGAGATATTTTTTTTTTTTTTTTTTTTTATAACTTTATTTAACTTTACAATCTGTTCTTAACTAGTTTGAACAATGAGTAAATAATTTGTGAGATATAATACAGAAAATAACATTAAAACTTGAGCTAGTTGCTAACCACTGTTAGCGCTAACAAAAATCACTAAACAAATCTGAAAGGCAAGTCCAAGATTGTGGATCGTTTCAATCTGTACACAGCGGTTGAATTGTCGAGCAAGTTCATAGCAAGATGATTCGGGTGGTTTTCTAATTTGCCAATATACTTTGTACTGAACCTGGTGATCTCTTCTTTAACTGTTGGGATGTTTAAGTCATGATGTAGCGTTCTATTGGATACAAACCAAGGTGCTTTGGCAATTTTTCTTAGCATTTTTGATTGGTACCTTTGAGTTACTCGCAGAGCCCCAAAGTTGCACACCATAAGTCCAAACTGGCTTTAAAATAGTTTTGTATAACAATAATTTGTTTTCCAAAGTTAGTTTTGATTTAATTCCGAGTAGCCAATTTAGTTTGTTTGCTTTTAAATTTAGTTGCTGTCTCTTCATCCAAATGTGAGTTTTCCACGTTAGTTTACTATCAATATGCATACCTAAATATTTAACTTCAGTTACTTGAGGTAGTTGATTGTTATTTATTGTTACTGGAGGACAAGAATTTTGATTTAAAGTAAAAGTTATATGAGCTGATTTATTTTCGTTTATTTTTATTCTCCATGTCTTAAACCAGTTTGTAATTATGTCCAAGCTTTGTTGTAAGTGGACAGAAGCTTGAGCTGGGTCAGTATTAACAGATAAAATTGCAGTGTCATCTGCAAAAGTTGCAATTTCAGTATGTTCACTTCCTGGGAGATCTGCAGTGTAAAGGATGTATAAAAAAGGTCCAAGTACACTTCCTTGAGGAAATCCCGATTCTATAGGATGCAGTTGAGTAATATAATCTTGATATTTAATTTGAAAAGATCTATCCGTAAGATATGACTTTAATATAGGGAAAAGAGAATGTGGTAGATACTTCTTAATTTTGTACAACAAGCCAGTATGCCATACCTTATCAAACGCTTGGCTGACATCTAAAAAGGCAGCCGAGCAGTAGTTTTTATTTTCTAAACACTGTCGTACTATGTCAACTACCCTGTGGACTTGTTCTACTGTACTGTGTTTCTGCCTGAAACCAAACTGATGGCCAGGAATCACTACATCTACATCAATCAGAGTTTGTAACCTTTTGAGAAAAAGTTTTTCAAATACCTTTGATATGACTGGTAAAAGACTTATAGGTCGGTACGAATTCAGTTGGTTTAGAGGTTTCCCTGGTTTTGGTATGACAATTAACTGAGCTTTTTTAAATTGAACAGGAATGCAATCTAATCTCAAAATAGCATTAAATAATAAAGTTAAGAATATTATAAGTAGGCTACCCGGTCGTTCAGCGCTAACATTGTTTTATATGAGAAAACGTGTAGCCAACCTAAGAAAATTGCAAAACAAAAAACATGACCTACATACCAGTGGTACCAACTTAAGAAAACAAAATACCTGTTGGCTACTTACGTCACGCTAACGTGAACAAGCAAAAATTACGTCACGCTGAAGCATGGGTAGTGTTGCCAACCCAACACTTCCCAACAAATGAACATATATAAAAGAACAAAACATGTTAGCCTTCATCTCCCGCGTCTCCTACTGATCACTTCTGTTAGCACTTGCGTGTTCTTCTTCCTCTCTCCCCTCACCTTCCCCCTCCCCACTCCCCCTTAGTCATCCTCTGATTTATTTCTTCTCCTTCTGCATGCTATGTTACTCCCCTCACCTTCCCCTCTCCCCCTCACCACTCCGTGCCACTGCTTCTCTCTTTTCCTTCTTCTTCTTCTCTTTTTTGAGTCTGATTATCCTAAAATCGCTAATATCTCGAAAACGGTAAGTCCTAGAGCGATTCTGATAACAGATTTCGCCTACTACGTAGTGTAGGCGCGCGCGAGGGACAGCTACCCAAATGAAAAATATTAAACAAAATGTTGCGGGTTGCATCCAAAAAATTGAAGGGGCAAAATTTCAAAATTAAATATCTCGAGAACGGCTCATTCGATATGAATTAAATTTGGTATGTGGGTACCTGTTAACCTCCGCTACATCTTACAAAAACCTAAACCCTGTACTGCGGGTAAGTATCAAAATAATTGAAGGAGCCATACTTTAAAAATCAATATCTTAAGAACCATTGGGCTTATTTTAATGAAACTTGGTATGCAGGTACTTGTTAACCTCCTATAACTTTCAATATTGTTGGAGGGTAGGAAAAGGTTGTTTAAGGGATGATGGAGGGTGTAAAACTTTAAAACGTAATATTTTGAGAATGGCTTGACTGATTCTCATGAAACTTGGTATGTATGTACTTGTTAACTTCCGCTACATCTTACCAAAACCTAAACTCTGTACTGCAGGTAAGCATCAAAACAATTGCAGGAGCTATACTTTGAAATGTAATTTATTGAGAACGGAAGGGCCGATTTACATGAAACTTGTAATGTACGTACCTGTTAACCTCCACTACATCTTACCAAAACCTAAACCCTGTACTGTGGGTAAGTATCAAGACAGCTGCTATACTTTAAAATGTAATATCTTGAGATTTGTTGGTACTTATTAACCCACACTACAATTTAAACTCTGTAAAGAAGAAACATTACAAAAACTGGACAGACTACAAGCTCTGTCATTCTAGTTTTTTCAGGGTGTTTGAAAGTTTTAGCTTATGTTTTTATGTTAAATATAGTAAAGGCCTGTTTTATTGGTGTAAACTGTGTTTGATTGATAGTTTAAAGGGGGTCAGTGCCTTACCCCGACCTTCTAGCACTGTTTTCTCTACATCATCCAAGATCTCAGCTACTCTTAAATCATACTACTGTAAAATATATGTAATTGAAACAAACTTACATACAAAGAAAATTAGTGACAAACCAACACAAAATAAATTATACTTTGACTGACTGTTGATTATCGTTGTTGAAGGTACCGAAGATAAAGGGTCAATACACACCTCTTCGCTAAAATGACTCTCTGGCTATTTTTAGCTGTTATGAAGAAAAGTAATTGTTAATAAAGTATGTTGACTTTTACCTGTTATTTAGGAGCATCAAGCTTTATCTGGGTTTTAGCTGTTATTTAGGGACATTGTCTTGAGGCATTGGGGGATTAACTGGATTTTAGCTTTATGAGTGAATAATTGTAGCTGTTGTGTATGCCTGTAAATTAAGTGTTACTAAAGAATTACTTTGGAAAACTTGCTATGCATTTAATTGTTTAGAAATCTCAAAGTACTATTAACAGTAGCTTAAAGGAGAGAAGAGGCTAGCAGAAATAGATAGGCAAGAAAACTATACCCTCACTCCATGGGTCTGGACTTGGGACTCTCTTTTAATAAAATAAACTGAAGGTATTTTGGTTACATTTTGTACCCAAACTGTTAAGGAAAGTATGAAAACCAGCAAGGGTGAGCAATTCCCGCACCCTTTTTATAACATTACTATGGTATGGTAGAGTATTGTATGGTATGGTATGATGTGGTATTGTATGGTATGGTGTTGATATTGTATGGCATGATAGGGTATTGGGAGGTATGGTAGGGTAGAGTATTCTATAGTATGATGGGGTATTGGTTTGGTATGTCATGTTATTGTATGGTATTTGGGTGGGGTGTAAGGATATGGTGACTTTGGTGGGGGTATTGGTATTATGGCTTTGGTATAGGATGTTATGGTTTTGGTGAGGTATGGTAGGGTATGGTATGGTGTGGTAAGGGTATTGTATTGTATGGTATGGTATGATAGGGCATTGGGAGGTATGGTGGGGTTGAATATGGTATTGGGAGGGATGGTAGGGTAGGGTATGGCAGGGTAATGGTATGGTATGGGATTTGATGGTTTGGTATGGTGTGGGTGTTGGGAGGTATGGTAGGGTGTTGATATTGTATGGTATGGTATGACATGGTAGGGTATTGGGAGGTATGGTAGGGTAGAATATGGTATTGGGAGGTATAGTAGGGTAGGGTATGGTATGTCATGTTATTGTATGGTATTTGGGTGGGGTGTTAGGATATGGTGACTTTAGTATAGGATGTTTTGGCTTTGGTGAGGTATGGTAGGGTAAGGTATGGTATGGTATTGTATGGTATGGTATGATAGGGTATTGGGAGGTATAGTAGGGTAGAATATGGTATTGGGAGGAATGGCAGGGTAGGCTATGGTGTGGTAATGGTATTACTTTCAAACCCTACCGTAATGGTGGAGTTAGATTTTTCCTATTAATTTGGTCAGTATCACTACATTTCCTGCACCCCTTTAATAAAAATTACATTTGTAGATGGTCTATGGGATAGACCTATCTACATGCATGGTCCGCTGATTATGAATTAAAACTACTGTGTAAAAAGAGACAGTAGGGTATTTTGTAAAGTTAAAAAGGTACAGAGATTACACATTTTAGAGTTCAGATGTGACTTTTTGGTGTAATTAGTTGCTTTAAAAACTCTACGTTGAGGAATATTTGGAATTTTATACTTATGGTAGCAGGATTATTTTGGAAAACCTATAATAACTTAAAGGAGAGAATACTAGCAGAACACTAGCAGAAATGGACAGGCAAGAAAGCTAACCCCAATGAAATAATTTTGAACGCTCGCGTTTCCACACCACGGTAAGCCTTTAGGCTAGGCCGTAGGAGCGTCGGCGCGTTCTTTTTGGTTACCCAGAGCTTCCCCTGGAGGCCTAACCTCTGGGGTGAGAGGCCCCAACCATCGCCTCTCACTGTGGTAGCCACTCCATAACAAAATGCTACCTCCTTTTTATATATTTTTTGTATTCTCTGTCAATCCGTTCATTGTGTATGAGGAAGGCGGTCATTTACTAAGACAAAGTCCGTTCATTTTAACACCTTTAAACTCTACATTTACTAAGATAAACAGAGAATGTTTAGTAAAGTCATGGCCCCTCCACCGCCATGACTCGTGGAGACCTTCCAAAGACAAAATGGTTGTCTCCTCCGTTTATTTTTTTTGTATTTTACTTTTATACTTTTTTACAAGTCCCACCGTACGGACTGTTCCAATGAGTAGCCAGGGTGTTGGCCAGGCTCCTCAATGTACAAAGTCCTTCATTCACACCGGGTTTTTCGAAGGAGTAGTCGGGGTGTTAGCCCGGCGCCTCAATCTACTAAACCCTTCATCACACATTCAGGTTTACGGGGCTTTTCGTCACCCACGCCAGTGACCTTCATTCAGGTTTACGGGGCTTTTAGTCACCCGCGCCAGTGACCTTCATTCACACACACACACACACACACACACATACAGTGGGAACTTGTGATTTTAAAGAAAAACTACATTTAAAGTGAACTTTCATCTTTCATATTTGTGTAAGTAAGGTAAAACTTCTCCGGCAACAGACTTCTTACTAACAGTCTTGCTTCAGGAGTAGCTGACTTTAACATCAAAGAACATAATCCGGCTTCATTTATGAAAACCGTTGTTTTCTCAATCGGCCCAACGCCCTGTTTTTGGGCGTCGGAAAAACTTCCAACAGTTAATTTATCACTGCTATCTACATGTTTCCGAACTGCACTCCAGCCATTAACATGCTTTAGAGCAGTAGCTACGTCTCTAGCTTTAAACCACGGCTTTCCTTCACTATCAAACAGAACCAATACTGGTTTGTTATTGAATGTATAGAACTTGGCAGCCATGTCACAATTTACTCAATAGTACAGGCAAGAGCAGCACAAAACACGTCTGATCAGTATCACGACTTGAAGCAGAATGATGAACTGTACTAGTGACATTTGGTATATACAGGAGTAACATTGCTCCGTAAGGAAAGGTGCTACCTTTATCGAAGGTAGCAACATGGAATTGAGACAAGTGTTACTTCAAGACGTAAAACACCAGATAGTTTCTTAACGTTACAAAATATGTTTTCAAAGTGATCATCAAAGACTGTTGGTGTTAGATTCCCTAAAGGAAAGAATGGTATATTTCCTGAGATATCACCGTACTTTATTGATACTCCAATGTAGGTGTTTGATGAGGAGTTCTCCGTTATTTTATCTACTATGTACTCCGAAAACACTAAAGGCCATTCCGATACGTTTATTGGCCCAGTAAGAAAGAACTCATACTCTGAGGATTTAATGCGAAACTTTGAATTTTCATTTAACTTCCTTTTAGATATAAACTTCAAAAACACCCCTTGAATAGGGAGTGTATTATTTTCAGCAGACATTCTACAAGAAGAGACAAACAAGATAAAACAGTAACAGACACAGACACGTCCGTTCACTACCACGTCTCAGAACAGAATGAGTTAATAGAGCTGATGTTTAGAGGTATATACGCTCAGTACCCGTGTGAGTGACAGCTCCATTAAGCAACTCTTTGTTTTTTAAAGCCGAAAGGCAGGGTGTCGTGATCATCATTAAATCTTCTCTTGGGCCCTGTAATTTTAAACTTTTTAATTTCACTTACTGTAACGACTTCTCGTCTCTTTGTTCTCCTGATTCTGTTTTCTTCAATTTCTAAAATTTCAGCAGCTTCACTAAGGACCATCTTTTTTAACTGTTCAAAATTTAATGTTTCGGAAGTCTTCATGTTAAGGGTGAGGCCCTTGATTTTACATACAGTTTCTAGCTTTTGCTTTTTGGTTGACCAGACAAGGTATGCGTAGGTCTTTGGTCCCCCAGAAACAAACTCTAAGATATAAGAGCCAGGCCCGAACTCACTCGCCAATTCGTCCGTCATTTCCCCGAGGTAATCTCCCGTAGGGACCCTGTACAATCCTCCCCTGTATAGATAAATACACGAGTCCGTGTCATAGTAAAGGAGTTGACCTCCAAGGGCATCTAGATGTTCATACAGTTTAAGCCTGGCATGAGCAGTGGTGTAGGCCGCAATAACAACATTTACAGTCTTTAGAGCCTCACCGGCATCATTAACATTCTGCCAATTAACTAATAAAACCTCTTGGTTAATTACTTCAACAAACTTTACTTCCTTTCCTGGTTGAGTTAACGAATTGAATAATTCTTTAGAGTCTCTCACGATTGCAGTTTTTGTCATGTTTTCTCGTTGACCGAACTTGCCCCAGAATGAATTTAACATTAATTTAGCTACTGACCTGAGTCCTCCATTTTTAGCAATTTTGTCTTTCTCCATTTGAATACCCTCACGCTCAAAGAAATCAGAAACATACTTGTCTTTGTCCTCTTCGGTATTACACCAGTTAGGATAGCCTGAGGCTTCCTGCTTTACTTTCAAGAATTTATTAATAAAATCGGTAAAAAGCCCATCTTTCTCGTATGTGGCTACCTCGTACTCCCACAACTCGTACATGTCCAAGATCACATAGCCTTTTTCTACAGCTTTTCTAATTTCATCCATGGTCCATGTACCTACCATTGCCCTTTCCTCACTATCATGAAAACATTCCCTTTGGTTTAAAGTCTCACCGCAAGTTCTACACAAAACAAACATCAATTTATTATTCATTTTAGCGGGGAGTACGGGATGATACAAGTTGTAAGGAGGTAGAATTTTACATTTCAACAAGCCCTCTACTTCAAGGCCTCTCTCTCGGCACTCATTTCCAACGTAAACAGTAGGATGACCAACGGGATACTTACAATATTTATTCACAAACGGATAAAGGGAGCAAACATCAACGTATTGGATTGATTCTCCCTCTTCACATTTACAATACGTTTTAGTATTACCCGTTCTGCCTCCAAAGAAGGAATCCCTAGGATTAAGCGGAAGTGTGTTTAGAATGGACAGTTGGTTCAAGTGATTTAGTTTTTTGTCCTTTTTCAAAGCTCTAAATTCACACTCCCACATCTCTACAACTTCATAGCTATTAAATTTTACCATTTTGGATTTGGTTCTCTCGTAACGGAGATGCAAACTGTCTGAGGGATCCTCCGGCAGAGGTTCTTCTCTGCTATATTGATAACATTTTGGGCAGCCGTGCCAGTAGCATCCGTGGAACTCATAAATTCGTTCCCCGTCAAACCCATCTACTTTTAGTCCATTAATTTTAGCTTCTCTGCCCCGGCCCGCATGTTGAATCTTTACTCCACGTTTCTCCTCCTCCCATGTTAACCACTGTAAAGCAACAGCTGACTGATTGTCTGCAAGTCGGTACCCTGATTTTGGTATTAGTCCAATAGTATTTTCTTTTAAGAAGTTACGGCGGAAGGCCAAGTTACATGCACTGGCGATTGTTATAGCCTCGAGAAAAGGATCTACGTTACATTCTTGAAGAAGTAAGGCTCTAAATTTAATACATGCCTGAGCTAAAATCTCCACGTCTGAAATACAGTACTCCAAGATTTCCTTCTTAAAATCAAACACGTAGTCTTCAGCGACTCGTTCGTCATACCATTCTTCAAAGGCCTTGTGTGGTTTCTCAAACATTGATTCCGGACAGTAGTATTTTTTGTCGGGCATAGGGCCTACATAATTTTGGTTCGCTAGAGTGTTGAAGAGGTGGGGAAAGTAGCCCTTCTTTTTCTCGGGAGGCAGGTCAAAGGCTTTAGGGAGTGCAGAGAGGGCCATGGGAAAATAGCTCAGTGAGTCCACAAACCTTACGTTGGCTACTTCAATCAAAATAGCTTTAGTTCCCCGAGGAGTTATTTTTGGTGTAAATTTAGTTTCTTCCATAATATACTGTAGTATGAATTGGAAATCAAAACCTTGCCCGTTGTGGGCAATTACACAGACATCTTTAAATTTTTTTCTAATTCCCATGATATAGTTCATGAAGTGTTTTACCGGTTCTTTTTCAAATACCCTTTGCCGTTCCGAGCAAGTTTCACACTCACCCCCATTAATACATTTAAAGCAGTACTGTTGTGTGACGCACAAGTTTACTTGATGTACTTTTTTATCAGGGTCAGAGGGGAGAGACTCGTCTTGCCTTGTTTCCAAGTCAAAGAAAATAAACAAAAAATCACGGTATTTCGGTGTTCTCCTATCTACCCTCATGAAACACTGATGCGCTGGGTCTTTGAACGCTTCACAGGGCTTACAGAAAACTTCTCCGCATACATGAGCTGTCTTACGTCTTTTTGGATAAATCATTTTCTTACAGTCACGGCAGAGTTTTACAGTTTTACAAATTTGCCCTTGATGAGCTACTAAACACCGCTCATTTTTGAAGGAGCGGTTGCAAAAACGGCATGTGATGCCTCCGTGTTCTAGTTTACAGGGCGGGGAGATGGTATGACAGGACAAGCATCTGTTAGAGCACCGATGCTCATGTCTGTTGCTGTAGGGGATATGACAGGCTTCACAAAAGAAATTGCAAACAAACGCAGCAGTTAAGTTTGTAATTACATTATAATGACCGTTGTGAAAAAGAAGGTTAATTTTTAATTTAGCGTCTTCATTACCTCCTTCAAAGTAAACATCCCGGCCTTTTTTGTCGTAGTTGTAGACGGTAATTTTGTATTTTTTAAGATGGGACTGGAATTTTTCAAGCTCAGGGATTCCTGCACCCTCCTCGGGCATTTCTACACGGGCTTTTGCTATGAGCTTATTAGCTCTGAAAGTTTGTCTTTTACCCTTGTCTTTTCGAATAGCGTAGATCTGAGGATCATTTTTCGCATACGCTTTGCCTACTACCAGCGCTCTAGCCAAACATAAATTGTCTTTATTATTAATTACTACAATACCCTTCCTAGCTTTAGATTCTTCATCAAAGGTATTGTAAAAGTCGGGTCTTGCCCTTCCTTTACCTACGGGGACGTTAATCCTCGTAACATCAACCCTAAACGTGTCACTAGAGGTTATAGTTTGCGCATTGCTTTGAATTATGCCCCCGAAAATATCCCAGAGAACATCACCGCTAACTTCAGAGACCGGTCTCAACGATACGTATCCCGGTTCAGCACTTTTTAAATTTATAGACTGTAATTTAAACCCTAGATAATCAGTGGGTGCAACGTTGGCTTTGGATGTCTCTACAATTTGATTAAAACCTTTACGAATCCAATCAAACTCAGAGATACCCTTGGGAGGTTTAGTGAATTTGAAAACAGTGTTAGTCCCGTAAAGTCTAAAGTGATTAACGTAGGTTTCATCTTTACTAATTAAATGTACCGGGTTTTGAGGGTATTTTTTAGAAACATCCATCCTTCAACAGAGAATTGAATACTGAAAACAAGCTAAACTGTGTTAACGCTTAAAACAGCAAGTACCCCGAACAGAGTCAAACTCACACGGATATAACTGAATTACGCAGAATCAATAATAATCTGCGCAAGAGAACACTTACGCAAGAGCAGCACAAAACACGTCTGATCAGCGTCACGACTGAAATCAGACTGAAGAACTAGAGCTTGTTGCAAGAGATATATATAGATAGTGGACCTGTTACTTTTTCACTGTTTGATCTACTGAAACTGATACTTTTGGACCTGTTACCTTGAAAACTGTGGGAATGGGAATGGGTAGTGTTGGACCTGTTACTTTATTGGAACGGTTACTTTTTGGAACTGTTACTTTGTGGCAGTCTTCATCGATATTAAATGAACAAGATATATGATGTAACTGTAACACTTGGAACTGATACTTTAAAGTCACCGATCAGGTTCTCTAAAAGAACAGGTACAGAGGATCTACAAAAGAGCACAGTACCTCTGTATTACTACGCAAGTCAGAAAAACACTAACACACAGACTACGCAAGTCAAGCCAGAACTACAGGTTAACTCTAATGAAAGTAGCAAACACCACTCTAACCAAAACTGCATTAAAGAAAAGTGAGATTACTGTTAAGCAGCACATACAAACACAACACTACTCTTGACACAAGGATGTGAGGTTAGGAAAAGTGAGGTTATGTTAGTCAATACATACAAAAACTGCTCCAGCCAAAACTGCATAAAATAACAATAATAGAAAGTGAGATTGCTGAGGCGAATTTACTGTACAAAAGAACCAGGGCAAAAATCAGGTTACTGTTATGTTAGTCAACACAACACTACTTTAGCCACGAGGAAGTGAGGGTATGTTTACTTTCTTTACTGTAAACTACCAAATCAAACAATTAAATATAAACACAACACTAATCTAGCCAAGACAATAAAATGAAGTACAACATGCACGGAAAATTAATATAATACAGTAAAGTTGGAGTGTAATGGGTGAGGTTAGAAAAAGTAGGTTACTTTAGCAGGTCAGATAATGCTAAAAATCACAGGACACGCAAGATTACTATAATACAAAGTGAGGTTATGTAAAATACAAAGCAAAAAGTGAGGTTATGTTATATTAGGTTATGGTAAGAAAATGGTTGAGATTGAGGTTATGTTAGTCAGCATATACAAGTACGTCACTACCAAGTAAAACAAAATGGTGAAGTTACTTAATAAAGAACAGGGACAGAAAGTGATATTACTGTCAGTCAAAGTATAATTTATTTTGTGTTGGTTTGTCACTAATTTTCTTTGTATGTAAGTTTGTTTCAATTACATATATTTTACAGTAGTATGATTTAAGAGTAGCTGAGATCTTGGATGATGTAGAGAAAACAGTGCTAGAAGGTCGGGGTAAGGCACTGACCCCCTTTAAACTATCAATCAAACACAGTTTACACCAATAAAACAGGCCTTTACTATATTTAACATAAAAACATAAGCTAAAACTTTCAAACACCCTGAAAAAACTAGAATGACAGAGCTTGTAGTCTGTCCAGTTTTTGTAATGTTTCTTCTTTACAGAGTTTAAATTGTAGTGTGGGTTAATAAGTACCAACAAATCTCAAGATATTACATTTTAAAGTATAGCAGCTGTCTTGATACTTACCCACAGTACAGGGTTTAGGTTTTGGTAAGATGTAGTGGAGGTTAACAGGTACGTACATTACAAGTTTCATGTAAATCGGCCCTTCCGTTCTCAATAAATTACATTTCAAAGTATAGCTCCTGCAATTGTTTTGATGCTTACCTGCAGTACAGAGTTTAGGTTTTGGTAAGATGTAGCGGAAGTTAACAAGTACATACATACCAAGTTTCATGAGAATCAGTCAAGCCATTCTCAAAATATTACGTTTTAAAGTTTTACACCCTCCATCATCCCTTAAACAACCTTTTCCTACCCTCCAACAATATTGAAAGTTATAGGAGGTTAACAAGTACCTGCATACCAAGTTTCATTAAAATAAGCCCAATGGTTCTTAAGATATTGATTTTTAAAGTATGGCTCCTTCAATTATTTTGATACTTACCCGCAGTACAGGGTTTAGGTTTTTGTAAGATGTAGCGGAGGTTAACAGGTACCCACATACCAAATTTAATTCATATCGAATGAGCCGTTCTCGAGATATTTAATTTTGAAATTTTGCCCCTTCAATTTTTTGGATGCAACCCGCAACATTTTGTTTAATATTTTTCATTTGGGTAGCTGTCCCTCGCGCGCGCCTACACTACGTAGTAGGCGAAATCTGTTATCAGAATCGCTCTAGGACTTACCGTTTTCGAGATATTAGCGATTTTAGGATAATCAGACTCAAAAAAGAGAAGAAGAAGAAGGAAAAGAGAGAAGCAGTGGCACGGAGTGGTGAGGGGGAGAGGGGAAGGTGAGGGGAGTAACATAGCATGCAGAAGGAGAAGAAATAAATCAGAGGATGACTAAGGGGGAGTGGGGAGGGGGAAGGTGAGGGGAGAGAGGAAGAAGAACACGCAAGTGCTAACAGAAGTGATCAGTAGGAGACGCGGGAGATGAAGGCTAACATGTTTTGTTCTTTTATATATGTTCATTTGTTGGGAAGTGTTGGGTTGGCAACACTACCCATGCTTCAGCGTGACGTAATTTTTGCTTGTTCACGTTAGCGTGACGTAAGTAGCCAACAGGTATTTTGTTTTCTTAAGTTGGTACCACTGGTATGTAGGTCATGTTTTTTGTTTTGCAATTTTCTTAGGTTGGCTACACGTTTTCTCATATAAAACAATGTTAGCGCTGAACGACCGGGTAGCCTACTTATAATATTCTTAACTTTATTATTTAATGCTATTTTGAGATTAGATTGCATTCCTGTTCAATTTAAAAAAGCTCAGTTAATTGTCATACCAAAACCAGGGAAACCTCTAAACCAACTGAATTCGTACCGACCTATAAGTCTTTTACCAGTCATATCAAAGGTATTTGAAAAACTTTTTCTCAAAAGGTTACAAACTCTGATTGATGTAGATGTAGTGATTCCTGGCCATCAGTTTGGTTTCAGGCAGAAACACAGTACAGTAGAACAAGTCCACAGGGTAGTTGACATAGTACGACAGTGTTTAGAAAATAAAAACTACTGCTCGGCTGCCTTTTTAGATGTCAGCCAAGCGTTTGATAAGGTATGGCATACTGGCTTGTTGTACAAAATTAAGAAGTATCTACCACATTCTCTTTTCCCTATATTAAAGTCATATCTTACGGATAGATCTTTTCAAATTAAATATCAAGATTATATTACTCAACTGCATCCTATAGAATCGGGATTTCCTCAAGGAAGTGTACTTGGACCTTTTTTATACATCCTTTACACTGCAGATCTCCCAGGAAGTGAACATACTGAAATTGCAACTTTTGCAGATGACACTGCAATTTTATCTGTTAATACTGACCCAGCTCAAGCTTCTGTCCACTTACAACAAAGCTTGGACATAATTACAAACTGGTTTAAGACATGGAGAATAAAAATAAACGAAAATAAATCAGCTCATATAACTTTTACTTTAAATCAAAATTCTTGTCCTCCAGTAACAATAAATAACAATCAACTACCTCAAGTAACTGAAGTTAAATATTTAGGTATGCATATTGATAGTAAACTAACGTGGAAAACTCACATTTGGATGAAGAGACAGCAACTAAATTTAAAAGCAAACAAACTAAATTGGCTACTCGGAATTAAATCAAAACTAACTTTGGAAAACAAATTATTGTTATACAAAACTATTTTAAAGCCAGTTTGGACTTATGGTGTGCAACTTTGGGGCTCTGCGAGTAACTCAAAGGTACCAATCAAAAATGCTAAGAAAAATTGCCAAAGCACCTTGGTTTGTATCCAATAGAACGCTACATCATGACTTAAACATCCCAACAGTTAAAGAAGAGATCACCAGGTTCAGTACAAAGTATATTGGCAAATTAGAAAACCACCCGAATCATCTTGCTATGAACTTGCTCGACAATTCAACCGCTGTGTACAGATTGAAACGATCCACAATCTTGGACTTGCCTTTCAGATTTGTTTAGTGATTTTTGTTAGCGCTAACAGTGGTTAGCAACTAGCTCAAGTTTTAATGTTATTTTCTGTATTATATCTCACAAATTATTTACTCATTGTTCAAACTAGTTAAGAACAGATTGTAAAGTTAAATAAAGTTATAAAAAAAAAAAAAAAAAAAAAATATCTCGCTTATTTATGAACGTATACTGACGAAACTTGGTATATGGCTTCATCTGGTTGTGGTCTATTGATATTTGCTCAAAAAAACAATTTTTTGCCAAAGGCTCCCGTAGCAGCAAACCTGCGTACTCAGCCCCATGTTATTCTTATGGAGAATAAGTAACGTGTTATCTCCCTTAATTATGAAAATAAATTAATGAAATTTGGTATGTGGCTTTACCTACATGAGTTATATTGATATTTGTATAAAACCCCATTTTTTGTGTTCCTTGCTTCAGCAAACCTGCATACTCAGCCGCCATGTTATTCTTATGGAGAATAATTAAAATGTCATAAATCGTTTATTTATGAATGCATATTGATGAAACTTGGTATGTAGCTTTATGTGGCATTAAGATAAATATATATGCATTGGAAATTCGCTAAGTACGCAGGTTTGCTGCTACGGGGGTATTTATCTATATATATATATATGTGTCCGTGAGCACGATTTATGACATTTTAATTATTCTCCATAAGAATAACATGGCGGCTGAGTATGCAGGTTTGCTGAAGCAAGGAACACAAAAAATGGGGTTTTATACAAATATCAATATAACTCATGTAGGTAAAGCCACATACCAAATTTCATTAATTTATTTTCATAATTAAGGGAGATAACACGTTACTTATTCTCCATAAGAATAACATGGGGCTGAGTACGCAGGTTTGCTGCTACGGGAGCCTTTGGCAAAAAATTGTTTTTTTGAGCAAATATCAATAGACCACAACCAGATGAAGCCATATACCAAGTTTCGTCAGTATACGTTCATAAATAAGCGAGATATTTTTTTTTTTTTTTTTTTTTTATAACTTTATTTAACTTTACAATCTGTTCTTAACTAGTTTGAACAATGAGTAAATAATTTGTGAGATATAATACAGAAAATAACATTAAAACTTGAGCTAGTTGCTAACCACTGTTAGCGCTAACAAAAATCACTAAACAAATCTGAAAGGCAAGTCCAAGATTGTGGATCGTTTCAATCTGTACACAGCGGTTGAATTGTCGAGCAAGTTCATAGCAAGATGATTCGGGTGGTTTTCTAATTTGCCAATATACTTTGTACTGAACCTGGTGATCTCTTCTTTAACTGTTGGGATGTTTAAGTCATGATGTAGCGTTCTATTGGATACAAACCAAGGTGCTTTGGCAATTTTTCTTAGCATTTTTGATTGGTACCTTTGAGTTACTCGCAGAGCCCCAAAGTTGCACACCATAAGTCCAAACTGGCTTTAAAATAGTTTTGTATAACAATAATTTGTTTTCCAAAGTTAGTTTTGATTTAATTCCGAGTAGCCAATTTAGTTTGTTTGCTTTTAAATTTAGTTGCTGTCTCTTCATCCAAATGTGAGTTTTCCACGTTAGTTTACTATCAATATGCATACCTAAATATTTAACTTCAGTTACTTGAGGTAGTTGATTGTTATTTATTGTTACTGGAGGACAAGAATTTTGATTTAAAGTAAAAGTTATATGAGCTGATTTATTTTCGTTTATTTTTATTCTCCATGTCTTAAACCAGTTTGTAATTATGTCCAAGCTTTGTTGTAAGTGGACAGAAGCTTGAGCTGGGTCAGTATTAACAGATAAAATTGCAGTGTCATCTGCAAAAGTTGCAATTTCAGTATGTTCACTTCCTGGGAGATCTGCAGTGTAAAGGATGTATAAAAAAGGTCCAAGTACACTTCCTTGAGGAAATCCCGATTCTATAGGATGCAGTTGAGTAATATAATCTTGATATTTAATTTGAAAAGATCTATCCGTAAGATATGACTTTAATATAGGGAAAAGAGAATGTGGTAGATACTTCTTAATTTTGTACAACAAGCCAGTATGCCATACCTTATCAAACGCTTGGCTGACATCTAAAAAGGCAGCCGAGCAGTAGTTTTTATTTTCTAAACACTGTCGTACTATGTCAACTACCCTGTGGACTTGTTCTACTGTACTGTGTTTCTGCCTGAAACCAAACTGATGGCCAGGAATCACTACATCTACATCAATCAGAGTTTGTAACCTTTTGAGAAAAAGTTTTTCAAATACCTTTGATATGACTGGTAAAAGACTTATAGGTCGGTACGAATTCAGTTGGTTTAGAGGTTTCCCTGGTTTTGGTATGACAATTAACTGAGCTTTTTTAAATTGAACAGGAATGCAATCTAATCTCAAAATAGCATTAAATAATAAAGTTAAGAATATTATAAGTAGGCTACCCGGTCGTTCAGCGCTAACATTGTTTTATATGAGAAAACGTGTAGCCAACCTAAGAAAATTGCAAAACAAAAAACATGACCTACATACCAGTGGTACCAACTTAAGAAAACAAAATACCTGTTGGCTACTTACGTCACGCTAACGTGAACAAGCAAAAATTACGTCACGCTGAAGCATGGGTAGTGTTGCCAACCCAACACTTCCCAACAAATGAACATATATAAAAGAACAAAACATGTTAGCCTTCATCTCCCGCGTCTCCTACTGATCACTTCTGTTAGCACTTGCGTGTTCTTCTTCCTCTCTCCCCTCACCTTCCCCCTCCCCACTCCCCCTTAGTCATCCTCTGATTTATTTCTTCTCCTTCTGCATGCTATGTTACTCCCCTCACCTTCCCCTCTCCCCCTCACCACTCCGTGCCACTGCTTCTCTCTTTTCCTTCTTCTTCTTCTCTTTTTTGAGTCTGATTATCCTAAAATCGCTAATATCTCGAAAACGGTAAGTCCTAGAGCGATTCTGATAACAGATTTCGCCTACTACGTAGTGTAGGCGCGCGCGAGGGACAGCTACCCAAATGAAAAATATTAAACAAAATGTTGCGGGTTGCATCCAAAAAATTGAAGGGGCAAAATTTCAAAATTAAATATCTCGAGAACGGCTCATTCGATATGAATTAAATTTGGTATGTGGGTACCTGTTAACCTCCGCTACATCTTACAAAAACCTAAACCCTGTACTGCGGGTAAGTATCAAAATAATTGAAGGAGCCATACTTTAAAAATCAATATCTTAAGAACCATTGGGCTTATTTTAATGAAACTTGGTATGCAGGTACTTGTTAACCTCCTATAACTTTCAATATTGTTGGAGGGTAGGAAAAGGTTGTTTAAGGGATGATGGAGGGTGTAAAACTTTAAAACGTAATATTTTGAGAATGGCTTGACTGATTCTCATGAAACTTGGTATGTATGTACTTGTTAACTTCCGCTACATCTTACCAAAACCTAAACTCTGTACTGCAGGTAAGCATCAAAACAATTGCAGGAGCTATACTTTGAAATGTAATTTATTGAGAACGGAAGGGCCGATTTACATGAAACTTGTAATGTACGTACCTGTTAACCTCCACTACATCTTACCAAAACCTAAACCCTGTACTGTGGGTAAGTATCAAGACAGCTGCTATACTTTAAAATGTAATATCTTGAGATTTGTTGGTACTTATTAACCCACACTACAATTTAAACTCTGTAAAGAAGAAACATTACAAAAACTGGACAGACTACAAGCTCTGTCATTCTAGTTTTTTCAGGGTGTTTGAAAGTTTTAGCTTATGTTTTTATGTTAAATATAGTAAAGGCCTGTTTTATTGGTGTAAACTGTGTTTGATTGATAGTTTAAAGGGGGTCAGTGCCTTACCCCGACCTTCTAGCACTGTTTTCTCTACATCATCCAAGATCTCAGCTACTCTTAAATCATACTACTGTAAAATATATGTAATTGAAACAAACTTACATACAAAGAAAATTAGTGACAAACCAACACAAAATAAATTATACTTTGACTGACAGTAATATCACTTTCTGTCCCTGTTCTTTATTAAGTAACTTCACCATTTTGTTTTACTTGGTAGTGACGTACTTGTATATGCTGACTAACATAACCTCAATCTCAACCATTTTCTTACCATAACCTAATATAACATAACCTCACTTTTTGCTTTGTATTTTACATAACCTCACTTTGTATTATAGTAATCTTGCGTGTCCTGTGATTTTTAGCATTATCTGACCTGCTAAAGTAACCTACTTTTTCTAACCTCACCCATTACACTCCAACTTTACTGTATTATATTAATTTTCCGTGCATGTTGTACTTCATTTTATTGTCTTGGCTAGATTAGTGTTGTGTTTATATTTAATTGTTTGATTTGGTAGTTTACAGTAAAGAAAGTAAACATACCCTCACTTCCTCGTGGCTAAAGTAGTGTTGTGTTGACTAACATAACAGTAACCTGATTTTTGCCCTGGTTCTTTTGTACAGTAAATTCGCCTCAGCAATCTCACTTTCTATTATTGTTATTTTATGCAGTTTTGGCTGGAGCAGTTTTTGTATGTATTGACTAACATAACCTCACTTTTCCTAACCTCACATCCTTGTGTCAAGAGTAGTGTTGTGTTTGTATGTGCTGCTTAACAGTAATCTCACTTTTCTTTAATGCAGTTTTGGTTAGAGTGGTGTTTGCTACTTTCATTAGAGTTAACCTGTAGTTCTGGCTTGACTTGCGTAGTCTGTGTGTTAGTGTTTTTCTGACTTGCGTAGTAATACAGAGGTACTGTGCTCTTTTGTAGATCCTCTGTACCTGTTCTTTTAGAGAACCTGATCGGTGACTTTAAAGTATCAGTTCCAAGTGTTACAGTTACATCATATATCTTGTTCATTTAATATCGATGAAGACTGCCACAAAGTAACAGTTCCAAAAAGTAACCGTTCCAATAAAGTAACAGGTCCAACACTACCCATTCCCATTCCCACAGTTTTCAAGGTAACAGGTCCAAAAGTATCAGTTTCAGTAGATCAAACAGTGAAAAAGTAACAGGTCCACTATCTATATATATCTCTTGCAACAAGCTCTAGTTCTTCAGTCTGATTTCAGTCGTGACGCTGATCAGACGTGTTTTGTGCTGCTCTTGCGTAAGTGTTCTCTTGCGCAGATTATTATTGATTCTGCGTAATTCAGTTATATCCGTGTGAGTTTGACTCTGTTCGGGGTACTTGCTGTTTTAAGCGTTAACACAGTTTAGCTTGTTTTCAGTATTCAATTCTCTGTTGAAGGATGGATGTTTCTAAAAAATACCCTCAAAACCCGGTACATTTAATTAGTAAAGATGAAACCTACGTTAATCACTTTAGACTTTACGGGACTAACACTGTTTTCAAATTCACTAAACCTCCCAAGGGTATCTCTGAGTTTGATTGGATTCGTAAAGGTTTTAATCAAATTGTAGAGACATCCAAAGCCAACGTTGCACCCACTGATTATCTAGGGTTTAAATTACAGTCTATAAATTTAAAAAGTGCTGAACCGGGATACGTATCGTTGAGACCGGTCTCTGAAGTTAGCGGTGATGTTCTCTGGGATATTTTCGGGGGCATAATTCAAAGCAATGCGCAAACTATAACCTCTAGTGACACGTTTAGGGTTGATGTTACGAGGATTAACGTCCCCGTAGGTAAAGGAAGGGCAAGACCCGACTTTTACAATACCTTTGATGAAGAATCTAAAGCTAGGAAGGGTATTGTAGTAATTAATAATAAAGACAATTTATGTTTGGCTAGAGCGCTGGTAGTAGGCAAAGCGTATGCGAAAAATGATCCTCAGATCTACGCTATTCGAAAAGACAAGGGTAAAAGACAAACTTTCAGAGCTAATAAGCTCATAGCAAAAGCCCGTGTAGAAATGCCCGAGGAGGGTGCAGGAATCCCTGAGCTTGAAAAATTCCAGTCCCATCTTAAAAAATACAAAATTACCGTCTACAACTACGACAAAAAAGGCCGGGATGTTTACTTTGAAGGAGGTAATGAAGACGCTAAATTAAAAATTAACCTTCTTTTTCACAACGGTCATTATAATGTAATTACAAACTTAACTGCTGCGTTTGTTTGCAATTTCTTTTGTGAAGCCTGTCATATCCCCTACAGCAACAGACATGAGCATCGGTGCTCTAACAGATGCTTGTCCTGTCATACCATCTCCCCGCCCTGTAAACTAGAACACGGAGGCATCACATGCCGTTTTTGCAACCGCTCCTTCAAAAATGAGCGGTGTTTAGTAGCTCATCAAGGGCAAATTTGTAAAACTGTAAAACTCTGCCGTGACTGTAAGAAAATGATTTATCCAAAAAGACGTAAGACAGCTCATGTATGCGGAGAAGTTTTCTGTAAGCCCTGTGAAGCGTTCAAAGACCCAGCGCATCAGTGTTTCATGAGGGTAGATAGGAGAACACCGAAATACCGTGATTTTTTGTTTATTTTCTTTGACTTGGAAACAAGGCAAGACGAGTCTCTCCCCTCTGACCCTGATAAAAAAGTACATCAAGTAAACTTGTGCGTCACACAACAGTACTGCTTTAAATGTATTAATGGGGGTGAGTGTGAAACTTGCTCGGAACGGCAAAGGGTATTTGAAAAAGAACCGGTAAAACACTTCATGAACTATATCATGGGAATTAGAAAAAAATTTAAAGATGTCTGTGTAATTGCCCACAACGGGCAAGGTTTTGATTTCCAATTCATACTACAGTATATTATGGAAGAAACTAAATTTACACCAAAAATAACTCCTCGGGGAACTAAAGCTATTTTGATTGAAGTAGCCAACGTAAGGTTTGTGGACTCACTGAGCTATTTTCCCATGGCCCTCTCTGCACTCCCTAAAGCCTTTGACCTGCCTCCCGAGAAAAAGAAGGGCTACTTTCCCCACCTCTTCAACACTCTAGCGAACCAAAATTATGTAGGCCCTATGCCCGACAAAAAATACTACTGTCCGGAATCAATGTTTGAGAAACCACACAAGGCCTTTGAAGAATGGTATGACGAACGAGTCGCTGAAGACTACGTGTTTGATTTTAAGAAGGAAATCTTGGAGTACTGTATTTCAGACGTGGAGATTTTAGCTCAGGCATGTATTAAATTTAGAGCCTTACTTCTTCAAGAATGTAACGTAGATCCTTTTCTCGAGGCTATAACAATCGCCAGTGCATGTAACTTGGCCTTCCGCCGTAACTTCTTAAAAGAAAATACTATTGGACTAATACCAAAATCAGGGTACCGACTTGCAGACAATCAGTCAGCTGTTGCTTTACAGTGGTTAACATGGGAGGAGGAGAAACGTGGAGTAAAGATTCAACATGCGGGCCGGGGCAGAGAAGCTAAAATTAATGGACTAAAAGTAGATGGGTTTGACGGGGAACGAATTTATGAGTTCCACGGATGCTACTGGCACGGCTGCCCAAAATGTTATCAATATAGCAGAGAAGAACCTCTGCCGGAGGATCCCTCAGACAGTTTGCATCTCCGTTACGAGAGAACCAAATCCAAAATGGTAAAATTTAATAGCTATGAAGTTGTAGAGATGTGGGAGTGTGAATTTAGAGCTTTGAAAAAGGACAAAAAACTAAATCACTTGAACCAACTGTCCATTCTAAACACACTTCCGCTTAATCCTAGGGATTCCTTCTTTGGAGGCAGAACGGGTAATACTAAAACGTATTGTAAATGTGAAGAGGGAGAATCAATCCAATACGTTGATGTTTGCTCCCTTTATCCGTTTGTGAATAAATATTGTAAGTATCCCGTTGGTCATCCTACTGTTTACGTTGGAAATGAGTGCCGAGAGAGAGGCCTTGAAGTAGAGGGCTTGTTGAAATGTAAAATTCTACCTCCTTACAACTTGTATCATCCCGTACTCCCCGCTAAAATGAATAATAAATTGATGTTTGTTTTGTGTAGAACTTGCGGTGAGACTTTAAACCAAAGGGAATGTTTTCATGATAGTGAGGAAAGGGCAATGGTAGGTACATGGACCATGGATGAAATTAGAAAAGCTGTAGAAAAAGGCTATGTGATCTTGGACATGTACGAGTTGTGGGAGTACGAGGTAGCCACATACGAGAAAGATGGGCTTTTTACCGATTTTATTAATAAATTCTTGAAAGTAAAGCAGGAAGCCTCAGGCTATCCTAACTGGTGTAATACCGAAGAGGACAAAGACAAGTATGTTTCTGATTTCTTTGAGCGTGAGGGTATTCAAATGGAGAAAGACAAAATTGCTAAAAATGGAGGACTCAGGTCAGTAGCTAAATTAATGTTAAATTCATTCTGGGGCAAGTTCGGTCAACGAGAAAACATGACAAAAACTGCAATCGTGAGAGACTCTAAAGAATTATTCAATTCGTTAACTCAACCAGGAAAGGAAGTAAAGTTTGTTGAAGTAATTAACCAAGAGGTTTTATTAGTTAATTGGCAGAATGTTAATGATGCCGGTGAGGCTCTAAAGACTGTAAATGTTGTTATTGCGGCCTACACCACTGCTCATGCCAGGCTTAAACTGTATGAACATCTAGATGCCCTTGGAGGTCAACTCCTTTACTATGACACGGACTCGTGTATTTATCTATACAGGGGAGGATTGTACAGGGTCCCTACGGGAGATTACCTCGGGGAAATGACGGACGAATTGGCGAGTGAGTTCGGGCCTGGCTCTTATATCTTAGAGTTTGTTTCTGGGGGACCAAAGACCTACGCATACCTTGTCTGGTCAACCAAAAAGCAAAAGCTAGAAACTGTATGTAAAATCAAGGGCCTCACCCTTAACATGAAGACTTCCGAAACATTAAATTTTGAACAGTTAAAAAAGATGGTCCTTAGTGAAGCTGCTGAAATTTTAGAAATTGAAGAAAACAGAATCAGGAGAACAAAGAGACGAGAAGTCGTTACAGTAAGTGAAATTAAAAAGTTTAAAATTACAGGGCCCAAGAGAAGATTTAATGATGATCACGACACCCTGCCTTTCGGCTTTAAAAAACAAAGAGTTGCTTAATGGAGCTGTCACTCACACGGGTACTGAGCGTATATACCTCTAAACATCAGCTCTATTAACTCATTCTGTTCTGAGACGTGGTAGTGAACGGACGTGTCTGTGTCTGTTACTGTTTTATCTTGTTTGTCTCTTCTTGTAGAATGTCTGCTGAAAATAATACACTCCCTATTCAAGGGGTGTTTTTGAAGTTTATATCTAAAAGGAAGTTAAATGAAAATTCAAAGTTTCGCATTAAATCCTCAGAGTATGAGTTCTTTCTTACTGGGCCAATAAACGTATCGGAATGGCCTTTAGTGTTTTCGGAGTACATAGTAGATAAAATAACGGAGAACTCCTCATCAAACACCTACATTGGAGTATCAATAAAGTACGGTGATATCTCAGGAAATATACCATTCTTTCCTTTAGGGAATCTAACACCAACAGTCTTTGATGATCACTTTGAAAACATATTTTGTAACGTTAAGAAACTATCTGGTGTTTTACGTCTTGAAGTAACACTTGTCTCAATTCCATGTTGCTACCTTCGATAAAGGTAGCACCTTTCCTTACGGAGCAATGTTACTCCTGTATATACCAAATGTCACTAGTACAGTTCATCATTCTGCTTCAAGTCGTGATACTGATCAGACGTGTTTTGTGCTGCTCTTGCCTGTACTATTGAGTAAATTGTGACATGGCTGCCAAGTTCTATACATTCAATAACAAACCAGTATTGGTTCTGTTTGATAGTGAAGGAAAGCCGTGGTTTAAAGCTAGAGACGTAGCTACTGCTCTAAAGCATGTTAATGGCTGGAGTGCAGTTCGGAAACATGTAGATAGCAGTGATAAATTAACTGTTGGAAGTTTTTCCGACGCCCAAAAACAGGGCGTTGGGCCGATTGAGAAAACAACGGTTTTCATAAATGAAGCCGGATTATGTTCTTTGATGTTAAAGTCAGCTACTCCTGAAGCAAGACTGTTAGTAAGAAGTCTGTTGCCGGAGAAGTTTTACCTTACTTACACAAATATGAAAGATGAAAGTTCACTTTAAATGTAGTTTTTCTTTAAAATCACAAGTTCCCACTGTATGTGTGTGTGTGTGTGTGTGTGTGTGAATGAAGGTCACTGGCGCGGGTGACTAAAAGCCCCGTAAACCTGAATGAAGGTCACTGGCGTGGGTGACGAAAAGCCCCGTAAACCTGAATGTGTGATGAAGGGTTTAGTAGATTGAGGCGCCGGGCTAACACCCCGACTACTCCTTCGAAAAACCCGGTGTGAATGAAGGACTTTGTACATTGAGGAGCCTGGCCAACACCCTGGCTACTCATTGGAACAGTCCGTACGGTGGGACTTGTAAAAAAGTATAAAAGTAAAATACAAAAAAAATAAACGGAGGAGACAACCATTTTGTCTTTGGAAGGTCTCCACGAGTCATGGCGGTGGAGGGGCCATGACTTTACTAAACATTCTCTGTTTATCTTAGTAAATGTAGAGTTTAAAGGTGTTAAAATGAACGGACTTTGTCTTAGTAAATGACCGCCTTCCTCATACACAATGAACGGATTGACAGAGAATACAAAAAATATATAAAAAGGAGGTAGCATTTTGTTATGGAGTGGCTACCACAGTGAGAGGCGATGGTTGGGGCCTCTCACCCCAGAGGTTAGGCCTCCAGGGGAAGCTCTGGGTAACCAAAAAGAACGCGCCGACGCTCCTACGGCCTAGCCTAAAGGCTTACCGTGGTGTGGAAACGCGAGCGTTCAAAATTATTTCATTGGGGTTAGCTTTCTTGCCTGTCCATTTCTGCTAGTGTTCTGCTAGTATTCTCTCCTTTAAGTTATTATAGGTTTTCCAAAATAATCCTGCTACCATAAGTATAAAATTCCAAATATTCCTCAACGTAGAGTTTTTAAAGCAACTAATTACACCAAAAAGTCACATCTGAACTCTAAAATGTGTAATCTCTGTACCTTTTTAACTTTACAAAATACCCTACTGTCTCTTTTTACACAGTAGTTTTAATTCATAATCAGCGGACCATGCATGTAGATAGGTCTATCCCATAGACCATCTACAAATGTAATTTTTATTAAAGGGGTGCAGGAAATGTAGTGATACTGACCAAATTAATAGGAAAAATCTAACTCCACCATTACGGTAGGGTTTGAAAGTAATACCATTACCACACCATAGCCTACCCTGCCATTCCTCCCAATACCATATTCTACCCTACTATACCTCCCAATACCCTATCATACCATACCATACAATACCATACCATACCTTACCCTACCATACCTCACCAAAGCCAAAACATCCTATACTAAAGTCACCATATCCTAACACCCCACCCAAATACCATACAATAACATGACATACCATACCCTACCCTACTATACCTCCCAATACCATATTCTACCCTACCATACCTCCCAATACCCTACCATGTCATACCATACCATACAATATCAACACCCTACCATACCTCCCAACACCCACACCATACCAAACCATCAAATCCCATACCATACCATTACCCTGCCATACCCTACCCTACCATCCCTCCCAATACCATATTCAACCCCACCATACCTCCCAATGCCCTATCATACCATACCATACAATACAATACCCTTACCACACCATACCATACCCTACCATACCTCACCAAAACCATAACATCCTATACCAAAGCCATAATACCAATACCCCCACCAAAGTCACCATATCCTTACACCCCACCCAAATACCATACAATAACATGACATACCAAACCAATACCCCATCATACTATAGAATACTCTACCCTACCATACCTCCCAATACCCTATCATGCCATACAATATCAACACCATACCATACAATACCACATCATACCATACCATACAATACTCTACCATACCATAGTAATGTTATAAAAAGGGTGCGGGAATTGCTCACCCTTGCTGGTTTTCATACTTTCCTTAACAGTTTGGGTACAAAATGTAACCAAAATACCTTCAGTTTATTTTATTAAAAGAGAGTCCCAAGTCCAGACCCATGGAGTGAGGGTATAGTTTTCTTGCCTATCTATTTCTGCTAGCCTCTTCTCTCCTTTAAGCTACTGTTAATAGTACTTTGAGATTTCTAAACAATTAAATGCATAGCAAGTTTTCCAAAGTAATTCTTTAGTAACACTTAATTTACAGGCATACACAACAGCTACAATTATTCACTCATAAAGCTAAAATCCAGTTAATCCCCCAATGCCTCAAGACAATGTCCCTAAATAACAGCTAAAACCCAGATAAAGCTTGATGCTCCTAAATAACAGGTAAAAGTCAACATACTTTATTAACAATTACTTTTCTTCATAACAGCTAAAAATAGCCAGAGAGTCATTTTAGCGAAGAGGTGTGTATTGACCCTTTATCTTCGGTACCTTCAACAACGATAATCAACAGTCAGTCAAAGTATAATTTATTTTGTGTTGGTTTGTCACTAATTTTCTTTGTATGTAAGTTTGTTTCAATTACATATATTTTACAGTAGTATGATTTAAGAGTAGCTGAGATCTTGGATGATGTAGAGAAAACAGTGCTAGAAGGTCGGGGTAAGGCACTGACCCCCTTTAAACTATCAATCAAACACAGTTTACACCAATAAAACAGGCCTTTACTATATTTAACATAAAAACATAAGCTAAAACTTTCAAACACCCTGAAAAAACTAGAATGACAGAGCTTGTAGTCTGTCCAGTTTTTGTAATGTTTCTTCTTTACAGAGTTTAAATTGTAGTGTGGGTTAATAAGTACCAACAAATCTCAAGATATTACATTTTAAAGTATAGCAGCTGTCTTGATACTTACCCACAGTACAGGGTTTAGGTTTTGGTAAGATGTAGTGGAGGTTAACAGGTACGTACATTACAAGTTTCATGTAAATCGGCCCTTCCGTTCTCAATAAATTACATTTCAAAGTATAGCTCCTGCAATTGTTTTGATGCTTACCTGCAGTACAGAGTTTAGGTTTTGGTAAGATGTAGCGGAAGTTAACAAGTACATACATACCAAGTTTCATGAGAATCAGTCAAGCCATTCTCAAAATATTACGTTTTAAAGTTTTACACCCTCCATCATCCCTTAAACAACCTTTTCCTACCCTCCAACAATATTGAAAGTTATAGGAGGTTAACAAGTACCTGCATACCAAGTTTCATTAAAATAAGCCCAATGGTTCTTAAGATATTGATTTTTAAAGTATGGCTCCTTCAATTATTTTGATACTTACCCGCAGTACAGGGTTTAGGTTTTTGTAAGATGTAGCGGAGGTTAACAGGTACCCACATACCAAATTTAATTCATATCGAATGAGCCGTTCTCGAGATATTTAATTTTGAAATTTTGCCCCTTCAATTTTTTGGATGCAACCCGCAACATTTTGTTTAATATTTTTCATTTGGGTAGCTGTCCCTCGCGCGCGCCTACACTACGTAGTAGGCGAAATCTGTTATCAGAATCGCTCTAGGACTTACCGTTTTCGAGATATTAGCGATTTTAGGATAATCAGACTCAAAAAAGAGAAGAAGAAGAAGGAAAAGAGAGAAGCAGTGGCACGGAGTGGTGAGGGGGAGAGGGGAAGGTGAGGGGAGTAACATAGCATGCAGAAGGAGAAGAAATAAATCAGAGGATGACTAAGGGGGAGTGGGGAGGGGGAAGGTGAGGGGAGAGAGGAAGAAGAACACGCAAGTGCTAACAGAAGTGATCAGTAGGAGACGCGGGAGATGAAGGCTAACATGTTTTGTTCTTTTATATATGTTCATTTGTTGGGAAGTGTTGGGTTGGCAACACTACCCATGCTTCAGCGTGACGTAATTTTTGCTTGTTCACGTTAGCGTGACGTAAGTAGCCAACAGGTATTTTGTTTTCTTAAGTTGGTACCACTGGTATGTAGGTCATGTTTTTTGTTTTGCAATTTTCTTAGGTTGGCTACACGTTTTCTCATATAAAACAATGTTAGCGCTGAACGACCGGGTAGCCTACTATTATACCTTTTCTTGGAAGTTCCTTCAACAATTTTCCTGTAATTAAATCGTAGCCAGGAGATTTATTAGGATTAAGCTCGTTGGTTATGACTGACCGAATTTCAGATGGTTTAAATTTTCGTAACGGAAAATCAAGTTGAAGTGGAGAATCTAGAAACTCTTGTAATTCCTCTTCGTTGTCAATTAAAGCATCGTTCGGTTTGAAAACATTTGAAAAGTATTGTGCAAATGCTTCAGATTTTTCAGTATTACTTTTTGCCCAGCTTCCATCAGATTTCAGAATAGGTGAAATGGATATTTTGGGTCGCTTCATCCTTTTCGTGGCCTTCCATAGCGAATAGTCTGTAGCCTCGGTAGCTGTCAGAGATTGGGTGTACTCTTCAAACCACTGGTTTCTCGTAATGAACAATAGTCTTTTTAAATGTTGAGCTGCTCTATTAAAATTTGCCTTGTCCAATGGATTCCTGCTATTTTGCCATATCCTTCTTAGTCTCCTTTTTTCAGCGATCTTTTTCTTGATATAAATAGGGTAGTTAAGTCCTAATTTGGTAAATTTTGAATAATGGGTTGCGGGCGTAGACGAATTTGCAGAATTTTTAAGGCAATCGATAAAGTAATCTACAGCATGTTCTAAATTTTCAACACTATGCAGTTGGACGTTTAAATTTATATTTTCATTTATTAATTGGCGAAATTTGTTCCAATCAGTATTCTTGCTGTACAAAGTTTCTCTCGGCAATTTTTGAAACACTTCCGTTTTAACGATTAGTATAATCGGCGAATGATCAGAGGATAGGTCGAGACAGGATTGGATATCTGTGTAATTTTGGTTAATGCCTTTTGAGACAAAAAAGTCTAATAAATCCGGTATTTTTCGCATATCAGTTGGCCAGTATGTAGGTTCGCCTGAGGAAAAATGATTGAAATGGTTATCATTTATAACCCGTAAAAGTTGACGACCTCTTGGTGTGGCCAATCGTGAACCCCACTCTTGATACTTAGCGTTATAATCACCACCTGCAATGAATTTATTACCGAGAGTGTTAAAAAATTGTTCAAATTGTTCTTTAGTTATAACATGTCTTGGGGGACAATAAATAGCGGAAAATGTAATAGGACCTAACCAATCTTCTACAACAATGCTCGAAGCTTGAAGATAATCCTCTCTAAAGCTGGATAGTTCATAATGCTTAATAGTGTCTTTGACTAAGATGGCAGTACCCCCATGGGCCGTGTTGTCTGGATGGTTAGTAAAGTACAGTGAGTAATTTGGAATTTTAAAATAACTTCTGTCCGTGAAGTGAGTTTCTGAAATAAGTAAGACGTCTAATTTGTGTTGAGTGATAAATAACTGAACCTCTTGGCTATGCTGAGCCAAGCCATTGGCATTCCATAAAGCAATTTTCAGAAAAATATTCATTTTAGGCGAGAAACAACAGTAGTTAACAGATTAAGTAGAGTGCTAATCTGTTCTGCTTGTTTGGATAAAATACTTTCGAAGCGCAAAAACGAGTTTTGGATTATTTCAGATAAGTTTTCCGAATCTTTGATTTGCTCGTTATGTTTATGTTCTTTTGAGGTAATATCTTCATTTCTGTTTCGCGCAGCTTGTGCAAAAGTTAGCCCTTCAGTTACTAAACTGCTGTTACTGGACTTGTTAAGTTTATCTTGAGTTTGACTTTGAGGATCAAAATTTCCTTGGTTGGTTCCTAGAGATTTTTTCCTAAGAGGTGGGAATTGTTTTACCTGTATTTCCCTATACACAGGACAACCTTTATAGTTCGCCGGGTGCTCACCAGAGCACAACACACATGTAGGGGGTGCTGTTGTCGGTTTAGGACAGACTTTTGTGTCATGTTCTTGAGTGCACTTGACACAACGAAACACATTGTGACAATAGGATTTAGTGTGCCCATATCTTTGGCAACGTTTACATTGGACAACCTCTTTCTTTTTATTAGGTGGTTCAAACAAAACTTTAGCGTTTAGCAAATATTGAATTTGGAAGATATCTTTGTTGTGTACGTCAGGTTCTAGGTCAATGAAAAAAAGTGACATTGGTTTTTTTGTGAATCTATTCTGCACATTACTTAGATGTCTTACCTTGTGGCCGCGTTCCTCAATCGCGGTTTTCAAGTCGTTGATGCATGTCGAGTAGTGCATGTTCTTCAAGACGACCCTGTATGCCCGTTCCTGTTTAAGCTGGTATGTATGAAAACTTACGTTCAAGTCCGTGAGACCTCTTACGATTTTCCGGTAAGTGTCTGAGTTTGAAGGAAATAGTTTAATCCTGTCTTGATTGAGACATTTGTAAGAGTATCCAGTGTTGGTTACCATTGAGTCTAGAGCTTTAATCATTGGCGTTACATTGGTCACTCCGGGGAGGAAGATAGGAGGTGGTTTTGACTCCTTAGTTGGACTGGTAGCCAAGTTTTCATCGTCCATTGAATTTTCAAGATTCGAGGACAGCGGTTCGTAGTTGTTTTTGAGTGGGATATGGACATTAGATAATCGCCCGTCTACCGCACTGAGACCATTGCGTTGGCGCTTTTTATCGTGATCTGGTGACGAAGTTAGATTTCTCTTTGTGTTTCTTGATATTACAGTTTGCCAATTTTCCATTGAATGTTCATTATCAGAACTACGTCCATCGGAGAGTTCCTGAGTATTTGATAACGTCAAATCGGCACTAGAATTGGTCTTAGACGAGGAAATATAGTTATGGTCATGTAAGTTCACTGCCATAGTTGGTAATAACAAATAACTAACCTAAAAAAAAGCAACAGAATAATAAAGTTTGTTGAACAAATATTCAAACAAAGAACACACACTGACTTGTTACATGATTAAGTTCATCACTTTAAAACAATAAGAACACTAAATATTACAAAATTAAACAAAAATAATTAAAAGATTGATTATTTTTCAGGAGAAAAATAAAACGTGTATCTTAGTTGACATCCAACAGCTGATCTTATAAGCGAGATATAAAATTTTTCTTTTCCTCCATAAGAATAACATAAGACAACGTACTGTGTTTAGCACTTTCAATATCTCGGTAACCAATTGCCGTAGAGAAATGATCAAAATACCAAATTGTGTGTTTTTTTAAGCTGAATCC
The DNA here is from genome assembly GCA_963675035.1 of Allygus modestus. Classification (NCBI taxonomy): domain Eukaryota; kingdom Metazoa; phylum Arthropoda; class Insecta; order Hemiptera; family Cicadellidae; genus Allygus; species Allygus modestus. The sequence continues at coordinate 121,999,147 of OY776111.1, read as the reverse complement.
AATGGTGAAAACTAAAATTTGAATTTTTCAAAAATTATATGTGAAAAATTCAAAAAACCCATTTTTGGGGTACAAAACCCCCCCAAAATACCCCTTCGGGTAGAGCGATCTGGCTGGTTTTCGAACTTAAAGTCATAAATGTTGCTTTACACGCTTATACCAAATTTCATCAAAAACGGATCATTTTTACGAGAGTTATCGTGCTCACGGACATATATATATATATATATATATATATATATATATATATATATATATATATATATATATACAGTTTCGAACGAATGGTGTTTTTGGGGTCTGGGGACCTCAAAACGAAAAGTTATCATGGTCCCGGGCCTAGGTCTTACCATGCCGACTACGGTAATAGCTTCTTCCCTATAGGGGAAATTCGCTAATATATATATATATATATACAGTTTCGAACGAATGGTGTTTTTGGGGTCTGGGGACCTCAAAACGAAAAGTTATCAAGGTCCCGGGCCTAGGTCTTACCATGCCGACTACGGTAATAGCTTCTTCCCTATAGGGGAAATTCGCTAATATATATACAGTTTCGAACGAATGGTGTTTTTGGGGTCTGGGGACCTCAAAACGAAAAGTTATCATGGTCCCAGGCCTAGGTCTTACCATGCCGACTACGGTAATAGCTTCTTCCCTATAGGGGAAATTCGCTAAAACTAAACTATTATACTATACTTATATGAAACAAATAGTTATTGTTACTTATTTACTCGTTTCTTCTTATTTTAGTGAATTTCCCCTATAGGGAAGAAGCTATTACCGTAGTCGGCATGGTAAGACCTAGGCCTGGGACCATGATAACTTTTCGTTTTGAGGTCCCCAGACCCCAAAAACACCATTCGTTCGAAACTGTGTGTATATATATATATATATATATATATATATATATATATATATATATATATATATATACATATATATATGTGTCCGTGAGCACGATAACTCTCGTAAAAATGATCCGATTTTGACGAAATTTGGTATAAACGTGTAAAGCAGCATTTATGACTTTAAGTTCGAAAACCAGCCATATCGCTCTATCCGAAGGGGTATTTTGGGGGGGTTTTGTACCCCAAAAATGTTTTTTTTTAATGTTTTACATATAATTTTTGAGAAAGTCAAATATTTGTTTTTACCATTGGATTCAGCTTAAAAAAACACACAATTTGGTATTTTGATCATTCCTCTACGTCAAATGGTTACAGAAATACTGAAAGTGCTAACACAGTACGTTGTCCAATGTTGTTCTTATTAAGAATAAGAAAAATTGTATATCTCTCTTATTTATCAACTTTTCCTGATGAAACTTGGTATATTGCTTCATATCGTTGTGGTCTATTAATATTTGCACTAAAAAACATTTTTTGGCCAATAGCTCCCGTAGCAGCAAACCTGCGTACTCAGCCCCATGTTATTCTTATGGAGAATAAGTAACCTATTATCTCCCTTAATTATGAACATAAATTAATAAAACTTGGTATGTAGCTTTACCTACTTGAGTTATATTGATGTTTGTATAAAACCTCATTTTTTGTGTTCCTTGCTTCAGCAAGCCTGCATACTCAGCCGCCATGTTATTCTTATTGAGAATAATAAAAATGTCATAAATTGTTTATTTATGAATGTATATTGATGAAACTTGGTTTGTGGATTTATGTGGTATTAAGATATACATATATACGCATTTTAAATTCGCTGAGTACGCAGGTTTGCTGCTACGGGGGTATTTAATATTCATAGTTACACATAACCTAATTAATGAACATATTTAAGCCATATACATTGGGTCTAATCACTAATCCCACAAAAATCTAACTATTATACTTTACCAAGTGAGTGTTACTTTAGGAAATGGTTATTTTTGAACATCTGATTAGTTTAGCTGTTCCTTTTAAGCTCGTGATGAGGGATGGACATTTCCCAAAATTTCGGGGAATGTCCTGGAAAAATAATTCCGTTTTTCGGGCAGGATTTATTTGACCTCGAGATTATTTCGGGGCGGGATTATGTACTCGAAATGGTAATCTGTGGTGCGATCGTCTTTTACGACCATAATTACGCGGTGCAATCGTCATTTACGGCCATGATTACGCGGTGCAATCGTCATTTACGGCCATGATTACGCGGTGCGATCGTAATTTACGGCCGATATAACTTAGTGTGTGATCATCATTTGCGATCTGTGTCACGTGGTACGATCGTCAGTTACGGCCGTGATTACGGTCGTCGTGTCCAATGGTCTGTTTCGGCGGATAACGGTGCAATCGCCATTATTTTTTTATAAAGTACGGTGCGATCGTCATTTATGGCCGATGGCACATGTTGCGATCATAAATTACGGAAACTATAACGCGGTTCGGTCATCTATTAGTACAAGCGTAATTTCTGAATTTTTATTGAAGGGTAAACAGGGTCTTGATCATGATTATTGTGACTTTTCATATATTACAAGAATATTTTCGCCAAATTATTGGGGGTCAACTGCCCCCTTGCTATCCCCAAATAATGCTAAAAACCTATTACGCTGATGGTGCATGGTCCGGTCCTCTTTTCTGGCCTATATTACGTTTTGCGATTGTCAATTACGGCCGATGTTATTCGGTGCGATCGTCATTCACGGCCAATGTTACGCGATGCGGCCGTTATTTACCATGGGACTGAAACTGAGAGACATAGGCCTAGGGCCCTTTAGATCAGACAATGTGCTTTAAGGGGATTCCAGAGGTGCCCCTGAGTTTAGACAACCACTCATTGGCGAGAAAGAGATGAGTTTCATCTCTTTGATAAGAGACATTGATAAGAGATAAAGCTCCCTGACGCTGGTATATCCTTAACGCTTAACACATCCACAAAATGAAGCTACCTCGGATCGCATTCTGGGTTCAGACATTCGTTCATGGAGTCATTTCGACACACATTCCCCTTCAAGAGTCGGGGGGGGGGGGGGGGGTGCCAATTCAACTCAAGCCTATGGGGTGCCACACACTTAATCAGGCCCTGGCCATGTTTAATTGTGTTCAGTTTCATAATAAGATTAAAGTAATTTCAAGTTAGTGACAGCTATTCACTCCTCCTTCGTATATAATTTTGTACGGTATTTTCTTTTATTAATTAAGTTTTGCATACCACAGTTAAAATAATAGTTGTACAATTTTATGAATGTGATTAAAAGACCTGTTGTTTACAACACTGAGTAATATTTGAACAAAAACTCACAATTTGGTATCTGATTCTCTAAAATCTTCTAGGAGGACCCCCCGGACCCAATTTTTTTTGTGGGGGACCCCCAATCCACAGCACTGTTTATCCGGTATTATAATTTATACCCTGCTTTAGGTTTCAACGGATCTGGTCACCTTAGTCCATGTTGCATGTTGTATGGGCTTATGTGTTCAGTAACGTCATATATGTTATTGCGTGCCGTTATATGGTTTAGTATACCTTTGTAGAATAGTGAAGCAGACGTGTTTCCTCCGGTCAGTGGTTAAATATAATTAGCTGACTAAATGCTTATTAGAACAAATTTGTGCATTCTATAATTAAAAGTTAAGTAACCTGTTCCCATAAGAATAACTTTGGAGCACTGACGGACCAAGGGGTGGCGGCATAAACCTAATGACGTACGATGTTTTGAAACAGCCTAAACGTGTCATGCTCCAAACGACGATAGGTAAAATTTTTGATTTAATTCAGTACAGTAATTTTTGTGAAATTCAGAAAAAACTGGCTCTTAAAATGACAGACAAATAAACCAATGTCAATACAAATTAAATTTAAATATCTCCACTGCATACAAAATTTCACTGCTCAACGCGATGTAGAAACAAAACTTATTTTATTTCTATCGATAAACACATTCCTTACTTGTAACATCTGGTATTGCTAATAATCTGTCCATAACGTATTAACAGCTGCAATTAAAATAATATTATTCCTCATGTTTATCTTAAGGGCAAAAAACGAACTTTGAAGCCGGCCCGTGCCCTTCAGATTGAAAATGTCAAAAAATAAAAATCTTTATGCACGACTAGTAATCAGGGCAAATGTTGATACCTCAATCATCAAGATAGGCTCATAAATAGAAGGGGGGAGGAGTTCTCTTAACAAAAATCGGCTTAGCGTATTTATATATAAGGTATAGAATTATAGTAGGCCTAGTTTAATAACAATTTCCTTCCTATTGCTGGAATGTCATCAGTACTAAAAATGTTAAATTTACCTCACATAGTTCCTAAATTGAAGCAGCACTAGACTGCCCAAAGATGTCACTGTGTTGACGCATTCAAGTTAGGAACTTTCATAAAGTAAATCTTAAATTTATAACATAGTTTGATATTTGTCAGTACAATAAATTGAACAGAACTGGTTTAAAAAAAAGAAGGGTAAACTAACCACTATGCCCCAGTCTACTAGATTGACTCTTAATAATTTTAAATATGTGACGAACTTTCAACTACAGAGTTCTGTTAGGCCTTGTCATCTTGGTATCCTTTCCTCATATGTTTTATAGTATCGAATAGTTTATTATTATTATTATATTATTGAATTGTATGTCATTAACAATGTCAGCGGTCTTATAGAGTATGTTTTATGTTTGTGCAAAGGTTGGGATGTCTGTCCACAGAAAGAGAAGTCCCAACATACCTACAATTCTGTCGCTTAAACTTAAATTAGAAAATATGTAATACAAATTATGACGATTTTGAGAACAAATGGAGGGGAAAATAAAATGAATATGCAATGTGAAATGTGCACTATCCATTTTTGTAGGTTTTGAGGTTTTCTGTCCTTTTGTGAGGAAGTATAAATATAAATAATACAAAATACTTTTAAATTTCAAGATATAAAGGGTAAAAACTTAATATAAATGCCTAATTTGTACTGACATCTTCTTGTTGTTCATTATTAGGTAATTTTACTTAAAGAGTCCAGTAAAAATATAAAACCTTTTATTACAAGGATAAGCAAATTTATACATTTGTATCTAGCTTCATACAAAAATTATAAAATACCCCCGTAGCAGCAAACCTGCATACTCAGCGAATTTCTAATGCATATTAATTTATCTTAATACCACATAAAGCCACATACCAAGTTTCATCAATATACATTCATAAATAAACGATTTATGACATTTTAATTATTCTCCATAAGAATAACATGGCGGCTGAGTATGCAGGTTTGCTGAAATAAGGAACACTAAAAATGGGCTTTTATACAAATATCAATATAACTCAAATAGGTAATGTCACATACCAAGTTCTATTAATTTATGTTGATAATTAAAGGAGATAACACGTTAATTATTCTCTATAAGAATAACATGGGGCTGAGTATGCAGGTTTGCTGCTACGGGAACTATCGGGCAAAAAATGGGTTTTTGTGCAAATATCAATAGACCACAATGAAATGAAGCAATATACCAAGTTTCGTCAGGATAAGTTGATAAATAAGCGAGATATACAATTTTTCTTATCCTCCATAAGAATAACATTGGACAACGTACTGTGTTTAGCACTTAAAATATCTCAGTAACCAATTGACGTAGAGCAATGATTAAAACATCAAATTGTGCGTCTTTTTAAGCTAATTCCAATGGGAAAAAATAAAATTTTACTTTTTCAAAAATTGTATGTAAAAAACTCAAAAAACCCATTTTTAGGGTACGAAACCCCCCCCAAAATACCCCTTTGGATAGGTCGATCCATCTGGTTTTCGAACTTAAAGTCATAAATGCTGCTTTACACGTTTGTACCAAATTTCATCAAAATCGGGCCTTTTTTACGAGAGTTATCGCACTCACGGATACACACATATATATATATATATATACAGGGTGAATCTCGTAAGTTGTCCAGTATTGATTTCAGACAAACCGTTGGTCCTACGATGATGAAATAAAATTATTTCCCACTAAACCAACCCCAAGGAATAACGTAAAAATATTTTTAACGATTTTTAAATACAGGGTGTACCAGAAACTGAGGGTCACTAGTCCGAATCTACGAAATATCAAATACAAACGTATATCATGATATACATCAAATTAAAGCTCTTTACAATCCAAACCATTTGGCGGAATCGGATTTTGATTATTATTGATTAATTTCAAAATGGCGGCTGTTTTTGTGAAAAAATTAGTATTTTTTTGAATACCCTGTATTTTTCTTAAAAATGCAGATATCTTGATTCTGATTCAAATATCGCATTCCTTATGAGCTAAGCTTTATTTTGATATGCAACACTTCAATATTATCTCAAAAACAAAAAGTTTCAAAAATATCAGTTTTTGAAAATATGTACATAGCCAAAACTCAAAAATTTCAAATAGCACCATATGTCAAATAGCATATCATTTTAAAGGTATTGCAATTCTAAGAAACTTTCAAATTTAAACCTTATGCGTATCTATTTTGGTTTTCGAGTTATCAACAAAAAACATGTTTTTCCACATTAAAACGCATGTTATTTGTTAAACATGGTGGTAAAGGCTGGACCATATGAACTATGGTCCAGCCTTTACCACCATGTTTAACAAATAACATGTGTTTTAATGTGGAAAAACATGTTTTTTGTTGATAACTCGAAAACCAAAATAGATACGCATAAGGTTTAAATTTGAAAGTTTCTTAGAATTGCAATACCTTTAAAATGATATGCTATTTGACATATGGTGCTATTTGAAATTTTTTAGTTTTGGCTATGTACATATTTTCAAAAACTGATATTTTTGAAACTTTTTGTTTTTGAGATAATATTGAAGTGTTGCATATCAAAATAAAGCTTAGCTCATAAGGAATGCGATATTTGAATCAGAATCAAGATATCTGCATTTTTAAGAAAAATACAGGGTATTCAAAAAAATACTAATTTTTTCACAAAAACAGCCGCCATTTTGAAATGAATCAATAATAATCAAAATCCGATTCCGCCAAATGGTTTGGGTTGAAAAGAGCTTTAATTTGATGTATATCATGATATACGTTTGTATTTGATATTTCGTAGATTCGGACTAGTGACCCTCAGTTTCTGGTACACCCTGTATTTAAAAATCGTTAAAAATATTTTTACGTTATTCCTTGGGGTTGGTTTAGTGGGAAATAATTTTATTTCATCATCGTAGGACCAACGGTTTGTCTGAAATCAATACTGGACAACTTACGAGATTCACCCTGTATATATATAAATATATATATATATATATATATATACAGTTTCGAACGAATGGTGTTTTTGCGGTCTGGGGACCTCAAAACGAAAAGTTATCATGGTCCCGGGCCTAGGTCTTACCATGCCGACTACGGTAATAGCTTCTTCCCTATAGGGGAAATTCGCTAAAACAGAGAAAACTTGCTTTTAGATATAAATAACTTACAATTATAAAGCTTCACTACAAAAATACTCCTAGCTAATTAAAGATATGATTTTAGTATTATATAGTATTTGGGAAATTATTAACAAAATAAGTGAATGCGTGTACGACGGGATTAAAATCTGAGTACTGTATTTTTTATTTGACAGTCATACAGCAGTTTAAACTAGTTTCCACTAATCGACTGAGCGCGAATGTGGCAAGTAGTTCCACATACCGACACCCTACAGCAGCACCAGTAAGCCGTCTCGGTATGGAAAGGATGCATGGCAAGCCGTACCTGACTGCCTTTCGGGCAGATGACTGCCACACCGTGTAAAATACCAGCGCGGTGACTGACTTAGCGGGCGCGGATGAATGTATATATACAGTTTTGAACAAATGGTATTTTTTGCATCTGGGGACCTCAAAACGAAAAGTTATCATGGTCCCGGGCCTAGGTCTTACCATGCCGACTACAGTAATAGCTTCTTCCCTATAGGGAAAATTCGCTATAACACATTTGTTATCTTCCTTGTTGCAGCAAACCTGCGTACTCAGCCCTAATGTTATTCTTATAGAGAATAAATAATAGGGTTTCTACAGAATTTAAATTTTTATATTTCCCTGACCCTTCTGTAAAACTCCCCTGACCAAATTTTGAAATACGTCTTAGTATTTTCGCTTTATAAACAAGCATGTGTGCACAATTATTACAGTATATATTTAATATGTAAAACATTATTTTCTATATCATGTATGTCAATACAAACTTAATAATTGAGGATTACAAGATGTTAAGAGTAAACTCCTTAGGAATCCTTAGATCATCAGCCAACCATTGGGACTCCACCTGAAAAATACTGCTACAGCAGATTGTATACAACCTGGAGCAAAGCATCCCCTCTGTTTTTTAATCATCGGGGATCAGATGGAATAATAATACCCCCGTCGCAGCAAACCTGCATACTCAGCGAATTTCCCATAAATATATAACATAACACATTAAAACACTTAACAGGATTCATAACAGGTTTTTGGTTTTTGGTCTTACGGTGTTAAAGTGTGATATTAATGTGCTATGTGTTATTTGTTGTTATGAGGTAATTGTTCTCTGTTCAACAGAGAATATATTAGTTGACATTTAAAATCAACCATATTGTAATTAGTTAGTAACAGTAGCCTACTTAGTGACCAATGATTTGTAATTAGTTATAGTACTACTATAGTTACTAGTTATAGTTAGTAGTAGAAATATACCTGACCGGTTTCTACCAACTGAAAATAACCAAAGAGTTGGTACGATTATTTTGCCAGTTACTATGTTTGTTAACAAGAACAAAAAACATATTTTGTCAATTACTATGTTTGTTAACCCTTTGAGGTCGATTAAATTAAATCACCCAGACACCCTGAGACAAAATTAATTTTGGCTATTTTGTATAGATTTTACTATTAATACATTTAATTACCCAAATTAATTTTAAAATGCATTTATGAGGGTTTATTTTTAAGGCACTTTGATTGCATACTGTAATAAAAATAAAAATGTAAAAAAAAAAGTTTGTCACGATATAATGTGGGATCTATTCTATTTGTATTATTTCTATGAACATATATTATATAATTGGTGGACGCTAACTCGCTGGCTAATGAGGGGTACTCTACAAATGAAACCAAAATATGAATCAAAGACTGTATTTAATATTAAACAATAATTATTCTGAATCAAAGGTTAAAGACATTTCTTATACGTGATTTCTAATCATCAAATTACAAAAAGGTTCTAAAAAAAGGATTTAAATGAAAATGATAAAGATCTAAATATGATTCTCAAACCAAAAGAAAGAATAATTAAGTATAATTAAATTATTGAAAATTTGTTATAATATTTTATTAAAGGGACAAGAGAGTATAAATATAAATGTTTATATGTGTTTGTAGTATCCTAATCAAGTACTATAATAAATTTATCAATGTGCTTTGGGGTAAATATCCGACTTCAAAACTCTAAGTTAGAAAATATAAAACGGCCTTACCTGGACCAGCAGGCGCTGGTGTCCTGGGATCGAATGAATTTAATTTTGCAAAAGATGACCACCGGTGGTATTGAACTGGAATATCTAGGGTGCTGGTAAGGCCAGTGAACTGCAATTGTTTGCAATTAAACAGCTGACTGTCAGCAAGTAGCACAACAAACTGCTAACACTCAGCGTCTCACTTTGAGCAACCAATCACTGTATTAGGAATTATTGAAGCTAGTTTCCTGTTTGTTTGAGAATCATTTACAATGTTACAATTAATTTAAAATTGAATTAATTTACTTTATTTAAAAGAATAATTAAAAATGAGAAACTGAGATAAAAACATACAAACAGAAATATGATTATAAAAAGGTTAAATGGTAAAAGTGACATATCGTCACAATATACATATATAAAAATTTGAACGAATGGTGTTTTTGGCATCTGGGGACCTCAAAATGAAAAGTTATCATGGTCTCGGGCTTAAGTCTTACCATGAGACCTACGGTAATAGCTTCTTCCCTATAGGAGAAATTCGCTAAAAGCACCGAATTGTCATGTAAATTTTATATGATGCCTTACAGGAAGTTATTCTTGTTGTGATAATGTCCCTCATAACCTATTATGAGACTTAACAAGGATTACAAAATTAATTTTGTGAAGTAACGTTAAGGTGGAATAGTAATCAATATTGTTTATATGCTACAAATTTATTTTCATATCTTTAGTATGTGGAGTAGAGGCGTAACAAAATGAGCTTTATCTCTGGGTTCCCTGACCGAATTTCCATTCCCTGGCCTACCCTGAGTGTAGAAACCCTGAAGTAAAATACTATATATCACTTATTTATGAATTTATTTTTGTAAAACTTGGTAAGTGGCTCTATATAGTAGCGACGCACAAATATATGAATTGGAAATTCGCTGAGTACGCAGGTTTGCTGCGACGGGGGTATTTAAAATATTTTAGTAAAGAATGCAAAAAACAATTTTTGGAAAATTTAAAACCCTCATACAGCCCCCTTTTCCCATGGTCGATTTTCTGGTTTTCATACTTAAAGTCATTAATGTCACTTTACACATTTGGGCCAAATTTAATCAAAATCAAACGTATTTTACTCATTTTAGCGAATTTCCTCTATAGGGAAGAAGCTATTACCGTAGGTCTCATGGTAAGACTTAAGCCCGAGACCATGATAACTTTTCATTTTGAGGTCCCCAGATGCCAAAAACACCATTCGTTCAAATTTTTATATATGTATATATATACATATATAAATATATATATATATATATATGTGTGTGTGTGTGTCCATAAGCAAGATAACTCTCGTAAAAAAGGTCCGATCTTAATGAAATTTGGTACAAATGTATAAAGCACCATTTATTTGAATGAGTTCGAAAACCAGACAAACCGCACCATCCTAAGGGGGGTTTTGTACCCCAAAAATGGGTTTTTTGAGGTTTCCACATGTAATTTTTACTTAAATCAAATTTTAATTTTTGCCATTGAATTCAGCATAAAAAAACAAACAATTTGGTATTTTTATCATTGCTCTACGTCAATTGGTTCCTGAGATATTGAAAGTGCTAAACACAGTACGTTGTCTAATGTGATTCTTATGGAGAAAAAGAAAAATTGCATATCTCACTTATTTATGAACATAAACTGACGAAATTTGGTATATGGCTTCATCTGGTTGTGGTTCATCGTTGTTTGCACAAAAAGAAAATTTTTCACCAATGGTTCCCGTAGCAGCAAATCTAGGTACTTGGTCCCCATGGTATTGATTTGGAAAATAATAAAAAAGTTATATGTCGCTTATTTATGAATTTATATGGATGAAACTTGGTATGTGACTTCACTAAGGTGAGTTCTTTTGATATTTGCATAAAAACCCATTATTTTCTGTTCCTTGTAGCAGCAAACCTGCGTACTCATCCCCAATGTTATTCTTATGGGGAATAATGAATATTTTAAATATCGATGGATTGTTTGTGAATATTTCTTATAAATCATGTTAAGTGTTTTAATGTGTTATGTTATATATTCATTGGATATTTGCTGAGTATGCAGGTTTGCTGCGACGGGGGTATTAAGTTATTGCATTCATGGACACATACAGACACACACACACACACACACACACACACATATATATATATATATATATATATATATATATTCGGACCAGTTTTTAATTATTGCAGACCGGTTTTAAGACTTTTTTTACATTGCGGACAAGTTTGAAAGCAATGCGGACCCGATGTATATAAATTATTTATATATCAATTATTAGTTATATATCAATTTGAACAAATAGTATTTTTGGCATCTGGGGACCTCAAAAAAAAAGTTATCATAGTCTAGGGCTAAGTTTTACCATGCCACCTACGGTAATAGCTTCTTCCCTGTAGGGGAAATTCGCTAAAAATATGTTTCTGTTTAAGTATTAACTAAAGTATTGTTGAAAATGTTCAAATATGGTATTACATTAGCCATAGAAAACAGGGAAAATGAATATACACCAGTAAATATCAAAATCAATACAGGAAATAGAGCAATATATTGTCCTATTTGGGAGACAGCAGTAAAATATGTTGGAGTTTAGATACTGATAATAAACATGTATATTACAAAGATTATTTACATATAGGGGCCTAATCCATAAATTAAATTTTAATAAATGAAAAACAACTTTACCTTAAATAAATTGAAATACAAAATTTGGGCACAAGAAATAAATTTTCAATCTTCTCGAAGGCACTTCTCTGAAACTCTGATTTGACTCCTCACCCTGGAAAAAACCAAAACATATATACTTAATATAACTACTACTTAACTACTTAAGTATTATTATATAAGTACTTACGTACTAATATAATATAATTAGTTTTCTTAAATTATTCAAACACTCACAATGTATAAAAAGGTTTCCGTCACACAATAAAAATAAAATATTTGTTTTAAAATTAAATGAATACGATACTCAATACCGATTCGCTTCGCTCTCAATACTGTTTTGCTCTTCCAACTATAACTGCTGTGGCCAACGTCATGTTAGGACTTCATAAAAGATGTAAATAATTAATTATAATTAAATCACCGGTGGTATTTATATTTAATAATTTGAATTTTACTACCATGTAATCTAATGCTTAAGCAATACTTTTTCATATGGCAAGCGTCAACACTCTCGTAACCTTCATATCCTACCATTCAACAATGAGAGTTGTTAGTGAGATAATACATGGCAAAATATCGTATCAGGCAGGGCAGTATATTGCGATCACACAGGATATGGGTTTCTTCACTAGCGCTGTCCATAAAAATAGTCCTCTGACGTAACAGTGTGGGCGACTGTTGATGGTGCGAAAATAAACAAATCTACCCAAACGCTTTGGTTTCTTTGGCTAGGCACCATGATCGCTAACTTCTGCCTTGCTTTATAGGTTGCAGTTGCAGAGTTTAATCACTGACGAGCTGCAGCTTTGGTGAGACACCAGCACATAAGACATAGATCGGTACAATCATTTTGTCCCGTCAAAACGCAGACAATGAACTACAATCAGCGATTTGAATTGGTAAAATCGTGAAGTCACTCGCACTAGGGTGAACATCGATAATTAATTGATAATCAATTATTCACTCTCTTTGTTATTTAATTTTGACTTGGATATTTATCCGTGACTTATGCATCAAAATCCTTGACTTTTCGGGGACTTCCGTGACCGGTAGACACCCTGTTTTAAACAATATTATAATGGTTAACATTAAAAATTATAAGTGAACTTAATTGTCATGTAAATGAATGTACTGGACCTGTTGTGGGATTTCTATAATTTTACTAGCTGGCCCGACAGATGTTGTCCTGCCCTAATGTCATTAAATTTGTTTTATGTAAAATTCTCGTTCATTTTCAAGATGAGCTCGTTCGCTTCGCTCACTCGCCTATCGAAAAATGAGTTTGAGTTGCCATTCAAGTAGTTTTTCTATTTCCATAATGAGAGTTGCATTCAAGTGTTTTTTTTTATTTCCATAATGAACATATGTTTATGCCTTTCAAATATGTTTACAGCTGTTTGGTGTAACTAACTGAACTTTGATCAAATCAATGGGAGCTTTGAAGGCCTGTGGGACAGAGCCCTTAGGTCGGATTAAACATTTTCTTTTATAAGAACCTTGTCCTGACATTAACGAACACAAAAAAAATTATTCAATTTGGTGCACTCATTTTCAAGTGATGGCGTGACCAAGGGAAATAGGCTTTCATTTTTAGCGAATTTCCCCTGTAGGGAATTAGCGAATTTCCCATATAGGGAAGAAGCTATTACCGTAGTCGGTATGGGAAGACCTAGGTCTGAGACCATGATAATTTTTCGTTTTGAGGTCCCCAGATTCCAATAACACCATTTGTTCAAAACTGTATATATATACATGTATGTCCGTGAGCACGATAACTTGTAAAAATAATCCGATTTTGACGAAATTTGGTATAAACGTGTAAGGCAGCATTTATGACTTTTAGTTCGAAAACCAGACAGATCGACTTATCCAAAGGGGTATTTTGTATCCCAAACATGTTTTTTTTTGGGTTTTTACATATCATTTTTGAAACTGTCAAATTTTAGTTTTTCCCATTGGAATCATTGGCACAATTTGGTGTTTTGATCATTGCTCTACGTCAAATGGTTATATATATATATATATATATATATATATATATATATACAGTTTCGAACGAATGGTGTTTTTGGGGTCTGGGGACCTCAAAACGAAAAGTTATCAAGGTCCCGTGCCTAGGTCTTACCATGCCGACTCCGGTAATAGCTTCTTCCCTATAGGGGAAATTCTCTAAAAAAAGGGTTTTCATGTCAATATCAATATTACTTAACTAGGTGGTCACATACCAATTTTCATCAAAATACATTCATAAATAAGCGATATATACCATTTTGATTATTCTCCATTAGAATAACATGGGGGATAAGTACGCAGGTTTGCTGCAACAAGGAACACAAAAAATGAGTTTTTATGTGATTATTAATATAACTCATCAAAGTGAAGCCACATACCAGTTTTATTAATTTATGTTCATAATTAAGGGAGACATTACATTTTACTTATATCCTCCAAAAGAATAACATGGGGCTGAGTACGCAGGTTTGCTGCTACAATAATTATCGGTAAAAATTACTTTTTTTTGCAAATAACAATAGACCACAACCAGATGAAGCCGTATACCACATTTCGTTAGTATATGTTCATAAATAATCGAGATATTTTTTTTTTCTTATTCTCCATAAGAATAGCATTAGACAACGTACTGTGTTTAGCACATTCAATATCTCTCTCTATAACCAATTGACGTAGAGAAATCATCAAAACATCAAATCGTGTGTATTTTAAAGCTGAATCCAATGGTGAAAACTAAAATTTGACTTTTAAAAATATTACATGTAAAAACTAAAAAAAAAAATTTTGGGGTACAAACCCCCCCCCCAAATACCACTTTGGAAGGGTCGATCTGTCTGGTTTTCGAACTGTAAGTCATAAATGTTGCTTTACACGTTAGAACCAAATTTTATTGAAATCAGACTTTTTTTACGAGAGTTATCGCACCCACAGACACATATATATATACAGTTTCGAATGAATTGTGTTTTTGGGGTCTGGGGACCTCAAAACGAAAAGTTATCGTGGTCCTGGGCCTAGGTTTTATCATGCCGACTACGGTAATAGCTTCTTCCCTTTAAGGGAAATTCGCTAAAAGAATTACCGGTACTGTAATAAACTGTTTAAGATATGATTTAGTAGGGCCTAGTACAATTTCTTTAGCATTGAAAGGGGGGAAAAAACTTGTGTAAAAATGAGTTTTAATGATGTAGGCTATCTATTTGAACATTACACATAATTTTACATCATTATACATTATACACGGTTTTGTATTAATACATTGGAGAACAATGGCTAAAGTGCTTATCAAACTAAAATTACTATAGCCCTACCAAAATTAAGTTTAAAAATCTCAATTCTTTTGTAGCTTATAGGGACAAGCTTAAGCTCCATATTTACTCAGTTTCAGGATTTAATTTGATTGTTAATTTTGTTTACAACTTCACCTTTTGGTGAATCCATTGATTATTGAGTTTTTGTCAGTTTGTCATTGGAACACTTAGTGTTTTTATTGAGCACAATGTTGCATAAAGAAAACGAGTTTGCACGCAGCACGCTGACGTGAGGGAAGTGAATTTCCACAGAAAAACTTTTAAAACTCCAAATCAGTGTAATAACATACATTTATTCCAATTTTATTGAAATCTGAAAACAGCATTTTTTGGCTGTTCTGATGCTCCTGGTTTCATTTACCTGGAAAGCTGGGAATACAATTTTGTGCATTATAATGTTAGGAGAAGGTCCAATCAGGCTTGAAAGTAGGCGTGAGGTTGCTGGGGATGATAAAAGTACTCTAACAAAGGAATAACAGGCTTTTCTAGTGTAAAACCCCCATAAGACAACGTACTGTGTTTGGTTGATATACATTTTCTTTAATAACTCAGTAAATATGTATGCTAGAATGATGAGATAGGGCTTAAAACTTTTGCCTCACTAATTCCCATCTTTTTACATTAATTTTACATACGGGGCTTTTCTGACCCTTTTTGGGCCCAAAAACTCGAAATTTGAAAGATTAATCCCCAAAAAAGGGGTTTAGAGTTTTCTGATTGTTTTGCCCAACGAACTTGTCGAACTGATTGCAAAAAGGAATGTCCCTACCAAATTTGAAGTAAATCAGACAAAAAATGTGACCGCTAGAGTGCAAACACATTTATATATATATATATATATATATATAATTTTGAACGACCCCCCAAAACGTGTTCAGGGGGTCACGTTACTAACTTCTATGGTGGTCCCGGGCTTAAGTTTCACCGTGCGAGTCATGCTAATAGTTCACTTTCCAAAGGAAATTCATTAACAAACCCATTTCAGTAATTTTGAAATGGTTAGCACAGAAACTCTTAAAATGTTCTGACTTTAAAACTAAAAACACTATCACAGTATTTTTCAAAACTAGGTAACATATTATTTCTGCGCGATAAGTTACAAAATTTGTTTCATACCTGCCAGATATTAAAATAATTCTGTAGGAGTTAAAACACACATAATAAGTCAAATGGGTTCTTTAAGGTATCCCTGTGGGATTTTAGGTATCCCTGTGGATACCTAAAATGCCAAGATTAACAGTAACTGTCTCAATGATCACAGACATAAACAATCTCAAGGCAAAACACCAGAAAACATACTCTGGCTCCTTGCCAGAGTAATAATTTGACGGTATCGAGTGACGATTAAATAACATCTAAAATTACTGTGATTTAGACTCAGTGATACAACAAAAATAGCATTAAAAAGAAAGGTGACTGTGAGAAGGAAGCATTACAGGAAGCTCTGAGAGATAACAGAATTTTTATAGCGTGAGGCATCATTCAGGTACGGATGCAACGTTATATTTGTTAGAAGATGCGTAGATGATGTTGACTTTAGAGTCAATGACTAACTATTTACTGAAAATAACACCTAGCATGTAGGATCAATAGTCAATTTGTGCTACGAAAATAAATACTTCAAATACAATTTTGGTTTTTAGCATTATTTTTTGACGGGTGACTTTTGTTTGTTTGAATTGTACTGTTTATTTACATTTTGATTGATCATCGAATGTATTGTATATACTGTTAGGTCTATGTATTTTAGTATAAGGACACTTAGACAATTTCACCTGTCTAAGGGAAATTCCCTATAATAGATGTTATATGATGTAATAAATAAATAAATAAAACAATAATTAAATCCAGAGAACTGTTCGATCAGTAAATAAACTTGTTAACCCTTTTATACGCTTAAATTTAATCTTTAATTTCTTATTTTTGTAAGCCATGTTGACATGAACGTATTTTTTGGCACACCGGGCCAGTTCACTAAAGGACACCGGATGAAGTATAAAAGAGGTTTTAATTCTAAATTATGGAGGCAGAGGCTGGGGCCCACCTTAGGAAGGTTGCCAGCGGGCCGTGGAATTTATTATTTATTGTAAAGACAAAATTTATTTAGCTTAGGACATTGGTTTTCGAGGCTGGCAACGCCCAAGAGTTTGGCAAGGAACCCGGAGGTAGAGGGAGATAGCCGACTTGCGTCATGATACATATTTGGTAATAGGTAAGGATCCAGCTCTCCTATTGGCTGGATTAGGCCAGGAAGCGGCGACGATATGCCGAGTATAAAACCTTAGTTTCGGGGAAGCGTGGCAGAGAGTCCCAGAGATAACAGTGACGGTCCATCGCCAGGTCGCGCGCGCCGGGTAATCCCTCTGCCACCACGATGCTGCTCTTCGCGGTATTGTACTGTAAGTTGGAGACTGTGTTAGCTTCCCTAGGGTTCATATGTCTGGCTCAGTAGGATTGCTAATATAACAAAACGTAAATAGAATTGTCTTGGGAATCTTATAGCCAAATTGAATAAATTGTCAAAGGGAACTTAATTCACCTGTAACTCATTGATACTGTATCAACTTGGATAAATAACAGTTTGTAAAAGAGGCATATTAGCCTCCTGCCATAATGTATTAGCAATAAGTTTCTAAATTAATAAAGTTCGACCTTTCATCGCCCACTTGTGGACTGTGAGTTTCATTATCCTGACACCTCCCCCGTAGGACCCTCAGTGTAACATTATGTATGAAAATGTATTCAAGGTATGCAAACAAACATGAATACATAAATAATATTGTATAATATAGGCCTAGTACAGTAAATAAACATATATCAACTGTACATCAAAGACAAGTACGTCAGTATTAAAAGCAGCCTATCGTTTTAAATAACTTGCAATGGATGCGACTAGGTGACAATATATTGCACAAAAGTTACTTCATTGTGATTGCCAATTAATGCAGATTACAGTGATAAAACACTTTTGCATTCCATGAAAATGTGGTGGACAGGGCAGATTGTTAAGGCGCGCATCATCAAAAGCCCATGTAAATACATGTATTTGCATCACTCAAGTGTATCCGATGCTGCGACATAGTGACCCTGAGTGGAAGGGGCGAGTCTAGCATGGAGTGCGGGCTTGCCTAGTCCTACATTTTGAAGCCAATTAAAAAAACTGTTTGTCATCTTGTAATGCAATGTTAGTTAGGGATCTAAAATTATATTTAAAAAATTAAATGTTTAAACTACTTTTACCAAAAATGAAGAAAACGATTAGTGCTATGTTTATATATTTCATAAATAAAACTGTGTTTTCTGTCAATAATTTGTTTCTCACATAACAGCTGATTAGGCCATATTTACATACTGATTAGGTTGGCTACCGAATTTGTTATTAGATGACTATCAATTCTAATACAGAATGACAAATTCAATACCGGTACCGTACCATCAAATGAAATATTCTTTAGTTTTGAAGCACTGCTTATAAAAGTCTACCCCTTTATATCTCACCTGAACAATTCTCCTCCTTATGTGGCTTAGGTCACCATTACTCCTAAGATCTTCTATAAACGCCTAACTATATTTTAAGTGAATAATAAGTACTGAATTTTTTGCTTGGCTTTCTCTATACCACCGTCCCAATCGATGTTCTTGCCCTACACCAACAACTAAAAAGTTTCCACAGTCAGAGAATGAAAGGCTGTTTATAAATCCTGTTATCAGAATAGAAAAAAGTGGTTGGGCATTTCTGAAATTTTCTTCACACTTCCAAAATCTAAGATGACCATCATTAGCTCCTGAAACAATTAAGTCTGAATTTGGAAGGCACGATATACTGGAGATCCAATTTGGTTCGTTGTTCAAGGAGTCTATTCCATGAGCTTCAGAAATAGTACAAAGTGGCTTCTTTTTCAATATCCCCCATACGCAAATTTGACCATCATCTCCACATGATACAAAATGCTGCTGGTCAAGCCTTTTCACTTTATCAATACTTTTCAAATGACCATTAAAAATGAGCTGAGATTCTTCCTGGACTTTCCACACTCTCAAAGTATTATCAGTCCCACCAGATGTTACAGCTCTATCTTTCTTGAGCACATCTATATCAGTGACGCTGCACTGATGGCCGAAAAGGGACTCTACAAAAGACATTTCATCTAAGTTCCATATTCTTATGGATCGATCCTTGGAACAACTGTACAAGTTATTAGTTTCCGAACAGAATGCTAACCCAGTAACAGTACTCCTATGTCCTGAGAAAGAATGTATATGTTCTAAAGACCTTGTATCCCAAATACGTATTATGCTGCCTTCATCACTTGAAGCAAGGTATTTACAGTTAAATGAGACAGCTAAACTAAGGATTGAAGAACTGTGTGTAAACAGTTTGCGATTTGCATCCTTCTCCAAATGTTTGCTTGGTATTACACCTAATTTTCTTCTCTCATTCAAAGACCACTTTACAATCATTGCATCCTTGGAGGCACTGTACATGTGACTGTTGTCGTGGGAAATAGCTATGCACGTAATGGAAAGTTTGTGTTCTTTACATCTTAACACGAAAATGTCACTACTTACAGGTTTTAATAACTTATCAGCAACCTTTTTAGTTAGTTTTCCTGCTTGATCTAATAATTCTTCCTTCAATCTATTGACAACATTAGTTTGAATGTCTCCAGTCTCTAGCCTTTCTTTTTCTTCTTTTTCGATTTCCTCCAAATATTTTTTTGCTAGAAATACTTTCTTTTCTTGTGCACTAACAAGATTTTCATCAGATTCAACGTCAGAATTGAGTTTTAAACTTTCTTCGTCACTTGAAATTTCATCACTATCCACTACCTTACCGTTGACCTTCTCTTTAACATTAATCTTATTTTTCTTTGAAGCAACACTTTTAGGGTCTAACGATTTTCTTTTCAATCTTTGCTTGGATTTCCTAATGAAAAAGTTCGAGGACATCGTATTTCTTTAAAGCGGAAAAGGTAATATAAAATTGATGAACTAACTCAACACTCTCAACGCAGTTGAAACAACGCGGTAAACATACATAACCTAAAATAAACATTAACCATCAAAATCAAACCGTCTGCATTTGGAAGTCCGAACTGTGTGTGTGTAGTAGAGTAGATAACACACGTGGGGAAGTGGATTAGTGGATGGAGGCAGGATCACAGGACAAAGATCAAAGAGTAATAAGTTATGGAAGTCAGAACAATAATTGCATAAGATATTAACTGAAATTGTCTCATAACGAGTAATCTTTTTATACCTTATGTGCGATGTCTTGTTCGATTATACGTTGTGCGGCAATCTAGATTATCCCAAAATATATAGGTACGTTTGTCTCAAGTCGTACATAGTTGGTTATTGTGGTTAACGATCCGCACAGATACAATCGATGAGAGTGGTCTTGAGTCAATAAGGAAGTCTGTGCGACTAATATAATACCCCCGTCGTAGCCAACCTGCATACTCAGCGAATTTCCAATGAATATATATAACATAACACATTATAACACTTAACAGGATTCATAAGAAATGTATTCACAAACAAGCGATATTTAAAATATTAATTATTCTCCATAAGAATAACATTGGGGATGAGTACGCAGGTTTGCTGCAACAAGGCACAAAAAATAATGGGGTTTTATGCAAATATCAATAGAATTCATCTTAGTGAAGTCACATACCAAGTTTCATCCATATACATTCATAAATAAGCGATATATAACATTTTAAGTATTTTCCATAAGAATAACATGGGGATCAAGTACCTAGGTTTGCTGCTACAGGAACCATAGGCGAAAAATAGTTCTTTTGTGCAAACAACAATAAACCACAACCAGATCAAGCCATATACCAAATTTCGCCAGTTTATGTTCATAAATAAGCGATATATAGAATTTTTCTTTTTCTCCATAAGAATAACATTAGACAACGTACTGTGTTTAGCACTTTCAATATCTCGGTAACCAATTGACGTAGAGCAATGATCAAAATACAAAATTGTTTGTTTTCTTAACCTCAACCTAATGGTATAAATTAAAATTTGATTTAAATTTAAATTACCTGTGAAAACCCCAAAAAACACATTTTTGGGGTACAAAACCCCCCAAAACCCCCCTTCGGATGGTGCGATTTACCTGGTTTTCGAACTCGTTCAAATAAATGGTACTTTACATATTTGTACCAAATTCCATTAAGATCGGACTTTTTTTACGAGAGTTATCGTGCTTACGGACACACACATATATATATATATATATATATATATATATATATATATATATATATATATATATATATACATATATACAAATTTGAACGAATGGTGTTTTTGGCATCTGGGGACCTCAAAATGAAAAGTTATCATGGTCTCGGGCTTAAGTCTTACCATGAGACCTACGGTAATAGCTTCTTCCCTATAGGGGAAATTCGCTAAAATGTAAAAACGTTTGTAAGTTGTTTTTTTAGTGTTACGGTGTTAAACGCTGGATGCTTTGATAGATATCTACACACCAGACACGACCTACACTTTAATGATAAAGGAAAAAAGTCTTGGCTGAATTAATGAGCAAAATCATTGGCCCTAGTAGCACACATCATTTGCCCAACGATGGGGAATGGTAGGGATGGTTAGAAGTGGTTGGATAATGGTCGGTTGGCAAATCCAACCATAGGAGACGTTGGGCCAACGAACCAATCGTTGGGTAACCCGCGTTGGCAAATCCAACCGTAGGAAACGTTGGGCCAACGAACCAATCGTTGGGTAACCCGCGTTGGCAATCCAACCATTGCAGATGTTGGGCCATCAAAAGCTATTGTTGGCAAATCATACTATATTATATATTATTATTATTATTAATAGTAATGTACATATTATAGTATACCGTATTAACATCACATATTTTATTATTATAATTATATTAAATATATATTAATTTGCTTATAATTATTTAGTTCATCATATTTCATAGCAAGAATAAACACATAAATCAAAAGAACCAAATTACATTGTTCCAACTTTTATTCTCTTATTACAGTGATTCGCGCAAGTAGATTAATTTATAGAAGAATTAAAGGAAATATGGTCCATTGTCCTAGACGTGTAGGTGTACACTATCGGTAATTTTTATATCCTAGTTCTTCCACTCACATATACACGAGACAGAGTGGCCGCGAGGGTTAAGGCGAGTGTACAGTAAGTCAAAGGTTGTAGGTTCACGACTTGACCAGGACACAATGTTTTTGCTATTCAAATCGTTTATAAAAATTTATATTATTGGTTTACTAAGCCAATTCAATGTGAAATAGTTTTTTTAAACACAAAATAACTATTTATATACAAAATTATAAACGGTTGTCATTTGGTTGGGTGTTGGTTGGCATTGTTGGCATTTGGTTGGCAAATACAACGTAGGCCCAACGGTGCGCCAACGGACATTTACCGTTGGCTAACGAACTGTGCCAACCATTTCCCAACGATTTGTGCTACTAGGTGGTGTAAAAACTAAACGAGTTCGCACGCAGAACGCTGACGTGAGGGAAGTGAATTTCCACAGAAAAACTTTTAAAACTCCAAATCAGTGTAATAACATACATTTATTCCAACTTTATTGAAATCTGAAAACAGTGATTTTTTGGCTGTTCTGATGCTCCTGGTTTCATTTACTTGCAAAGCTGGGGATACAATTTTGTGCATTATAATGTTAGGAGAAGGTCCAATCAGGCTTGAAAGTAGGCGTGAGGTTGCTGGGGATGATAAAAGTACTCTAACAAAGGAATAACAGGCTTTTCTAGTGTAAAATCCCCATAAGACAACGTACTGTGTTTATAGTAAATACCATCAAATCATTTAGTCATCAAAGAACATTCTCTGTGAAGATAAATTCCTCTCTATCAACATCTCGACCGATTGGGGCAGGTGTCTCACAAGGATCCATACTCGCCGGCCCTGTACTATTCAATCTATATATGGCTGACATTCCTCTTCCTGAAAATGCTTCACTAGCTCTTTATGCAGATGATACTGCTATATTATGTCAAAACTCTGACTGCCATGAGGCTGCTTATTCTCTTCAGTCGTCCATAGATATTCTAATTGATTGGTTTTCCAGTGGAAATTTAAACTTAAATCTACAAAATGTGAGGCAAAAATATTTTCTCTAAAAAAGAATGTGTTACCTCAACAAATCCAAATTTATGGACAATTTTTACTATGGAATCCTGACGACCAGTCTGTAAAGTATCTAGGAGTCTGGTTTGACAAGAAAATGAATTGGAACTTTCATGTTAACAAAAAATTAACTCAGGGATATACTCACCTAGCTAAACTTTTCCCTTAATAAATATAAAATCAACTTTAATACCAGAGTGTGCAAAATTAATCTATAAAACAATAATTCGGCCTTTAGTTATGTATGCCTGTCCTGTCTGGGGTTTGGCTGTATCGAGTAATAAACTTAACAAAATTCAAGTTCTACACAATACAAAATTCTCAGAATCGCAGAGTGAATGCTCCCTGGTTTGTTAGAAATAACCACATTCATGAAGAGCTCGGAGTCGAACCAGTATTAAAATGTATACAAAAATCTTCTCAAAAACTCCTCGAAACTTTGGACTTTGTTCTTGGTGCTGTGACATTCAACATTGGGCAAATTACAATAAACTGGAGGCTACGAGCGCGACTTCCTCAAGATATTCTGTTCAGAATCGATTGAGAATATTGTTATGTTTTCTTTTGTATTTGTTTAGTTCATGCCTGATGTTTTGTTTCAAATATTTCTTATTTTTTCATGTTCCAGGGTGATCCTAACTAGGACGAACCCGATAGTGTAAATATGTGTTCGTAAAATCATTGTATGTTAAAAATTCTGTGAATAATGACATGTAACATTGAACCAGAAATAAATAATTGTAAAAAAAATCACAATCTAACCTCTTACTTTCTTCCTTACTTATCCCGCGTCGTCCCGTAGACCTGTGTCAGTATGTATAGCTAGTAGGCATGGGATCTGGCAATGCTCTCTCCTGGAAGTGCTCCCGTAGAAAGGTGTGGTTAGGTAAAGGGGGCTCATGTGTGAAGAAGTTCTAGGATGGAGAAATATTTTTTGTTCAGATTCAATACTCTTTGCATGTAAGCTTTTATTAATTCATTAAATTTACTGTTTCAATTTCAGCTGGAATTTTGGAAAAACTATTTTGGGCTATTTTTAGAAAACCTCAACAAGCTTGACATTTAGATCGTTGGGTTGGGCTTGTTAGTAAATTTCCTATGGAAAGTGAACTATTAGCATGACCAGCACGGTGAAACGTAAGCCCGGGACCACCATAGAAGTTCCTAACGTGACCTCTGAACACGTTTTGGGGGTCGTTCAAAATTGTATGTGTGTGTGTGTGTGTGTGTGTGTGTGTGTGTGTGTGTGTGTGTGTGTGTGTTTGCACTCTAGCGGTCGCGTTTTTTGTCAGATTAACTTTAAATTTGGTAGGGACGTTCCTTTCTATTATCGAACAAAAGATGGCCAAAACCACACAAAATCACGTTTTTGAACGGCCGCCATTCTTTTTCAAAAATATTATAAAACGTGTAAATTGATATTAAGATTGCAATTTTCTTACATCGTATTGCGCATTTTATTCACACTCTCTATACCAATCAGAATGCCCTGAAGTTGTCACAAAACGATAGAGGTCAAAACAACTTCTCGATTTGGAATAGAGGGGAGCGGAAGTTGTGTTATCTGATTTGTAAATGTATTGTTAAAGGACTCGTATAATGAGGGTCATGGTTAATACACAACTTTCTTCCCAATAACGCCTTTCTACAACTTATAATATTAGTATTAGTACTGCATACAACAAATTTACAAATACTTTATTTTGCGCTACGGACTCCGCCCCCCCCCACCCCGCGACACGTCATGAGCGCCGAGCGCCTCCTCCACAAAAGCGCCGCGCCCCGCGCGCCCCATGCTGGAGCACGGCTCGCACTGCCCTAGAGCCGGTGCTGATAAAGGGTATTCTGTAAATGTCAATATTTTACACAAACAAATGTCCGCCAATAAAAAACGGATAAAGTTAAGTGAATTATGTTTTCGCCAAAATGTTTCTTTTATTAGTACCTTTAAAATGATGTATTATGTGCCATGTGTTCACAAAAGCACATTTTGATATTCGAACTCGTGACATTCAGTTTTGGAGCACTCTGTTCAAAGATTTTGATAGAAATATTGTTATTAGATTGCCCGTATGCATTTTAGTTAGGAAGAATATTTTTTGATGAATGCAGACCAAACCGTTCTATCGTTATACATGCTGGACAAGTACGGTCTGACTCACTCTGTATTTCAATATGGACGCCATATATGTGGCGGGTTTGAGTGGATCCTACTCAAAACTCAAAGCTTATGATGATAGTACATAAACCAATATTGGTGCTTTTGTCCGGCGAGTCCACATCCAATCAACATTTTGTATTAATTTGCGCCTAACTTTTAGTGGTTAGTGGTAGGTAGTCCTTCTCTTGGAAGAGTCCCACAGTACCTCCGCGGGAGCGGGGATTTGCGATAAGTACTCCAACTGGCGGAACGGCGGAACAGGCATGAACTGAACTCGAACTGAACTGACGACAAGGCAAAAGGCAACTAAATAAACTGAACCTATAATGATGACTTTCGAAGTGCTTGATTAACAATTGTGTTTAGTGTATTTTGTCCTTTTCAAAGTTTAGAGTTTTTTCAAATAAAATACTTGTAGTTTATATGTAAATAATAATATATTAGCTCAACCCAGGTCCGTTATTATAATCTCACTGTAAAATACTTATTTTGTGTAGATCCATAAAAAATATCCTGGGTCTAGGCCCTTTTTAGTTCAGTGCATGTTGAGCGAATCTATATATGCTGAAAGGTGTAACTCTTCCAAATGACTGTGAAAACTGACGTTAATTTTAGGATTACAGGCCCATGCTTGTCATTGCTCCTTCGAGATTGTGAATGTAGCATTTCAGACCAGGCAAGTATCATAACCTATAATTTTCTTAAAGCAATTGACACAATTAAATGTGTCTGTAACCTCCAGTTTAAGCTGAAGTAAGTTAAATCTGGAATGTTAGGCTGTATAACTAATAGGCCTAACCGGCCACCTGCTATTAAGCCAACGTTGAGTAAAGTTTTTGAAAAACTAGTGCTCGCAAAAATTTCATCTGTGTTTCTGCCAATTATTACGCCACTTCAGCATGGTTTTGTTCCTGGGTGTTCAAGACATGAACCTTGCCACATACTAATACTATCCACTTTATTGTTGGGCATTAACGTACCCGTACCGTACTCATTTGACAAGAAACCTCTTCAAAGGACTGGTGAGATCAAGGGGGTGAATATGATTCCTTCCTTGGGCTGGGAGGCCTACATAAATGCTGCCATATCTAAGGCCAATCGTTGCTTGGGAATGATTCTGCGTTAGGGTGGTCCAAGATCTTATGGTAAAAACTCAAGTTGAATGTAAAAGCCAAGGGACCCCCCAATTCTTTTCTGTTTGATAAAAGAAGTAAGGAACCAAAATGTCAAGGTCAGAAGCCACTTTGAAGGCAGTGCTCAATGCTGTTTAAAAAATAAAAACTGGATTTTTTTACAATTAAAAAAAAATGACAAGACATGTTAGGATACAAAAATTTAAACTTTAGTATTTTTGGTTAGTTTACATGAGAAACCATGTGTAAAATAAGAACATTTTATAGTGAAGACCATAATTCAAATGAAGACTTTAAATTTTGTCTTTGGAAGTTGATGGTTTCTGTAGGCTTTCTAGAACAGCCTTCTTTGTTGGTTCAGTCAGAACTTGTTAATGAATTTCCTATGGAAAAGCGAACTAACTTATTAGCATGACCCGCACGGTGAGACTTAAGCCTGGGACCACCATAGAAGTTCTTAACTTGACCCCCTGAACACGTTTTGAGGGGTCTCTTAAAAACTGTATATATATATATATATATATGTATTTGAACTTTAGCGGTCACAAATTTGTATCCGATTTATTTAAAATTTGGTAGAGACATTCCTTTTTATAATAAGTTGGACAAGTTCGATAGGCAAAACAATCGGAAAACTCTAACCCCGTTTTTTGGGGATTTTAAGTTTTCAAATTTTGAGTTTTTGGGCCCAAAAAGGATCAGAAAAGCCCCCAATGTACACTTAATGCACATTTCTGTCAGAAAAGCCCCTAATGTACACTTATTGCACATTAACTTATTGTACGTAAAAACCAAAGTTTTTAAGGCCTCCCTCATCATTCTAGCATAAGTACTTACTGAGTTATTAAAGAAAATGTTAATTGTCAAAATACAGTACGTTGTCTTATGGGGATTTTACACTGGAAAAGGCTGTTTTTCATATTTTAATAGCCTTTTATCACCCTCCATACCCCTTTACCAACTTGCTATCCCGACAATACCTCCTTCTAACTTTATAATGCACAACATTGGCATCCTATTTGTAAATTTAAATATAAACAGGAGCATCGAAACAGCCAAAAAATCAAATTTTTAAATTTTCAAAAAATGTAACCAGTGTTTTCCCTTTATTTGATCTTTTAGCGAATTTCCCCTATAGGGAAGAAGCTATTTACCGTAGGTGGCATGGTAAGACTTAAGCCCGAGACCATGATAACTTTTCGTTTTGAGGTCCCCAGATGCCAAAAACACTATTCGTTCAAATTTATATATATGTATATATATATATATATATATATATACACACACACACGTGTCCGTTACCGCGATAACTTTTGAAAGAAACACCCGATTTTGATGAAATTTGGCACAAATGTGGAGAGTAGCATTTATGACTTTAAGTTCGAAAACCAGATCGATCACACTATGGGAAGGGTGTTTTATGGGGGTTTACAATTTTCCAAAAATCGGTTTTTTGCAAATTTGACCCCAAAATGTTAAAAACACTCAATTTTGGTTATAGCCATTTTATAGAGCTTAAAGAAAACAAATATTTAGTATTTTGAATCATTAAAGAAAGAAAGAAAGAAAGAAAGTATTTATTTCTATTCAAGTAAATAACATAACATTGAATTCACTTATTACATAAATAAATAACAAATCAATAAACAACAAAATGATTCAACATAGAGTCTTAACCTAACAAAACAAAGATAATTAAGTGCTATTAACCTAGGTTATGTGGTTGCGGAGAAAATCCAAAAAAACGTGTCCCATGTTAATCTTATAGGAAAAAGGTTTTTAGAGTTTTTCTCAGATAGTTTTATTAAAAAAATCACATTTCTGTTTATTAATGTGTTTAACTCAACAAAACAAACATTTTGGTGTTTTAATCGTTGTTCTACGTCCAACCATTGCAGAGATATTCAAAGTGCTAAACACAGTATGTTGTCCAATGTTATCCTTATAGAGAATAAATAAAATTTTATATCTCGATTATTTTTGAATGTATATTGATGAAACTTGGTATGTGGCTTCAACTAGTTGTGGTATATTGATATTAGCACAAAAAACAAGTTTTTTGTTGATAGTCCCCGTAGCAGCAAACCTGCATACTCGGCCTCCATGTTATTCATATGGAGAATAAGTAAAGTTGTATATCTCCCTTAATTATGAACCTAAATTAATAAAACTTGGCATATAGCTTCACCTGGTTCAGTTATATTGGTTATTGCAAAAAAAATATTACTTATCTTCCTCATTGCAGCAAACCTGCGCCCTAACCCTAATGTTATTCTTATGGAGAATAAATAAAATGCTATATATCACTTATTTATGGATGTATTTTTGTGAAACTTGGTAAGTAGCTCTATATAGTAGTGAGTCACATATATATGCATTGGAAATTCGCTGAGTACGC
Organism: Allygus modestus; assembly: GCA_963675035.1. Classification (NCBI taxonomy): domain Eukaryota; kingdom Metazoa; phylum Arthropoda; class Insecta; order Hemiptera; family Cicadellidae; genus Allygus; species Allygus modestus. Next base: position 121,969,885 of record OY776111.1, on the reverse strand, counting down.
AGGTTTGCTGCGACGGGGTATTTAAGGTTTTAATGTGGAAATTCACTTCCCCCACGTGCTGCGTGCGATCTCGTTTTCTATTAGCCTCTATAATCTGCAGCAACAGCTGTTTTTCCTCCTCATCATATGATTTTGTTAAAATCTTGAAATAGTTTAACAATTCTCTCTGCGATGCCATTGACCACTTTGAATTTATTTAGGTACTGTATTTTTGCCTCTTTAAACTCTGGCTTCTGTCTCCATTCACTTGGGTGCTTGTTTAAAAAGCTTTGCTTAATGTTTAGCTTAGTAAACAACGACATTGTTCTACTATTAGCAAAATCTGCCAATTCACATTCATCACTTTAAGTTGGTAAATTGGCATTTCCTCTAATAATCCTGGGCGGTGTAGGAACAGACATGTTATTCACGATGCTCACTTTGTTTTCAAGGCTCACTTTCTTGAAGAAAAGTGATAATCCGACCAGTTTGTCAGATGGGTACCGGTACCACAAATGTGGCTGCAAGGTTTTTTTGATGGGTTTAGCTATCTCTTCATCAATTGCGCTGTATTTCCCAGCCTCTTTCCAACAAATTAGGTCGTTGAAAGCTGCATTGGCGCTGATTGGAGCCTCAACCCACATCTCTTGAATGATTTCCCAATGTCTGATACGAACCCCCAACAACCTTAGGGCTCCGCCCCCTTGGAAAAATTGCAAACAAAAAATTATTCTTTCCATATTTTTTTGCGTGATATTAGCCAATTGTCAATAACCCGCAACATTTGTATAGGTTTTTAATAACTCCGATTTTAGGGCTCAGATCCGCTGGCTGAAATATTTTTATTTTATTTTCATATGGTACCTGTTTTTAATTATTAAAATTATATAATTGCCTTTATGATTTAGAAATAATTTCAGTGATAAGTTACAAAAAAAAAAAAAAAATGAAAATACTAAATAAGGTACGGTAAACTGTATTAATTTTATATTTTATGATGGTATTACAAAATATATTACTTAAAGTTAGTGAAAAGAATTATCGTCACCCCAGTCGGGGTGAATAAATTTCAGTACCTTGTGACGTTAATTTGAACTTGTTATAAACACCAAAATGTCTTCAAACATCAATATCTTGTTAGCTTGGAATATGTATTTCTGAAGTACAATGTTTGATTGCCGCTGAACGTCAAAGACAGTCAAATAGCGGCAAAAAAACCTTACAAATTATGACTGTCACCCCAATCGGGGTGACATGGCAGCTAACGTGTTAACCTCTTTTACACTCACATTTTGATAGACCTACGAACAAAGTTACTATACTTTTTCCGATTAAACAACTACTGCATTTTTAGAGCCACCAAAATCTCCTTTTATTTGTTATTCTTAATTAACGTTGAATTGCCAGAAGTTATAAGAAAATTAATAGGTTTTGTAGACTTGAAACACAGATATGTTGACTGTGAGGATAAAACAGCAATATTATAAATACAAATTCACTAACACGTATTAAATACCTGCCATTAGCCTACTGGCCTTTTGACATTATTATTTGTAGCCTACCTTTAATTTCTTTAACACATTCGCTGCGGGTGTCCCGAAATCGGGGCATCGCTCAACATTGAAATATATGAGATTTTCATGTTTAAACATAACAAACGCAGCAAAGCTGTTAATGGATAATTTACTCATTGATGCATTGACAATGACGTTGGCAGTCTTGCTTCAACTGCATTTGGAATTTACGCTGTGCTATTCTGAGTAGACTTTCAATGAACTTGCGACTGGCCAATAGCGTTTGACATTAACGACAACAAACATTTTCATTGGCTAACAAGGTTTTCATTCATCATCGTTGCCCCATTGCCAAATTGACCAAACACACGGTTCCCATAAAAATAAAGTAAAATTTGTTTCAGCTTTTCAAAGATTGCAAAATCAACATGCAAAATTTGAATTTTGTTGGAGTCGTTCGAGCAACCAATGTTGGACCACTCTGTATGGATTGACCCTAAACTTAACACTCCCAGTGGCAATCCTCGCAATGTGAGGTTTTCAAACTTGTATCTGAAGTGGCAACCCTTGCAATGGGAGGATTTAAATCATTCTTTTACAAATGCAGAAATAGCATCGAAAAAGCGCTTGGAATTGGATAATTTTTATATCAATGGAAAGATAACATTGAAAGTTTCATTTTATTACACGAATAAACCTTAGAGCGCCTTCACACTAGGTCGCTGCGACCGGGTCGCAGCCACCTGTTGGCCACTTGACCCGTCGAAATTGCATTTAGCCTTATGGAGCCCTTCACACTAGTGGGTCGTAGCGACCACCTCGGTGGCAGCGACTCGGTGGCCACGGAACTGCGACGCCGGGCAGTGGTAGCGACCCTGCTTTTTAGCGACTCAACCCGCTAGCGGGGCATTGAAACATACGGAGCCCTTCACACTCGGTGACTGCAACCAAGTTTTTGGGATGCGTGCGCAGCTTGTTTTAGTCGTCTGCCTGCCTCCTTCCTATATGTCTGTCATTTGCTGACGACTCGTTTCGCTGATCCCACTGTTGTGAAACAATTTATTTTGTATCTGTGTTGTTTAGCGTTTATAGTTTATTATGCCTTTTTTAAATTTAACTGTTCTTCCACACCTCAAATTTAAATAAATGTATGGTTAAATTATTCATAAATAAAATAATAATTATGTTACATTATAATATTGTATTTATTATTTATAATATGTATTATTTAGTTATAATATATTTATATTATACAGGGTGTTTACAAAGAAAAAAGTATATTTACAACCAGTTTGTATATACCCAGTTTATATATTATATCATTACAATATAATATCACTATAAAATAATTATTTATAAATAATAATTCATTATAATAAATAATTCCATAACATTCATACATTAAAAAGAATTTAATTGTGGGTCCATTCTTTGTTTTGTTGCCCGCCTTCTTCTTTTGCATAGCAAAAGCACAAGGAGGAGGTCCTCATCCTAATCACTTGAATCCATCATGTGACGAATTAATTAAAAAGATAATTTAGCGAGACTGCTATAGCGAATGGTAGATACAGGTGGCAGACGACCAAAACAAGCTGCGCGAGCATCCTCACAACTTGGTCGCAGCCACCATATGTGAAGGGACAGGCGTGGCTGCGACTTCTATAAGTCAAGTGGCTGCCACCCGGTCGCAGCCACCTAGTGTGAAGGCGGCCTTATAGCAGCAGTAGATCAATGTAGTTCAAAGTAAGGCCTATATTTGAATGCAAATTTTGTGCGAAGTCGCCTACCCCTTGTATGTGTTCCGAAATGGCTGAAAAGAGTAAATTTAAAGAAATCATAGTGAGGTCAATTTCGGTCGTAACCATAAACGAGTGGTACCACTGCAATCAGGGATAAATTCCCTTTATGGTGGTGTTCGGTTTTACATCGAGATATAATTGGACAGACTTGTGGTGAAATTAGACAATAGTAATATTTTACGCGTTCAAGACGTGGCAGAGCCTTGAAAAGCGAGGGTTAGCAAAACACATGTTATATGAAGTTTATATTCATATTATATGTTTGTTCTCATATGAATTTCAAGAGGAAAGAATACTGAATATTTTTCATAAGGTTGGCAGCCTGTCTTGCCAATGGAAAAAACTTGCTTGACGTAAGACGTCGGCTATTGTTTGGGCCAACAGCTGTAAAGTGGGTTTGTTTATTTTTTATAAGTGAATTTATAATTTGTGTTTTCGCTGTAAATCCACAGTGTTTTTGTGAAATATGTGTAGTGAAGTGTAATGTGTGTCCGAATAGTAGTATGTATCGCATTATGTATGTGTACTATTACTAAAAGTGATAAATTGAGCAGTGTGAATCATAGGCCTAGGCCTCATGTTAGTTATATAGCTGTAACTGCTGTCTCAAGAAAACGCGATAACAATTTTATTTTTATATATTTGTATACGTAACTATATATTTTCTTGTAGGGAAATAACTAGTGAATCATATTACATACCTTATTTGAGAGCATTAGGTGTTATAAAAAAATGCTCTGACTTTGAATAACATACCGTAACTTTTCTTTTAAATTAAATTTTAAATTTTTCGTCAAATAATGTTTTGAAAAAATTGTTTAGACTAGGTACCGAATTCATTCTTATATCACTGTCTATATAATTGTATAACCTTCAAATAAAATAAGATTTTGTTGTATTTATATATGTTAGGGGTAATTTTTTGGAATATCAAACTGATCGCATACAAATAGCCGTTTTGTACTTTTTCCAAATTATTCAATGTAATTATATAGGCCTATGTATTTTTTTCTATGAGTTGTACAGGCTAGTATATATTTACGTATAGAATTAGATAAGCAACATTTTGTACATTTATCATTTTTACCTAATAAAATTGGTTTGCTTACAGTAAGAGTTTACTTTCATAATTTATAGCCTAAAAGAAATTTCCCATTGTTTTCAAACCTTTCATTTTATCTTGAAAACTACCTTTCTGAATTTCACTTATTTTACAATTTTCAAATTCTCCTATTATTTTGTGAACAAAACAAATAGCATATTGATATGTTTACTTCAAAATTGTATTTTTTTATGAATTTCGTGTGCAAAATTGCCAAAATGACCATGCCACTTCAGGCAACACAGTCAAAATCGTCCATGCCACTGGAAGGGTTAAAACCCAATTTATTGATAAGAAATTTATAAAGAAAATAATCTAACATATAAAATTACTTACCAGTAACTATAGCCAATAATAAGAAGTCACGTACATACAAGTGCCTCTAGCTGATAGGGTAAAAGGGGCTTGTGCCTCCAGCTGACAGGGATTGTTCCATGACCTGACACATCCCCTTACATTGTTACTGTTACATATGCTAACTACAAAAGCAATATTTAAATTCTTTCCTTATTAAACCACATTGAAATTAACAAAAATAAAATTTGTTATTAATATTTTAAGCAGATTTTTATAAAATGCTTCAAATGCAACAACATTCAAGTTAACAAACACTAGACTTTTTCCAAGGAACTTTAATTGTTCAAATCACATGATTAACTCAAAAATAAGTGATTGGTGGCTACTTAAAGAAGATTCTTCAATCTGTTACAGCAGACAATCAAGCATATGCACTGAAACATTTCCAGTTGCAATATCCCGTTGCATTTAAAAACACAGCTGGTCACTTATTTATTTATTTTTTCTTTTATTTGTTAAAAAACAGACTTTTGTGTTTTTATTTTCATACAGATAATTTGGGGACAAAAAATAACTAAAAATGCATGGACTGGTTAGCCTTGATATGCGACAACGTAGCTAAATGCGGTTGGTGGGGTTGTCCTGATATACCAGCGGAAAGGGCTAAATAAAACTAAAGCAAAGCTTATGTCAAGAAACTGCGACGCGATGTCAACAAACAACACATGTTCGAGATCAGCGTTTGCATTCTCCACCCTCCGGGACGTAGTTCGTTGATTACTCAACAGATAGCAGTACTAATCGAGTACAGAAGACCAAGAAAATTGCTTCCATAGCAACAAATATAAATATTTAAGAAAAATAATGATGTAAAAGAACTATGTAAGTTACACTACGAAAACACATTTTATATTTATATATAGGCTATACAAATTGTGACCTAAAAACTGATATTGTAAAAAATGTCAGAAAAGTACGTCCCTATAAGGGGCAAAGAAATGTTAAATGCAATTGAGAAGCTGGGTTGTCTATAGCAACATCAAAACAACAATGCACGGTGACGTCCCGGAAATCCCTCTGGAGCAAATGTGTTAAAGCAACACAACAGAGCCATACAGAAGAAAGTCCGTCTTCGCCTGTGAGAGACACTACGTCGGAAAACTCCCAACCCTTGCAACCGAACAAACATCCAGATCAAGCTGCAGCAATAGCAAGTCCATAGACATTTTTCATACAAATATTCGGTCCATTAGAAATAAGTTAAATATGTTAGATTTGTTTTTGGGTACCTTTTATTTCAATATTTGAACGATAAGTGAACATTAGCTGTCTATAGATGAGTCCTCTATGTGTTCCTAATGGGTATAGTTTAGGTAACATCTACTGTAGAAAATATTTGCATGGAGGAGGCAGCGAAGTATTTATCAGGCAGGGTGTAGATTTTAAGACCATTGATATAAATAATTTTTGTATTGAGAGTATTTTTGAGACAACAGCGGTAATGCTGCCTAGGGAAAATATTGTCATATTTACAGTGTACAGAATACCAGATTCTAATATAAATATTTTTCTCAGTTCTTTGGAATCAACTCTTATGTTTTTAAACAAAAAGTACAGTAGTTTGAAAATAGTCCTAACAGCAGATTTCAATATAAACATTTTAAAGGAATCATATGAAACAGATTTTTTTAAAATGTTTTAAGATCTCATAATCTATATTGTCTAAATAAAGAAGCAACTAGAGGTAATGCTTGTTTAGATAATATTGTCACAAATATCTGTAGGGAAAACACTTATTGTACAGTTTTAAAGCCTCACTTATCAGATCATGCAGGGGTTTTGGCTAAGTTTGATGGTTTTGTCTCCATACAGAAGTGTAATAAAGAAGTAAGACATATCAGAGATTTATCTTCCAATGCCACTCTTCAATGCCACTTCAGGGAAATACTAAAAGTTGCAGATTGGATACAACTTGGTAATTTTCTAGATGCTGATCAAGCTTGTAATTATCTTATTTCTTAGCTGTCAAATTATTTCAATGATTGATGCAAGATGAAACAGGTAACAATTAATACTTAAAAAATTCCAAACCCGAAATGGTTATACCACAGCTAAACAAGTTTAAAGAACTTGTAGTTGCCTTGTATGGTAGGTTTAAAAATAGTAAGGGTAGACCAAATGAAATGAACTGTAAAAATGAGTATTTACTAACAAAAAAGAATACAGATATAAAATTAAGCAAAAAAAATGCTATCAAATAAAATATATATTAGTAATGCCACAAATAAATGCAAAACGGCATAGAATGTTATTAAAAAAGAAGTCAACTCTACTAACAACTGTGCAATCAAGCAACTGTGATAGACTGTAATATGTTTATTGAATACTTTGTTAACTTGGTTGGTAATTTAGATGTAGGCAATAATGTAAACAAAAGTGTAATAGAAAATCATGCAATAGATTTAGTAAATAACTATGTAAAGAACTGTAATAGTAATCTTTTTGAATGGCGAAGGATTAAAGAGAAAGAAATAATGATATTTTTAGCAAACTAAGTTCATTAATGAGTGAGGACTATTATGGGTTATCAAATAAAGTTGTAAAGGATATTATTGACATAATATAAGTGCCTCTTACTTTTGTTTTCAATAAGATTCTGGAACGAGGTAAATATCCTGAAGCTCTTAAGATAAGAAAAGTTACTCCTATTTCAAAATAGGAGAAAAACTCAGTCCATCAAGTTACTGTCCGAGTTTTTTAATACCAATCTTGAGTAAAATATTAGAAGGTTGTATAAAAATTCAGTTAAGTATTTTCTTTGTTCAAAATCATTTTTTTTGCGAGGAACAGTTTAGTTTTATTCCTGGTCATAATACTATAAAAGCAATAGAGAAAGTAGTGGAACAAATTATCATAAATTTTGAAAGTACCGGTAAGTTAACAACATCTGCAACACTAATAGATTTATCAAAGGCTTTCGATTGTATTTCTCATGAGCTAATTATAAAAAAAACTATCTAGTTGGTGCTAAGAGCAGTGAGCTTAACCTCTTCAAATCTTATTTAATTGATAGAAAGCAAATAGTTGTACAGGGAAAAGAAAAATCTGATTTTAAACAAATAAAGTTAGGTGTTCCACAGGGTTCTGTTTTGGGTCCTGTGCTATTCGTTGTTGCAATTAATGATTTAGCTTTTAATCACCTTGCACAACAGTATTATATGCTGATGATACTACTGTTTTAAATTTTGAAAGAAATCTTGATGAATTAGTTAAGCTAGAAGACCAGGCAATAAAAAAAGCATTAGAGTGGTTTGAGGTGAATCAACTGGTGGTAAATAACAGCAAAACTAAAAAATCATATTTTTAATAAATTACACAATTTATAAACAAATTAAGCCAATTAAACTTTAAGGGTATATATAGATAGTAGGTTAAGTTGAGACCATCATATTGAACAACTGTGTAAAAGATTATCAAGGCCAAGGGTTACCTATCTATTAAGAAAGCTCAGAAACTGTAACAATTAGTATGGTGGTAAAAGCTTACTATGCCTTTTTCCAATCACACTTACGGTATGGCATAACGTTATGGGGCAACAGTTGTAGTTTTAAGAAAAAAATTAGATGGCAAAAGAAAGCTCTAAGAATTATAAAAAAATTACCAGCATGGGAGTCATGTTTGCTAATTTTCAGAGAGTTAAAAATAATGACCCTTCCCAGTTTATATACATATTGTTGTCTAGTTAATACCAAAGAAAATCTTGATTGTTTTAAAGTGAGACAGGAAGTACTTAAATATCCGCCTAGACAAAATAACTTGTTAGAACTGCCTGCAGTAATATTAGAAAAAACTAACAGCAGTCATATCATTATGATGCTTAAAATGTTTTTTACCTGAAGAAGCATGGACTTATACCACTGCATAGATTTAAGGTAATGACTGAAAAGTGGCTTAACCCTTTGAATGCTAAGCTTCTGAAAGGAGAAGTGGAATCTGTTATGTTCTATGGATTTTTTAAATGTCTTAATCTCCTGAACAGTTAAAATTAATAAAAACGTGCTTCCGCTGGACACACACACAGTAAAGGATAGGTAAAAAGTAGCAAAACACCAGATCAGATGTGCAACTCCCAAAGAATCCACCCATCCCGTCAGCTTGGACCCGAGCCGTCCATCGTTTGCTTAAGGTCTGCCCTCCCCTTCAACTCTACCACAGACAGGTGAACTCTCCATGAGTTGCACATAAAAACCACCGACTGACAGGATTCAAACCCTCGATCCAACTGTTACCCCGGCCGGGAAGGTAACATCTTAGACTGCACAGCCTAGACTGATCAGACTAGCAGCTGTAGCATACCAGGTGGTATTAGAGCCTAGGCGCTGGACGAGGTAGTTCAGTTTGTGACTACCACGTTACACCACATGTCAGACTCAGACTGCAGACTTAGCACCTAACAGTACAATTGCTTATGAAGCAGTAACAGTGTTTATTGGTAACATATTCAAAATACCCCCGTCGCAGCAAACCTGCGTACTAAGCGAATACTAAGCGAATTTCCTATGAAGTAATATATTCCTTACTACCATATAAAGCCACTTACCAAGTTTCATAAAAATACTTAAATAAATAAGTGATATATAGCATTTTATTTATTCTCTATAAGAATAACATAAGGGCTGAGAACGCAGGTTTGCTGCAACGAGGAAGATAAAAATGCGGGTTTTTTGCAATTATCAATATAACTCAACCAGGTGAAGCTATATACCAAGTTTTAATGATTTATGTTCATAATTAAGGGAGATATAAAGCTTTCCGTATTCTCCATAAGAATAACATTAGGGATGAGAATGCAGGTTTGCTGCTAAGAGGATAATCAACAAAAAATCAATTTTTTGTGGAAATATCAATATACCAGTACTAGGTGAAGCCACCTACCAAGTTTCATCAATATACGTTCATAAATAATCGAGATATCAAATTTTAAATATTCTCCATAAGGATAACATTGGACAACATACTGTGTTTAGCACTTTGAATATCACGGCAACGGTTGGACGTAGAATCCCAATTTAAACACCAAAATGATTGTTTTGTAGAGCTAACCTGATTGGTAAAAGGAAATGTGAAGTTTACATAGAAATGAACTGAGGAAAAGCCAAAAACCTTTTTCCCATAAGATTAACATGGGAGATTTTATGAGCAGGTGTTTTTGGATTTTCTCCGCAACCAATTAACCTAGGTTAATAATTCAAAATACCATATTATTTGTTTTTTTAAGCTCTATAACATGGTCAAAACCAAAATTAAGTTTTTTAATAATTTTAGGGTGAAAAATGCAAAAAACTGATTTTTGAAAAATTTAAAACCCCCCTTCCCGTGGTCCGATATTTCTGGTTTTCGAACTTAAAGTCATGAATGTCACTTTACACATTTGAGCCAAATTTCATAGCGGTAACGGACACACATAGATATATATATATATATATATATATATATATATATATATATATATATACACATATATATATAAATTTGAATGAATAGTATTTTTGGCATCTGGGGACCTCAAAACAAAAAGTTATCATGGTCTCGGGCTTAAGTATTACCATGAGACCTACGGTAATAGCTTCTTCCCTATAGGGGAAATTCGCTAATATGCTATATCGGTCCATAACATTGAAAGGGTTAAGGAATGTACATTTTACTCTGTGGATGATGACATTGACCTGTGATATTAGTAGCTTAAGATTTTAAAGTTATGATTTTGTTATTTAATGGTGTACCTATTTCTTAAGTGTACAAATTACAAAAGTTTATGTTCTGCACCTTTATGTATTGTTTTAATAGTAATCTTAATCATAAGTTGTTTATAAAGTGATGCTATCTAGTTAACTTATATGTAACGACCTTGTCAATTGCACTTTGTAAAGAGCTTAAAGACAATACAAATCTTGAATCTTGAATCTTAAAGTAAGTTAATTGAATGTACTGCAAACCGCATGTAAATCGGTCTTTTACAAGTCTCAACTTTCTGCAAAATGTGAATTTTTATTCCATGTTAAATGCCAAAAGAAAGTTTTAATTCTTATTTGTTGTCTTTCTTTCTTGTTTCTTTCAATTTTGTTTCTTGTCTTTATTTAACAATAAAATATTTCTAAAACTAAAACCTGCAACTTCAGGAATATATATTTCATTCAGAACAAACCTCAGGCAAGTAGAAATACCCCCGTTGCAGCAAACCTGCATACTCAGCGAATTTCCAATGAATATATAACATAACACATTAAAAAACTTAACAGGATTCATAAGAAATGTATTCACAAACAAGCGATATTTAAAATATTAATTATTCTCCATAAGAATAACATTGGGGATGAGTACGCAGGTTTGCTGCAACAAGGCACACAAAATTATGGGTTTTTATGCAAATATCAATAGAAGTCATCTCAGTGAAGTCACATACCAAGTTTCATCCATATACATTCATAAATAAGCGATATATAACATTTTAAACATTTTCCATAAGAATAACATGGGGACCAAGTACCTAGGTTTGCTGCTACAGGAGCCATAAGCGAAAAAATGTTTTTTTGTGCTAACAACAATAAACCACAACCAGATCAAGTCATATACCAAATTTCGCCAGTTTATGTTCATAAATAAACGAGATATGCAATTTTTCTTTTTCTCCATAAGAATAACATTAGACAACGTACTGTGTTTAGCACTTTCAATATCTCTGTAACCAATTGACGTAGAGCAATGATCAAAATACCAAATTGTTTGTTTTTTTAAGCTGAATTCAATGGTATAAAATAAAATTTGATTTAAATTAAAATTACATGTGAAAACCCCAAAAAACACATTTTTGGGGTACAAAACCCCCCAAAAACCCCCCTTCGGATGGTGCGATTCATCTGGTTTTCGAACTCGTTCAAATAAATGGTACTTTAAACATTTGTACCAAATTTCATTAAGATCGGACCTTTTTTACGAGAGTTATCATGCTTACGGACACATATATATATAAATATATATATAAATATATATATATAAATATATATATATATATACATATATAAAAATTTGAACGAATGGTGTTTTTGGCATCTGGGGACCTCAAAATGAAAAGTTATCATGGTCTCGGGCTTAAGTCTTACCATGAGACCTACGGTAATAGCTTCTTCCCTATAGGGGAAATTCGCTAAAACTATCCAAATGTCTGGAAAAATGTAAAATTTACCCCATGTTAAATGCCTTAAGAGAATTTTTGTAATTCTTACCCCATGATAAATGCCTTAAGAGAATTTTTGTAATTCTTGATTTTAAATTATTTACCAAAATCTATATTCCAAATACAAGCAAAACCTGCAAATATAGGAACAAATTTCTTTCATTTAGGATAGTACAAACCACATGTTATTTGGGCCAGTGGAAGTCTCAGACTAACTGTCTAAAGAATTAATATTTGTGATTTAAATATAAGGATAAATACAATGATCAGTGGGTTGAAACACTTACTTTATAAGGATAAATACAATGATCAGTGGGTTGAAACACTTACTTTAAACTATCAGTGAGATGAGTTTATTATTATATTTATTTGAACAAAACTTGAACTAGTAACTGGACTTAAGTCGTTATCAAAACATCTTGTTATCGGTCGCTAGGGAACACATGACCATATGATTATATACATAACACTCATCCCCTTGTCTTGGAGGCACCAATTGCATGTCTTTGTCGTCAAAACTAGTTTATAAACAATTATATCAAATGTGGTAAAAGTACATAATTCATACTTGAAATAAAACTAACACAATTTGAATAGCACTCCTACTACAGCTGCAACAGCTCTGATTCAATTTTTTGTTATTCATAAGTTAAAACGATGAGGTTGTTGCACAACCCTCTTTGAACGTCTTAAAACATCCGGACAGCTCGTAGAGGAAGTAGACTCTGTCAGAACAGTAACAGGTGTAACAGTTGCTGGTTCTGACTCCTCCAGATAACTTTTCCTCAAATGACCCACATGACAGAATCTGGATTATCCCAGCACCATAACTAAGTAGGTTACTGGACTTACTTTCATAGCAATCACACCTGGAACCCAACTTACTTTTTTCTTGCAAACTGTTTTGACCAACACCTTCTCCCCTTCCACAAAATCTCGATATGAACTGCAATGTGATCAGCTACTAGTTTTTCTTCAAATTTTCGTTTTCCATGGAAGCCTGAAGATTTGGTTTAACAACGAGAATTTTGAGCGGGGTTTACGCTTTAAAAACAGTTCGGCTGGTGTTACACCTGTAGCAGAATGTGGAGTATTTCTATACGCAAACAAAAAGTTATCTATTCTATATTGCATTGTTTGAGTATAACCCGAGCGTTGTTCTGACATTACTTGCCTAAGCAAATTTCTTCTTAGTATCCTGAATAGATCTTTCAATCTGACCATTCGAGGCTGGATGATAAGTTGGTGTAAGTATATGTTTAATTCCATTGGAGGCTAAAAATGACTTAAACTCTTCTGCAACGAGCCGTGGCCCGTTATCAGACACCAACTGTTCAGGAAGACCATATGATGCAAATTAAGACTGCAAACGTTCGATTGTTTTCAGAGTAGAAATAGATTTTATTGGAAAAACCTCCAACCATTTTGAATGACTATCAATTACACACAATAAATAATGTCCACTCTCAGTGCACATTAGCTTATCTGAAGTTTCCTTAGCAAAATCTACATGAATACGTTGCCAGCATCTCACGATGACCAGCCCCAAGGCTGTAAAGGAGCCTTCATAGCAGCATTGCGGGTGCTTTGACAAATAAAACAATAAGCTACCATATTCTCTATGGCCTTGTCAATATTTGGAAACCAAACATAACTCCTCGCTAGCAGTTTCATCCTCATAATACCTGGATGTTGCTCATGTAATAACTCTAGAATTTATGGTCTTAGTTTCTGTGGAATTGCAACACTATTTCCTAAGCACAAACATTGTTGATCAACTGAAAGTTCATCTTTTCGAGAAAAATAATCTGATAACTCCAAAATCTTGTCTCGCCATCCGTGCATGACGTAATCCATTACCCAGCTCAGGATGGGATCTTTCCTAGTCTCTTGAGCAATATCTTTGGCAGTTATTGGGTTTTGGTTATTTAACTTAAAATAACAAAGAGCCTTTTCAACTTGAAGTACCAGTGAAAAATAATTTTCAGCCATTTCTAGAGATTCACATTCTGGTAAACGTAGTCTGGAGAGTGTGTCAGCATGAGGAATTAGTTTTCCTGCTTTATAATGAATTTCAAAATCATAAGAGGACAAGATAAGCGCCCAACGCTGGAGTCTAGCTGCCGCCATCACTGGAACACCGAAGATTGCTGTCAAAGGTCTATGATCAGTCTGTAAGCAAAACTTTCTTCCATACAAATAGTTATGAAATTTTTTAACCCCAAAGATTATTGCCAATGCCTCCTTATGCAACTGTGAATAATTTTATTCCGCTTTTGAAAGTGTTTTGGATGCAAAACCAGCAGGTCGTTCCACACCATCTATTATGTGCGACAGGACTGCCCCAACACTCCTCGAGCTGGAATCGCACGTCAGTACCAGAGGTTTCCTAACATCATAGTGTACCAATACCTGTGATTCAAGAACCCAGTTTTTGATTTCCTCAAAAAGCTTCTGATGGGATAGTGTCCAGATCCATGGCACATTAAGTTTTAGCAAATCATAGAAAATTGCGATTCTACCTGATAAATTCTGGATAAACTTACTATAAAAATTCAATAAGCCTACATAAGCACGTAACTCATCTTTACCTGTTGGTACTGGAGCATTCCGTATAGCTGTCACTAAAGATTCGGATGGAGAAATTCCATATTCTGACAATCGCCCATAAATTATAAACTTTAGATACCGGTAGTGAATAATATTTAAGTAGGAGCATAATGCATCGGTTAGTGAATGTTAATTCTTTGACTGCTGAAGAGGAAGAGAAATCTTACAAATTATTCCGAAGTTTTTGAAGCTTACAACTGTTTTGCTGTCACTTCCTTCACCTTATCTCAAAAAGGACGTGATCATAATGTACATGATTACTAGATTGTGATCTAGATTATTGTGCATAGCTAAATATATTGAGGCTATATCAGTGTCTCTACCTTGTCCGCCCCCAGGTTGGCCTATCAATCCTTTTTTGTTTGTTTGAACACGGCGACACCGTCACCTTAAGCCTCTAAAATGTGCATTTTAGAAGTTTACAATTTATATACTGTGCACTATGTAAAACACATTTGTTCTTGTTTTTGTAAGTCTAAGAATACTTAAGCCATATGGTAATTTGATCTGTTTTGAGTGGAATATTTGTGTTGTTAATGTGTAAAGAGGTTAGCTTTATTAATACAAATAAGATTACCGAAGTTAAGTTATAAGTGGTTAATTGCGTAGTCTATAATTTATTCTATCTTGAATGAGCCAAAACATTTACAACCAAGTGAAGTTATTGAATATTGAAATACAGTAAAAGCCCGCTAATCCAGCATCCGATGGTCCAGCACTTTCAAAAATCCGGCATCGGTCTAAGGGTTCTAAAAAGTTTTGTTATACACCTTTCAAGGGTGTGATCGGCAGAGTTCGCAGGCAATCAACAGGAGTAACTGTACTGTACGTATTAAAATGTAATACTGGAAATATATTTTCTAGTTGAAATGTTGTTTTGTTTATAATATTTTCTAGAGAAAGCACTGAAATCAATGAATTGCGGGGAAAGCCCGCTAACCAATGATTTCCTTTTGATTCTCTATGTTTAAGGGTATCTCCGATATTCTCGCAATAACGGCTATTTTTAGACAGCGCTCAGTAATCGGGCATTTTCGGTAATCCAGCACTGCCAAAGTTCCGACCAGATTAGCGAGCCAGATTAGCAAGCGTCTACTGTAGGTTGTAATTTTGTTATAATTATATGAGATATTTTATTTTACAGATAGGATTTTTAATTGGAGAAAAGTACAGTGTTACAACACAAACTGTAAGTGATGCAGAAATGGAAGAAGAAAAGATTGAAACCACAATAAGTAAGTATTGCAATGATATCAAGTCGTAATTTTCCTTACTAAAAAACAAATGTTTGTTTACAATTAATAACAAAATTCAAATCTAATACCTAGACAACTATAAAAGTTAGTAAAATATACTTTAGGCCGTTCAACTTTTTCATCACTGTTTAAATATTATAATTTAGCCAATACATAACATAAAATAGTAATATCATATACCTAGGTCCATTTAAAAATTATAGTGTGTAATTACTCTGCAAAGTGAATGCCAATAGCCTACAAATTTGTGGTTACTTACATATTATAATAATACCCCCGTCGCAGAAAACCTGCGTACTCAGTGAATTTCCAATGCATGCATTTTTCTCACTTACCAAGTTTCATAAAAATACATAAATAAATAAGTGGTCTATAGCATTTTATTTATTCTCCATAAGAATAAAATTAGGGCTGAGTACGCAGGTTTGCTGCAAAAAGAAAAGAAGAAATATGTTTTTGTGCAATTATCAATAAAACTCAACCAGGTGAAGCTACATACTAAGTTTTATTAATTTATGTTCATAACTAAGGGAGATATAAAACTTTACTTACTCTCCATAAGAATAATATTAGAGCTGAGTATGCAGGTTTGCTGCTACTGGGATAGTAAAAAAAAAATCAATTTTGTGTGTAAAAATCAATAAACCAGTACTACGTAAAGCCACATACCAAGTTTCATCAATACACATTCATAAATAATCGAGGTATCAGATTTTATTTATTCTCCATAAGGATAACATTGGACAACGTACTGTGTTAAGCACTTTGAATATCTCTGCAACGGTTGGACGTAGAATCACGATTTAAGGCTCCGGTATACCCATGAGCCAAAATCACAACACAGTTCGAACATTGGCCGCTAGCGGCGTTGTTTTGGCCAAGCGCGTGAGGGGTGAGCTCACGATCCGTTGGTGGGGGATAGCTGCGCGCGCAGCGGTGCCGTCGCGTCATCTTCAGCCGAAGAGCCGACAAGCTCGACAGCCCGTGAGCCGTGAGCCCGACCAGCCCTTGGTGACACGATGGCAAGTCACAGTGCCTCGCAGCCTGGTTTTACCACTTAACACCCTATACCGCCACGGCTGCGACGCCTGTAGAATGTTTACCTTCCAATATAAACGGGGTGAACCTAAATATGTAGGTAAAATAAACGTACTACTCCTATAACAGGTTAGCTGGACATCCATAGTTGAAATTAACGATGATGGTCGCAAATCCATCAATAACAATATTAAACAAAACACATCATACAATAAAGGGATTTATTGTAAATATATCCAAAGAAAAGCTTGTAATATAAACTACTATATGTCAATAAGATATACATCAAACAAGTATTTACAATTTACGGGCATTATTATTATCCACCCCCGTCGCAGCAAACCTGCGTACTCAGTGAATTTCCAATGCATTTATAAGTTTCTCACTACCATATAAATCCACTAACCAAGTTTCATAAAAATACACAAATAAATAAGTGATATACAGCATTTTATTTATTCTCCATAAGAATAACACTGAAAGCTGAGTGCACAGGTTTGTTGCAACTAGGAACAAAATATGTGTTTTTATGTAATTATCAATATAACTTAACCAGTCGAATCTGTATACCAATTTTTATGAATTTATGGCCATAATTAAGGGAGATATAAAACTTTAATTTTTATCCATAAGAATAACATTAGGGCTGAGTATGCAAGTCTGCTGCTACGGGGAAAATCGATAAAAAATAATTTTGTTGTGAAAATATCAATATACCAGGTGAAGCCACGTGCCAAGTTTCAATATACATTCATAAATAATCGAGATATCAAATTGTAATTATTCTCCATATGGATAACATATGGAAAGTACTGTGTTTAGCACTTTGGAATATCTCTGCAACGGTTGGACGATGAATCACAATAAACACAAAAATGATTGTTTTGTAGAGCTGAACTGATTTTATATATATTAATGATTACAGAAGGTGTGTAACATTTATGTTTCCAAAAACATTATGATCTCATTCTTTTTAAGTAACGGTGTATTATAATCCCACTTATGTTTTATATTATTGACTATCTCAAGTTTAATCCATGCAAATTTTTTTTGCTGTAAAAATAATATGGGGACTTCTGCTTGAAACAATAGTTATTTGTGTATTAAGTGAGTAAAGTGCAACTTTTTTCCCTAAGGGAAATTGTTGGCACCCGACGCCGGCGCCGTAGGCCAGGGCGATAAATTTACACACAACATTTTTCCCACACCCCAAAAGCCACAAGTATTGGTAAGTATTCACATTCACAATCGCTTTCCATTTTGGTTGCGTAATGCGTAATAACTAAACTCGGAACGTTAATTGCAGCTGGAGCGAAATATCAATCAGTTGATCCGATTCTCTTATAGCTGCAGCATTAATGATTGCAGCGAAATGTCAGCTGATTCTGTTCCGGGAGACAAAGTAGCACTATACTCCTTAATTACAAGGAGTAAAATTTGACTTTACTAAGTAGGTTGGGGGAAACGAAATTTATCATACAAGATAGGAACGACGTTTCCTTCAATTTTTAAAATGTATTGTATTAGTTCACACATACGCAAAAAGTTGGAGAAAATTTAGTAAACAAATTTGATAATCGGCCTGGAAGGACAAGTCCTGTACAGTCCATTAACCCATATATAATTCCAATTTCTGGTAAATAGTTCAACTAAATTTGATCAAAATGTTAAACAGGAGCATCTCTTTTACTTGTTAAACATTAAAAGTAATTTTTCACTGAGAAAAACATGTTTCCTGAAAATAAAAGTACCAATCTCTGTATGGCAGGAGGTTCAATTTCGGATCTAAACTATTTAAATCAGTCCTTTAGTTTTTGTTAGTGTATTTACAAAAGGATGTTGTTGATATTTGAACATGGGCTTTTATGAGAGCCAAAAATTAAAATTAATTTATTATTAGAAACAACACATCTAAACTAAACAATGATATTGATGACATTAGTGTATGTCAAAACCTGCTATTTAATACAAAACTATTTAATAGTTTTTGCTAGTAATGTAAGTGATTTTTTGGAAGTCGAACAATATTTGTTATGGGAATAATAAACGCAAACATTGTGCGTTAAAAAACATTTAAAAAGAAAAGAAATGTAATTATGACAAACTGCAGGCAAAACCTTTAATTTAATACTAAAACAGTAAAAATTGGCACAGTAGTTTTTGCTAATAGATTTACGTAAAGAATTTAAAAAAAAATGTTAATCGGGCTGTTTCGGGAGCTCAAAGTATTTTGTATTGAGAAAAATCTATACTTATAATGGTTGTGCATGTACGTGTATGTCCCAGGGGATTTCGAAAACGCCTACTAAAAACTGCTCCAAACCATAATGTTGTAGAGGACCAACAAATTGCAGATAGGTACTTTTTTGTTTTTCCTCCAGACCTCAGGACTCTGCCCCAGTGGCATAAAAAGTCGCCATGTCATTCTTATTGAGAAAATGTTTTGTTCTAACGGCTGCTCAAACTTGCTCAAACCTTAACACATTGTTGGGGGACTAAAAGACTGGATATTTTTTTCAGTGCTTAGTGCGATTTCCATAAATCCCTTACAATGGTTGTTCCCGGCAATACATATTTAAGTATTAGTGGAATAAAAATCTGTTTGCTGGACAAATTATAAGACAATATCTTTTGAAATCGAATATAACTGAAATCTAAATGACCGAAACCAGGGTAGACTTTCATAAGTGGAACGATATAAAAAACCAAATGAAATTGTTCAATAGGGTATAAAGATTATTTAGGTTATTCGGTTATGGTTTCGGTTAGGCCTATGAAGGTTTAGGTTATTTAGGTTTCAGTTAGGCCTACTGCAAAACAGGCTTGACCCGGACACTTTTTTACTATTTTTAGGTTATAGTGCCTTCCCATTAACGATGTCACCAATAAAAACCAGACCATTGTAAGGTGTGAGTACTATTCACAATATCCATTTACCTTTAGCCTAACTTATTTATTATTATGTTGGATGTTATTATAAGAAAAATAAATACCCTCGTAGCAACCAACCTGCGTACTCAGCGAATTACCAATGCATATATATATATATATATATATATGTATCTTAATACCACCTAAAGCCAAATACCAAGTTTCATCAATATACATGCATAAATAAACGATTTATGACACTTTAATTATTCTCCATAAGAATAACATAGGAGCTGAGTACGTAGGTTTGCAGCTATATGGGAACTGTCGGCAAAAAAATGTTTCTTAGTGCAAATATTAATATGCCACAACGATATAAAGCAATATACAAAGTTTCATCAGGAAAGTTCATAAATAAGTGAGATATACAATTTTTCTTATTCTCCATAAGAATAACATCGGACAACGTACTGTCTTTAGCACTTTAAATATCTATGTAACCATTTGACGTAGAGCAAAGATCAAAACACCAAATTGTGCGTATTTTTAACCTGATTCCAATGGAAAAACTCAAATTTGACTTTTTCAAAAATTATTTGTAAAAAACTCAAAAACTTATTTTTAGGGTACAAACCCCCCCCCCAAAAATACCCCTTCGGATAGGTCGATCTGCCTGATTTTTGAATTTAAAGCCATAAATGCTGCTTTAAATAATTATACCAAATTTTGTCAAAATCGGACTATTTTTACGAGAGTTATCATGCTCACGGACAATATATATATATATATATATATATATATATATATATATATATATATATATATATATATATATATATATATATATGTATACAGTTTTGAACTAATGGTGTTTTTGGCATCTGGGGACCTCAAAATGAAAAGTTATCATGGTCCCGGGCCTAGGTCTTACCATGCCGACTACGGTAATAGCTTCTTCCCTCTATATATATATATATATATATATATAGGGGAAATTCGCTAATCCCTAAAGGGGAAATTCGCTAAGAATAAATAAAAGTGTCTGGGTTAACCTCCACAAACGGTCTTGAACCGGACATCCACCTAACTAACGTTATAACGTATAAACTAAACTCTCCTGTCCGTAGTTGAACGGTGTTTTGAGGTCTGCAGATGCCTTTGCAGAAAGGCTTAAAAATGAAATAAATACAAAATTGTTATGGGTTGGGGATGAAAAAAGGGTATTCCTATGTCACGTTTCAGTTGTTTATTCTTTGCAACTAAAATGAAACTAAACAAAGAACCGTAAGGGAAAAAGACAGACGTTTAAAATACAGTTTGAAACAAGGGGCCCATTATATTTTCCACAGACATGATCACTTATGGTCGATTTAAACAAAGAATACTTTTTCGCCGCTGCTCTTATAATTAATACCGTATCAGAGCTACAAACCACAATGTTGTTATTAGTTATGGTGGGAATACTGTGTTTACGGTAGGAACGAGTCGTTGACAAGAGTCACATGCATGGAGTATAATTAAAGTGTCCGGGTCAAAACTGGAATAGGCCTGTCGTTAATGTGAAACATTTTTTTAAATATATGTTGTTTATCTCTTTAAATAGCATGGCATTATGCACGCTTAAATTCCAAATAAAATTATGCCTTATTCACGAAAACAATCGGACAAACGTAAAAGAAATGACATGTCTTAGTTAGAAATAATATTTTATTTCTGTGAAAAGACGTGAGTTATAAACGATTAGAGCATGCCTCGTTTTACGATTAGAGCATGCTCTAAACAAATGTAGGCCTACCTATAACGAACGACTGCTCAAGTTTGCAGGTTAGTTTAGAAATATTTATGTTTACAAATATGTACGTGTCCGGGTCAAGACCCCCTGTCCGGGTCTAGCCGGTTTTATGATACGGTATGTTATGTTTCAGTTTAGGTGTCTTGAAATTTGTCCAGATAACAAACGTTGGTTCCAATATAACTTTAAACATGCATTGTCAGGAATAACATGATCATGTTATGTTTGTTTATTTCATTTTTATTTTAAGTTTAATTGAATAACAAACTAAACAAAGATGACGTAGGTACGGTAATTAAAAACATACAAGCTATTAAATATTAATCAGTGTTAAGAATATCAACCTAATTAATATACCGTAGCCTATCGAACAATTTAATTTGGTTCGTTATTTTGTTCCACTTACGAAAGTATACCCGAGCCGAGTAAGATCAAAACCATATTGGATTCGCCTGGGTAAATTAAATGTAAGTTAAACAATACCCCCGTGGCAGCAAACCTGCATACTCAGCGAATTTCCAATGCATATATATATATATATATATATATATATATGTGTGACTCACTACTATATAGAGCTACTTACCAAGTTTCATAAAAATACATTCATAAATAAGTGATATATAGCATTTCATTTATTCTCCATAAGAATAACATTAGGGTTGAGGACGCAGGTTTGCTGCAACAAGGAAGATATGTAATGTGTTTTTTTTTTGCAATTATCAATATAACTGAACCAGGTGAAGCTACATACCAAGTTCTCATAATTTAGGTTCATAATTAAGGGAGATATACAACTTTACTTATTCTCCATATGAATAACATCGGGGCCGAGTATGCAGGTTTGCTGCTACGGGGACTATCAACAAAAAACTTGTTTTTTGTCTAAATATCAATATACCACAACTATTTGAATTCATATACCATGTTTCATCAATATACATTCATAAATAATCGAGATATAGAATTTTATTTATTCTCCATAAGGATAACATTGGACAACGTACTGTGTTTATCACTTTGAATATCTTTGCAACGGTTGGACGTAGAACAACGATTAAAACACCAAAATGTTTGTTTTGTTGAGCTAAACATATTAATAAACAGAAATGTGAAGTTTTTAGTAAAAATATCTGAGAAGAATCCAAAAACCTCTTTCCCATAAGATTAACATGGCACAAGTTGTTTGGATTTTCTCCGCAACCACTTAACGTAGGTTAATTTTTCAAAAGACCAAATTATTTGTTTTTTAAGCTCTATAAAATGGCTATAACCAAAATCGAGTGTTTTTAACATTTTGGGTTCAAAGTTGCAAAAACCGATTTTTGGAAAATAATTGTAAACCCCCATAAAACCCCCTTCCCGTAGTGCGATCTTGTTTTCCAAGCTACTCTCCACATTTGTGCCAAATTTCATCAAAATCGGGTGTTTCTTTCAAAAGTTATCGCGGTAACGGACACATATATATAAATTTGAACGATTATTGTTTTTGGCATCCGGGGACCTCAAAACGAAAAGTTATCATGGTCTCGGGCTTAAGTCTTACCATGCCACCTACGGTAATAGCTTCTTCCCTATAGGGGAAATTCGCTAAAAGTCATAGCCTATTTTGGATTTAAAATTTGTATCACTTTTCCCTTTTTTCTGGCAAAAACAAATGTGATTTCCAAACTGTAGCGGTAAATTTATATGAGGTTAGTTCAATGAAATTGCTCATTTCCAATCGAAAAGTAGGCCTAGGAAGAACTTGTGCCAAAAGCCACAATTATCCAGAGACTAAGTTGTACCTTACGGAACAACTTTAGAAAATGTTTATTTTGGATAAAAATGAAGAAATGTAGACAAAAATTTTATTAAAACAGTGGTATATGGACATCATAAATTATGCCTAGAAAATTAAAGTCGATAGGCATACCTTACAAATATTAACCTCCAAAAAGGACCAAACTTATTGAGTTTGCCTTATTGCCTTATTGAGTTTGAATAAACACTTATGTAGACCTCGTGCGGATCTTCGTGAAGCCTGAGTAGTGCGAGCAGAAGAGTGGGGGGGATCAGCATTGGAGGGGAAGACACAATACCATATGTCGTAATACTATTCCTGCGGAAAAAATTTGGCTGTGTAATATCAAATATATTTTAATGGGTGGACGTATAGCAATTAAGTTTTTATGACAGTCTTGAAAAAACGAGGATGGTATTTTTAAAACCATAAATTGACAATACACTCTTTATGTTTTTGAGTATTGTATTTTTAAAATTATGTCTTAACAAATTGTAAATTATTACATTAGGGTTCTTGAGTTTTTTCTCATATGGAATTGTCAACACAAGCCGTTGAACTGTTTCCCTGGTGTAGGCAGTATAGTTCTTGTACGATCAGCTGGTTTTTATTCTTAAAAAATTTATTGCTGTTGCTGATTGTTTATTTGTAATTTTAATATTTTTCCTATTGAACTAATGTTTAAACATATGGACGCAGCAGTGAACTCGCTAGGTTGAAGACAAATGAAAATGATTTGAGTTAGGCCTAATTGATAAATGCTGTCCCGCACTTCTTGCGAATACGCCCGAACACACTTACGGCCGAACTCCGAATGTTCGGAGCAATCCCGAGAAGTGTGGGAGCTGCACAAACTCTTTGGCATCAGTACACTATCGCTCGAATGGTCCACCAAATGATCGGAACGAGTCGCGACAACAAATTTTGCACCAAATTAAACAAATGTGCACAATATGTATATTTGTGTATATAACGAATAAAGAAAGTTTGAATTGAATGAAGTAACCAGTACACGCTCGCCCATTCTCTTCCGCTCGTCACCTTTGATTCAAGCCAAAAACCTGACAAAACGGAGCACAGGCAAACACAAATCATGGCGAGGTGAACTATCCCGTACATAAACGAGCACACTGAGTAAACTATCGCGCTAGCTTTTGTTGGGCCATTGTGTATTGGTAGCAAGAATATGGGACGGAATGTCCAGTGAACATTCGGGAGAATGTTCGGTCGAATGTTTAGGCCTGGTCGCAAGATGTGTGGGACAGACTTAACCTATATAAGATCTTTGCTTAACAATCACTTCGCGTTTGCAATGTTTTTGGTTTGACACGTAACAGATGATTCTCACAAGCGAATTTTTTTAGTCAATAGTCTAAGAATATATATAAATCGCTCCCCACCCCTAAAAACCCGGTTTAAACCACTTTTACCAATAACACCCAGGCTTCACGAAGATCGGCACGCGGTCTAAGGTAGTTCTGGTAATGCAATTATCATTTTTGTAGGAAAATAAGTTAGGCCTATATTAAACTAAAGTTTTCAATCTGTCAAAAAGGAAATAGGCTAGACCCAGAATATGGTGAAAACTAATGTGTTATATTAAGTTTTAATAACATATCATCATAGTTAAAAGCCCGATGTATAGGTATCTATAGTTTGTTCTTTTTTCTGTTCTTACAAATGTTAATTATTGTCATATTGTGTAGTTGCATTGGTGATAGCCGTCAATAAATAACCAAAACATCAAATTTTATTTGGTAACTTACCGTACTTTTATTAGCGAGATAATAAATTTTTGAACAAATTAATACTTTCTACTGTTAATGAGTGGAAATTATACTGTAAATAATTACATGTATTAGCGTGTAATCACTTTAATCACGTAAGAAGGAGGTTACAGTAATACTCTTCTTGTTGACATCTTTATTTTGTCGTCTGGAGAGCGGGAGAGGTCAAAGTCCCATAGTCCAGCGCTCGGCCTGCATTTTTTTACATAGAGTACGGTACCAATAAAGTTATTTATTATAATAGTATTTAAAATAATAATGCATCTTTTAATTAGTATAAAATGAAATAATCATACAATTTTTAAAAGCTAATGATATTTAAACCTTAGTTTTTGTGTTTCAAGTTACGAAAAGAAGCTTTTTCCTAGTCAACATGAACATGAATAACTACAGTTCTCTAGTGAATCTACGGCAATACTTACGTTACTCTATAGTTGAAACATAGACGTTGGCTAAATATTAACGATTCAAGTACCACTAAAATGGCTCCCAATGTTAATCTTATGGGATAAAAAATAGATTTGTTTTAAAGATAATTTTATTATTACTTAACCAAATATTCCCAATAACGAACTCGACCGAGATTTGGTACTATAGACTACAGATGATTTGGTTTTACAGATCTCTAAAGTTTAAAGTGGATCTGTAGAGGCGTTTTTGAGTTATTTATGTCACAGACACGCCAGTTAGAGTTGATTCTCTTACCAGTGTAAGCAGTAAAGTTATGTATAAGGATTTCGTTTCACTCAACCCAATTAGACAACGTACTGTGTTTAGCACTTTCAATATCTCGGTAACCAATTGACGTAGAGCAATGATCAAAATACCGAATTGTTTGTTTTTTTAAGCTGAATTCAATGGTATAAATTAAAATTTGATTTAAATTAAAATTACATGTGAAAACCCCAAAAAACACATTTTTGGGGTACAAAACCCCCCAAAAACCCCCCTTCGGATGGTGCGATTCATCTGGTTTTCGAACTCGTTCAAATAAATGGTACTTTACACATTTGTACCAAATTTCATTAAGATCGGACCTTTTTTACGAGAGTTATCATGCTTACGGACACATATATATATATATATATATATACTAGGGGCTTGTAGGGGCAAAAGCCCCTAAAAAACTAAAATACATAAATTTTTTATCAACCTTCATTGGTCATTTATAAATAAGCACTGATTTTCTAGCATTATAATATAATATTATTATACTGTCTTATGTTTTTAATAAAATGTCCATTCCTAAACAACTATACATTGCTGTAGTTTAAAAGTAAACAAACTGAATAAGTACAGCTGGTATCAATATCAAAGGCTAATTTAACTCTGTGGCACAGCTGTTTTAATTTCAAAAGATGTAAACAAATTAAACTCCATGTTGTTTTAATGGGAAAAGTTTTATTCTGTTGCGAATTTATGGTAAAAAAATAAGAAAATTGAATAGTTTTCCCTCAAAATTCACGTCAAGACCTTTAAAATGATACCCCTCCCATCCTTCTACGGCCATCCAGTCACTCACAATTTCTTTACAAAAATTTGACTTACGGAATTATATATAGAGATATACATATATAAAAATTTGAACGAATGGTGTTTTTGGCATCTGGGGACCTCAAAATGAAAAGTTTTAGCAGAGTTTAAATTCATACTAATATAAAACACCAATACAGTAATAATTTATTTTATTACTTTTAACATAATCTAAACCATTTCACAATTATAACATTTCACAATTATATCTGTAAATAAAAACTACCAAAACCATATAATAAATAAATATCATCTGACTTAAAACATGACATTGAACCTTTGTGAATAAGTTGTATCAATCATTTTATTGCACATATCAACACCCCCCTTCAATAAAATGATTAATCAAAAACTAATCCGAGACCAATATCAGCAATACATTTTTGAAATAAGTCTCTGTTCAACGGTTTCGTTAATACATCAGCAATTTGGTCTGAAGAACACACATATTCAATCTTAATTACATTTTCCAAAACCTTTTCTCGTATAAAATGGTGTTGAGACTGGTCTGCAGTTTTCCATTCCGAATTCCTCCAATATTGACCTCAAATACTTTGACTGGTTCATTTTCATTTCCCCTTTTTCTCTGTTTCGGATAATATTAATGCCAAGAAAGTTTCTAACTGCTCCTAGATCTTTCATTTTAAAGTTTTCAGACAGTATATTCTTCAAGTCACTAACCATTTTTTCATTATTTCCAACTATGATAATGTCATCAACATAAAGTAAAACATACAATCTGTCACGGTCTGTTAGTTTACTGTACAGGCAGTAATCATTTTTTGATTGAACAAATTGATTGTGAAGCATACACTTGTTAAACTTTTCATTCCAATACTTGGGAGATTTTTTAAGTCCATATAGAGATTTATTAAGTTTTAAAACAGTTCCATTCGTGATTGAGACTCCTTCGGTGTTTTAAGATAAACATCTTCATTTATTTCTCCGTAAAGAAATGCACTTCGTACATCCATTTGATTAACAGGCATACTGTTCTTGGTCGCTACTGCCAATAATATCCTCATCGTGGATAGTCTTGCCACAGGAGAGTATATTTCAGAAAGATCAAAATTTTCCTCTTGCTGAAAACCTTTTGCAACTATTCGCGCTTTATATTGAGAAGGTTGACCATTTTCATCAGTTTTTATTTTGAAAACCCACTTGGTACCTACTGTTTTACAATTTTCTCGAGGTATTACTTCTGACCACGTGTTATTTTCTGCAAGAACCTTTAGTTCTTCTATTGCAATTTTCCATTTACTTGCATCCTTTGATCCCATTGCTTCATTAAATGTTTTTGGTTCATCTTCTTCGAGTCTTAGAAAACTAGTTTCATAATCTGTGAATTTTACACAATTTTTAATCTTGTCACGACTTCGTAAATTATAACGTTTGTTGTTCTCAGTACCACCTTTTTCATACTCATTTTCAATGTCATTTTGCATAAGGATATTTCCTGTTTCTTCTGTCAGTTGATTCTGTGTACCGGTAACTTCATTTTGAATTTCTTTGTCTTCTTGTGTCACAGTGGGAAAGTTTATATTGTCTATTTCATTTCTTGCTGCACCACTGTTAACTGTATCTTCCTCTTCGAAATAAAAAACATTAGAGTTGTTATTTTCTCTTTTCCTCTCCAAATTTGTTTCTTGATTTATTATCTCATAAGGTTTGAAAATAACATTTCTTACAACTTCAATTCTATGTGAGTCAGAAAAATAAACTCTGTAAGCTTTGGAGTTTCCCTGATAACCCACAAATACTCCTTTTCTGCTTTTTGCATCCCATTTCTTTCGTCTCTGATTGGGTACATGAGCATAGGTGTCAGTACCAAAAACTTGAAAATAATCTAAAAATTCCGGAGCTTTCCCAAACCAACATTCATACCGACTTTTTCCTAAGATTCTACTGGTTCCAGTTCTGTTTATTATATACACGGCTGTGTTCACAGCTTCTGCCCAAAATACCTTATCCATTACACGTGCATGAAGCATTGCTCTAGCTGCTTCAACAACAGTCCTTATCTCGCGCTCTGCCTTTCCATTCTGTTCAGGACAATAAGCTGCAGATCGCTGATGACGTATACCTTGAGCTTCAGTTAAATTTCTTACCTCTTGATTCACAAACTCCAGTCCATTGTCTGATCTCAATACTTTTACTTCCCTTCCCGTATCGTTTTTAGCCAGTTTAAGAAAATCTCTAATTTTTCCTGCAACTTCCGACTTGTATTTCAAAAAATAAACGTAACAATATTTAGTAAAATCATCTTTTAACAGTAAAAAATATTTTGAACCGCCAAGTGATGTCACTTCCATCGGACCACATAGATCAGCATGTATAATTTGACATGGTTCATTTGTTTTTACAGCACTTGGTTTGAAAATTGCTCTCTGTTGTTTTCCTGCCAAACACGACTCGCAGAAAAACTTTTCATTGTCATTCATTATAATATTGTTATTTTTAAGGGTGGCCCTCACTTGGTCAATATTTTGGTGAGCTAACTTTTCATGCCATTCCATTAATGAGCATTTAACTGTTACTCCAGCAAAATCCTGAACATATTTAAAGTCCATTGAATACAGTTTACCTGCTCTTGAACCTTTAGCACACGGTTTGGAACAATTAAAAATCATACATTCATTCTCATTCCATTCAACTCTGTATCCTTTACCAAGCACAACATTCAACGAAAATAGATTTATTCTTAGTTCTGGGACAAACAACACATCACTCATCTCAGTTGGAATCCATTCTTGCCCATTATATGCCATTACTTTTACAACCCCAATTCCTTTACACTCAAGTAAAGTGCCATTACCAACCATCACTTTCTTTTCTTCTGTTATTGAACTCATGCTTGAAAATAGTTTTTCATCACAACACATATGTTGTGTCGCTCCACTATCTATGTACCAATAATTAGGATTCAAATCACAAAACAAAGCATGATCTATTCCAACAAATGCGTTTTTACTATTTCTGAATTTGTCATTTTTACTTAGATCAACCCCTTTTTGATGCTCCCTTTCTGTTTTAGCTGAAAAATCTCTATTTTTAACTTCTTTAGCCTTTAACCAACAATCTTTTGCTATATTCCCAATTTTATTGCAGTAAAAACATCTCTGTTCATTTTTGAAACCAAAATGTTTTGTTTCAAATTGCCTATTATTAGCATTTTTGTAGCATTTACTTTGCAAATGACCCTTAGAATTACAAGAATAACATTTAGTACTTAATTTATTAAACCTTTTTGCAAGCATTGCACCTTCCTGAGGAGATTTTTCATTTATTCTTTCTTCTTCAATGAGTAGTCTAGATGTAAGCTCTGACAACTGTTGATTGGCAGAGGGAACAGATTCCCATGCAGAAACAAAATAGTTAAAATTACCAGGCAAAGATATCAAAATTTTAGTAATCACCATCTGCTCTGAAACAGTTTCCCCCAATTGTTTCAACTTACAAGTTACCTCTTCTATCTTAGAAATGAATTCTGATATAGTTTCCCCTTCATATTTCATGTTAAAGAATTTTTGTTGTAACAGATGTAAGCTTACCTCAGAATTCTTTTCAAATACTGATAGTAACTTTGACCACATCATGTAAGCAGTATTGCAGGTTAAAATATGTATCATTGGTCCTTCTTCAACTCTAGTTACTATAATTTCTTGAGTTTTACTGTCACGAAGCTCCCATTCTTTTTTAGCTTTTACAAACTCAGTTTCAGTTTTAGATCCTTTTTCAGGTAGCTTTTCATTACCATTGGTAAGATCAAACAATCCCTTTGAAGATAAAATTACCTTCATTTGAAATTTCCATACATTCCAGTTGGATTCTCCTTTGAGTTTTACACTTGTGTTCAGTGCATCCATGGTACAAGTTAAAATTGTAATCTTAAATTCAAATTACAAATTTCAGTTTGTAGCCCATAACCTTTTAGCAGAGTTTAAATTCATACTAATATAAAACACCAATACAGTAATAATTTATTTTATTACTTTTAACATAATCTAAACCATTTCACAATTATAACATTTCACAATTATATCTGTAAATAAAAACTACCAAAACCATATAATAAATAAATATCATCTGACTTAAAACATGACATTGAACCTTTGTGAATAAGTTGTATCAATCATTTTATTGCACATATCAACAAAAAGTTATCATGGTCTCGGGCTTAAGTCTTACCATGAGACCTACGGTAATAGCTTCTTCCCTATAGGGGAAATTCGCTTAAAGGGATTTTTACGTGATGTCTGTCCGTCTGTCTGTATGGATGTGTACAGAGCTAGAGCCCTAACCAATGGTCCGATTTTTATGAAATTTGGTATGTGGGTACTAATCCACGATATCTCCAGGCGTTTTGTCTGTCTGTCTGTCTGTCTGTATGAATGGATGTGTACAGAGCTAGAGCCCTAACCAATGGTCCGATTTTTATGAAATTTGGTATGTGGGTACTAATCCACGATATCTCCAGGCGTTTTGTCTGTCTGTCTGTCTGTCTGTATGAATGGATGTGTACAGAGCTAGAGCGCTTACCAATGGTCTGATTTTTATGAAATTTGGTATGTAGGTACTAATCCACAATATCTCCAGGCGTTTTTTTCATTTTTTTTTTCATTTTTGATTTTAAAGGTAATTATCCCCCAAAAACTGCCAAAAAACATGAAAAATCAAGATTTCTCAAAAATGGCTCTAACGATTTTGATTTAACTTTATTCGTTTGTAGGACTTTAATTTTCCAACCAAATGACACCACCCGCATTTCTGTAAAAATTTGGGTTCAGAAATTACAAGACTTAAAACATCAAAGATTTAGTTTTTTATTTTTCATAAAAAACATAAATACAAAAAATATTACTATTCACCGTTAAAAAGACCTCAAAAAACTAAATAATTAAGTATTTTAAATTACAATTCTACGATTACTGGTTACGGAGAAAATTTAAATTTTCATTTTGTGGTAAATGCAGTACGTTGTCCAATGCTATTCTTCGGGGAATACAAAAATTACTATTTCTCTCTTGTTTATTGATCAATTTCGTTCAAACGTGATATGCTTGTCAAGTTAGCATTGACCAACAGAGGAAATTCGAAATATGTTGCCCCTTAATAACCCTGAGGGGGGGAATAGGGGGTGTTTGCCCTCTTAATACCACGTGTATAGCGATGGATTCTATAGTGCCTCCTAAACAGGGATTTGGGTGGATATTCTTGAGAACAACTTGTTTACAAGATTTTCTGTACATTCGAACGTGCTTTGTATTCTATATTTAGTAAATAAAAAGTAAAGGAGATTTGTGATTACTGTTGCCCCCCCAGAAAGATATTTGCCCTCAGGGTAAAACATTTATTCATTAATGTTGGGCTAAAAGGGAGAAAGTGTGTGTCAGTTTCCTGATACTGTTTATTATGTTCCATGTGGCAGCAAACCTGCTTACTCAGCCCCCATGTTATTGTTATGGAGAATAATTAACTTTTATATCGCTTATTTGTGAATATATTTTTATGAATCTTGGTAAGGGGCTTTATGTGGTATTAAGACATATATATGCATTTGAAATTTGTTGAGTGCGCTCTGCGCAGGTATGCTGCGACAGGGGGTATTTTTTAGATTATATATTTCTATACTTTGTTACTGTCCCCGTTTGAAAGGTCATCTTGAGTTGCTTTATCAGTTCATGAGGTGTACGACACAACAGGCGGGGTCAAATATCCTACAGAGGATGTGGCGGAAAATCAAAAATTGGAATCTGGCTCAATTAAAATACTAGCCGGGCCCAACAGCTCACTTGATCATCTAATTTCAGTTTAGTAGTCAAATCAAATCACTCAGCGATCAAGTTCCAATATTTACATATGTGTTTTAATTTGATTATTTTATTATTTAGTTCATGACCTTGGTTTTGCATTTGTCACAAAACTACTGTTTTCCCCATATTTACTCACCAATACATTTCATTCAAGAACCGTATATAATTCATGGGTGTCAGACCTATGGTTTCCTCAAACGTTCTTTGTACGTTTTGGCTTTATCTAGAGATAATTATTTCAATGTGGATATGACAGCAACCTGTAGATCAGCACAATAAATCTGCAGGTGACTTCTTTCACCAGTGAACAAACAATTCTCTGGTTATGGTGTTGATATGCTGCTCGAATAATTTTTCTCAGCTGGAAATGAAAACTCAACGTTAAGGATATTACGAACTGTGATAGGACACATACTACATTATTTGCAAGAGTGTAGTTGTGGCCAAAGAGTAATGGGCTTAGGCTGAATAGGCCTATTAAAAAGTGCTCAGTACTACATTTCAGCAGTTTCCTGAGTCAAAATCCCCCATATTTATACCGCCTCAACATAGTCCTAGAAAATGAGATATTAAAGCCCATATAGGCTATTAAGGTTCTTGGCATCATGATTGACTTAGAGTTGAGGTTTTCTTAACACATAAAATACATTGTGTTGACTCACCGCTCAGATTGTGAAACCAATTTAGGCACATGTTGCCCGAGGATGCAAAACTGCAAATGGTGAGGACTCTGATTATGCCAAATATAAAATATGCTCTGCTTGTCTTTGGTTTCAGCTTTTTAGTAGAACATGTTAATATTCTTAACCACTTGCAAAACCTTAACTGCTTGTTAACCCATTAAGGTAGTAATTTTATTCTATTCACAATAGCCTACAATGGGATTTGATTGGTGCTGCACTCTAGTAGTAAAATCTGTAACTAATGACTGTTGGCAACTACGGTTCTCTCCGCTAGGGGCGCAGGCTGACTATAAACCTATCTAACGCCGGTAGGCCACTGGTCGTGATAGCCGAGTCGGCTAAGTCGTGGAAACACCTTGGCCAGGAGTTGATACGAAGTTCGTGAGTTTGATTCCCGCACACGACCAAAACTGACCAGTCGTGCTTAGCTCTCAATGAGTTAACAAGTCTGTGGCAACTTGGGTGGTAGGGCCAAATAAAATAAACGGTGGCAGGCTTGCTTGTAAGTTGACAGGATCGGTTAATTCTTTGTGAGTTGCACATGGTCAATACTGATTTTGCTACTTTTTACTTATGTCTACTGTGTGTGTGCCAGTGCAACTCTTTAAACTGAAAGAAAACAATATTTTAACTAAAATACACTGTTAATCCATTTTAATACACAAATTTTCTATTCCAATTCAATGGTCCAAAAAATTACAAGTAAGCAATGGAATGAGCTTGTGAGTCTACGCCAATGGGTTAAGGTTTATTAACAATCTGAAGAAATATGATCATATATAACACCACAGAAAACCAGCTGAACTGCTGCCTTACAGGAATAATGCACTCTGGAGACTGTGGCAATTGTACATACAATTGTACATACTCTGAGTGCTTAACACCCATAGACCCTCTTACCTCAAAGATAAGATTGTTGCCCGAAAAGAGGTAAGGGAGAGGCCTACCAGACAGGGCAGTATGCTGCACTTGCCCCGCGTTGTCCTCAAACTTGGTAAAAAGGGGGTTTTCTTATTTTGGTTCTCACAGATATAAAAAGATTTAGTTATAAGACATATAGAAAGAAAGTAAAAATTGTATACATATAGTTTTAAGTTTACTGTATATATTGACTTTAGTTGTTTTAAATTTAGTAATTTGTACCGAAAAACGCTTAAAATTAAAAGATGTTTCTGTTCTACTCTATTTACTTATTTTGTCATGACAAACGACATCCCTGTCGTCCTTAAGGCGGCACGACAGGTGCGGCCGCACAGGGCCTCACGTTTGAGGGTTTTTTTAGGTGGAAGCTAGAGGCATCATGGCCTTGGCAGGAAGCAGGAATGGTGATTAAAAATTTAACAACAGAAGACAATGCACAAATAGCTAGCGGTACATAATTTGCTAATAATGACAATATATTTAGATTTAATAATTAGAAGTACGTGAATTAGTATTATAGGGTGTGCTTGAGTGCTGTACTGTTGTCCGACACAGACTTGGTTGCGTGTGGGAAGTTTGTGGTGTGGCTGGATGGGGAGGGGGATGGCTCCACCAATAGCGATTGTATTTCTCGACCTAGCAAGCAAGTCTTTGTTTGGGACAATACAGGTGCGGTGCAAGGGAGTGGGGAGTGTGCACGCACTATCCATTTGTTTACTTCAATGTTTTTCTTTAAGCTGTTAGTATAACCCCAAACTGACTATCAGAGCGGACTTGTGTCACTTATGATTGCCATGAGTAATTATTAAGAGATTGGTACTGTCCATGTTTTTGTCATTATATAACATCTTTTAAAAATCACTTACCCTACTATCATTACGTAGGTTACTACATAAATTGTTTCTGTTACATAAACGGTTTTTAGTGATATTGTTTACGTAATAATAGAATTGTGTTCTAGTAAGGGTTGAGTATTTTTTCCCCAACGTAATATATAATACTATAGTGTAGGAAATGTAGAAAACATTTTCTTGTGCCAGGCCTCGCATTGGCTAAGGACAGCACTGGTTGAAGTTGGAGACCTGTGTACAAGTAATGGCTATTGTACATAGCAATTAACACTTTCAGTGCAGTTTAAATGTTGTAAGGAAAACCCAGGAGCTGAAAATTGTTATTAACTAAAAGCATTGCTTATACACGTAGAAACAATGTTTGAGTGTTAAAAGAAAGTTTTTGAAAGTTCTTACATGTAATTATTGTCGATAAATTTTTGGAGTTCATGAACTCCACCCGCACTTTTGGATTGCCGCATGGTAGTAAGCGCCTGCCGCGACGCAACATGCACCACAATCCCACGCAACTGAAAAACACTATTCACCGGAATGCACTATTATTTCTTATAGAAACTTAAACAAACAAAATACCGAGCGCTGATAAGGATCGGAGTGTTAGTAAACAACTTGGAAGCGAGCGCAGGGGAAGCGCCCCTCCCCCCGCACCTTCGCTTCCCCTTCGCTTGAGGGGGGGACCGCAAACTGACGATATTGCGGACATTGTATGGGCATAGACAAACTCGTGACAAAGTTTCTTTCATCCAGCAGCATTGGCTGAGGCACAGTACTCCTTTGAAAACAACATTAGACTATGGAGCTCATGAACTCCACACGATACATTGGCAAGGCCAGCTTGGAGTTCATGTACTGTACCCGCACGGAATGTGTTAAAAAGATTGCCCCTTCTCTTCTTATATATGAATTGTTTCATTTTTATTCCAGATGTCAATGGGACATTTGCAGTTGGACTTCCTTTATTACTTTGCAAACCTTTAGGCAGAATAGATGAAGAATCATTGAAGGAGATTCTAGAAAGCTGTGAAAAGGTATGGTTATGATAGTATATGAAGTAAAATCTATGATTTGAATGCTAATTTTGCAATGTGTATAATCAAGTAGGAAAACCTAACCACTGTGCCAATTTAAAAATGTTATCAGTAAAAAAAACCTATTTTATTGCTTTCAAAATGTTCATTATTAATTCTTAGAAGTGTAAAATTCATAAAATATTTGAAAATACTATAGGACTCTGTCCCATTGGCCTTCATAGTCTTAAAGTTTATCGATTGCAGATGATGATGTTATTTGTCAGATGATAATTTAAAAATTATGAATATTTAAATTTTCCCGTGTAATAAAATAGCCTACATTCCAGTTTTACCTGGCCAGTAGAACAGTCTGGTCATAGCTTGTAAGTAAGATTAGCCTATATGATTAAATCGTTATTTACAGCCGATATTATGAGGTCTGGTCTTCATTTTTAACCGATATAATATTTTCTCTCCTCAGTTACAGCTGATATTCAGGTGCAGTTGTCTTCTGCAGCCGATACTAAGCGATTTGGTAGTTGGCAATTGATTGAGCCCCAGGAGATTGACAAAATACTTGTTTAAATTTTCAAGTACTTTTCTTTACTTCTGAGTAGAGTCGAATAATAAAATACTCGGCCGAAATACTAATACTTTTCCAAGCTTGACCTATTAAGATGTATTAGGTCCACCCTCTCCATGTCACCAAAGAATTATTTTATCAAAATTAAGCATGATTGTGTATTGGTTGTAACATATATACAGGGTGAAACTAAAAAGGTGCATTGGATATATATTTTTGAGTTACACTCTCATCAAGAAACCAAAAATGTAGAGTGACTTTTTTTAAATTCCGCTCCGTTTAGCGGCAGTCGGTCTGATTATGTTTTTAAATAAATTAATTATATCTTTTGAACCCTTAAAGATATTGATTTGAAACTTGGCATACGTTGTGTCTATACCTAATGCTATTTTAGTATTGAATTTTAAGTTTCTAATTATTACTGTTCCAAAATGGCAGCTATTTTTGTTTTTCAAAGCTTAATATAAATTGTAATATTTAGAAAACTCAGATAAGGGGCCGTACATATATTACGTCACACCTCCCCTGGGGGGGGGGGTGGTACATCATGACAGACCGTGACAAGGGGGGGGAGGGGTTAAGAACTGCTTGACGCCTCACGATTGATAAAGTTAAAGCATAAGGAATCGTCAGTTACAGAGTGATGTACCCAAAGTCCAATTCTTAATAATTAATTAGTGTGACGTGAAAGGGGGCGGCGTGACAGAACGTGAGGAGGGCTGAATATAACGTGACTTAATTTATGCATAGCCCCTAAGTATCCTAAAAGTTCATACGGGAGAATGTTTTACCAGGAACTCGGCCTTGGTTTGAGAAACCAGGTAACGTGTGCTTATGGGATTTATACTTATTTGAAGCTGGATCATTCATATAAGTACTTCCCAAAATTGTCAGATTTATAATTTTCTCCTTTTAGGTTAGTTAATTGATACAAAATGTAAATGTCCACATTCTGTTTTGGTGGGATTTATAGTGGGTTTCGTTTACAACAAATAGCTGATTATAATCCTGACTTGCTCTGTAATTTTTATTAGACAGCTAACTGATCAGCTCATAAGCTTTTGATTTATTTTCGTCTGTAGCTAACAGTAATAAACATCAAATGTAACCTTTAAAAAGTAACTTATTTTTTGAGTGTTATGATAAAATTATTTTTAAATATTTTGTTTAGGTTTAAACCCACAATAACATAAATTTAAAAGCAAACGAACATCTCAATGTAAACATAGAACATCTGATTACAGATAAACAGATTATTTATTTTGGTTATAATACTATTATTATAAAGTTTAAAGTTTGTGAGTTTGTTTATTTGTTTGTGGCTCCATCACACTTCAACTACGAACCTATTGAGCTGATATTTAGTAGGAAGATATCTAATATCCTAAAGTAACATATAGGCCTATTCACGTTTTGAATTTATTTTCGAGTTTTGCCCCAGTGGCCACTTCACTTCCATTGTTAATATTATGGGCAATAAAATTTACTGGATCAGATAGTAACTAAAACAGGTGTCAGATTTCAGATTTTGAGTTTATTAATTTGTTTATATTATTGTTAACACTTTAGATGCACGTTTAACCACAGGCACCTGCATTATATAATGCGGGAAACGTAAATCAAATTTGTCTCATTTAATTCTAGATATTTTGTACTAGATAATTTGTTCTAGATGTTTTGAATTTTAGTTATTTTGTACTAGATATTTTATACTATATCAAGGTGAACTTTATTACAAATGTAATAGCCTAAATAAGAACCTTGGCATTATTACTTTACTAAATTTAAACAATACTGGAACTGAAGTTTTGTATCTGGAAGTTGGGAAATGTACTTTGCTAATGCAACCTTATCGTATCCCAGAATCTAGTAATGGATAGGGTGAAACTGAACAATTATATTATATTGGAGGCCTTATAAAACAGAATTCTGTCTTCTACAATTATACTCATTGATCAAATTCATTGAATGCTGGTATTTCGGTAACCATACTGGTATTTCTTGTCCTTGGTATCCCTTTTCCAAAGTTGAAAATCAGCAATAAGTTTCTTTTCAAATAATAAGCTCCTACAGTTTTTTTTATTGGCCCGAGAAGTACCCACAGTTTTTCTACAGTAAAAGTTCACAATCCGAAGTCAAGTGAATCCCAAGTCCACAAGCAGCAGCCATCATTTCAGTTTCGTTCAGTAATTAATTTCATAGTTACAGCGGAACATTCAAACTTTTAATATATTTTGGATTTATATCTTCTTAAAATATATACCACTAATCTAAACAAACGGTAAAAAATAAAGTATTTTGAAGTGAGAAATCAGTCCGATTTTAATCAAAACAATCTTACTTCAACTAGATTTATTTACCAACAACAAACAATAATAGCGAGGAACACGTGTTACTAGTTTGTAGTGTTATGTTTTCTGTAATGCTAATATAATGACCCCCTGCACTCCCTGTAATGCTAATATAATGACCCCCTGCACTCCCCTCGCCAATCGTCTGAATGGTTTTTGTCTGCTGATCCACAGGAAAGGTGTTAGTGTGTGATCTGTATTGTATCTCATGACTGATTTTGACAATTAAGGGGCCTGATTAAAAAAGTTCCTTCTAGAT
This sequence comes from Allygus modestus, assembly GCA_963675035.1. Lineage (NCBI taxonomy): Eukaryota > Metazoa > Arthropoda > Insecta > Hemiptera > Cicadellidae > Allygus > Allygus modestus. The sequence goes on along the minus strand of OY776111.1, from coordinate 121,930,819 downwards.
GAATTAAAAGAATTGATTTTTCTCTCGGAATTTAATGCTCTGCCCCAGTGATCCTTAGGTTTATGTCACATATTTGTATCACAAATCAATTGATTTAAATATACAGCTGTTACAGGAAATATTTCTAACTACATATTTTCACTGTGTTGTTTACATTTTAAGTTTGTACTGAATTGCAATTCATTTCTACGAGAACTCTATGGGGAGAACGGGACACTGCCTGGTTATAGTTAGCTGTTAAAGTTAATTATCATCACAAATTAAAAAATGTTCTTTGCTCTCCATGGAACTTGGTAGTTCAACTGGGATTGTAAAGCCTAGTCATATTTAAGTTGTTGTTAAGAATATGTTAAGTAACTTCTTTATTAGCATTATTTGTGTTGTTATAATTATGGGTTGAAATTAAAAAATGTCTTCCAACACTTATTAAAATATTTACTCTTATACTGTATTTATATACAAGATGGTAAATATACATCAAATATCGTAAAAGGCAATCGATTTCGACTGGTCACACTGATCATCATCAGGCCCATTGATAGAATCGGTATGACCGCCGAAATCTATTGTCTTTTACCATATTTTTTTATAAATTTATGTCTTGTATATGAATACAGTACAAGAATAAATACATTTTGAGGTGCTGTAAGATGTTTTTTTTATTTACATCTCATGATAATATTAGGTACTGAAATACAGGGTTCAATCTGATTGTCTAGTTATTTCTTACTTTTCTCCAGATTGAAGTCTAGTCTTCTTTTGTAGGATGTTTTAGGTTGGTACAGTTTTAGAAGAAACTCAAGTCAGGGGCCTACAATGCGAGAAACAATTCTTCACAAAGAACTGTGCAAGACTTTCACTCACATCCCCCCACAGTACTTCTTGTTTTGTATTATCACAACCTCAGACACTGACGGAAATGCTACTTACTCTCATAAGTTTACATTTTCAACCTTAAACCGAAGGTAAGCAGATTATAAAAATATTATAAAAAATATATTAAGCTAGATCGTTCTTTATTTTGTTTTAAACTACATTGATTTGTACATGGCCTAAGGTTTTTTTGCTCTAAGGCAAAATTAAAGATGCGTTTTCAACTGCTCTGGCAGTTGTTTGTGCTTAAAAGTCTTGCTCTGGGTGGTCTGACCAAAGGGCTGTTGATAGATACAATTTAGCATATAAATTGTAACTTTTGGCCCACACTTTCCCAAAAGTTATGGCCATTGCACATTTTTCATTGTGCAATTTCACTCAATTTAATCTAAAATCTCTTTTCCTCTTATTTTAAACATTCTCCATAAATTTTGAAAGACACTGCAAAACATTAGCATCTATAGTCCGTCCAGTTAGGGAAGGCGGGTAAGAGATTAAGGCCCCGCTCGGGCTCCCAATAATAGCTTGGGACCGGCCGTCGGCGGCCGACCACCCGGGCTAATCAGGCGTGAATCGCACACCTCTCTAAAAAATTATCACATAAAAGTAAGCGTAATTTGTAGTTTTTTATTGCAGTTTTGATTTCTACGTGTGATTTTATGAAAAACTAGTCCAAACACGACACAGTTATGTCAATTAGTAATTACTGGTTGTAAAAAATTGAATTTTGCTTTATTTAACTTTCTAACTTTATTTATTGGTTTCAAATCAAACCAAATCAAATCAATACAATTTATCATCATAAAACAGGATGTTAATAATCTAAAGTTATTTTAATATTCACAGAATATTTACATAGAAATAAATACAGGTTAGAAATAAAATAGATTTTTATGCAGGAAGATGTTAATAATTAAAATTTATTTATTTACAGGATATTTACATACAGGATATTTACTAACCTAACTCATTATTCCCTCTCTCTCTCTCTTTCTCTTCTCTTTCTCCGTTTTTACTCTAGAGGAGCACAACCAAAGTCATCTTCTTCGCTGTTGTAGTCGGATTCCTCTTGTCCATCGGAGTCGTCAGGAGCCAAACTGATGATGAACTCTTCTACTGATGCTTCATCTAGCCTTTCGTTTTTCCAATCTGCGTCGATGACCTTTTTGGCGTGGTTGACACATTTGCTCCACATGTCGGCCGTATAGTTTGTGATGGATTCTCGAAAGAGTTGCTCAACATCTGACAGTTTGAATGTTGTGTTCTGAGATTTCACGAATTTTTTAAGACTGGCCCACACCATTTCAATGGCGTTGTATTGGCAGTGATATGGTGGAAGACGAATCACTTTGAAGCCCATTTCACCTGCCTTTTTGTCGATCACATAGGTGGGTGTCGGTGGTTTGTGTAGACGAACTAGCTGATAAAGCTCCGGTTTGCGTAGGTCATCAGGGAAAGGAACACGCTTTTCTTTAAGCCAGTTGGCCATCACCGACTTGGTCGAGGAAGAAGTAGGAGCCTTGTCTTGTGTCCTAGAGTGGTAGGACGCGTTGTCCATTAATATCGTAGATCCTTTTGGTATCACCGGAAGAAGTTTACCGAAGAACCAAGACTCAAAAACATCACCGTCCATGTCTTCATGATAATCTCCGGTCTTTTTAGATTCAAATATGAGAGGTGGGGTTTTTATCCAGCCTTTGGCACTACCAGCATGGCAGATAATCAACCGCTTCCCCTTACCTAAAGGAGCACCAGGAGCACATTTTATCGATCTGTCAGTCCAACCACTATCCAGACTGACATTAGCGTTCAGCCAGGTTTCGTCAAGAAATATTACCTTCGTAATGTCAAATTGGCGCATCTTTCTCAGAAACCGACATCTCTGAAGAGCGACTGATGGTTTTTCCATGATTACTTTACGGTTGTTAAATTTGTTGTACGTAAAACCTACGTCTCGTATCACTAAATGAAGGGACGCTCGCGACCCGATTTAGAGTCCTGATTGTCGGAGAGACGTGAGTAATTGGTTGAGGGTTGGTACTTCCTTTCGAGCATAATAATCCGTTATATGTCTTCGTATAGCTCCTTTGACAAAGTCGTCAATATCTCTTGTAGGCCGCTTCCTCTTGGAATGTCGTTTTGGCGTGCGGATAACAATATCTTCCCTCGGGTTATCAAGTGGTGTGCTAACGTCTCCGTCTTCACGGCCCCCATCACCACTTTGATCCACTACGTCCATATCCCGAACGTTACACAAGTCTTGAGTTTCGAGCGATTTCTTGACTTCTGCCTTTACACGCTCTACAGTCCTTAAAGATATTCCACACGCGTCGGCTGCTCTCTGCATCACTTTCCTGACCTCAAGCAGTGGACCTCTGTTGTTTTTCTCTTTTTCAAAATAATGAAGCACGGAAGCAATCATTGTTCTTGCTTGCGTATGTAAAACTTAATGTTTTTTAGAACTCATGTCGCACTAAACACACTAACACAGCACTAAAAAGGTGTAACCACTTACTGCACCGACTAGCTCTCTGAAGCAACTAACTGTCTTTTGGCCGGTCCAGTCCAAGTGAGTAACGCATGAGTCACGCTGGAATATCCCTTACATGATTCACTCACGTAGCGTTTGGGTTACGCGCAAAGGCTAATGAACTTCGTTTCTATATGTGGCTAAGAGCCGTCGACATAACTCCGTCGTGTTTGCCTTATTTTGTAAATTAAACAAGAAAGAGAGAATAAGAGAGTTGAGTTTGTAAAAATATTATATCCTGTTTGTAAATATTCTGTAAATCTAAAAATAACTTTTGATTATTAACATCCTGTATAACAATACTGTGTTATGATAATAAACTTTATTTATTTTATTTAATTTGGTTTTATTTGAAACCAATAAATAAAGCAAAATACAATTTTTTACAACCAGTAATTACTAATTGACATAACTGCGTCGTGTTTGGACTAGTTTTTCATAAAATCACACGTAGAAATCAAAACTGCAATAAAAAACTACAAATTACGCTTACTTTTATGTGATAATTTTTTAGAGTGGTGTGCGATTCACGTCTGATTAGCGCGGGCGGTCGGCCGCCGACGGCAGGTCCCAAGCTATTGTTGGGAGCCCGAGCGGGGCCTTAATCTCTTACCCGCCTTCCCTAACTGGACGGACTATATATGTGAGGTGCCCCAATCACCTCTTAGTGATAAGAGGTCAGGCAAGTCACACCACCAAGCCAAGTGAAGCTGTGAAACTGAGCTGTACAGTGGAGCCTTGCTTCGGGTGCAGCGAGGTCCTGGTCTCCATATTAATAAGTGGTATGAAATTTATAGTGCATTAAGGGTTCGCATAATGAGAGAAGTGGCAAGGAAGGCCTACATTTAATTATTGTCGTAAGGGTGTTTTTAATATTGTAACTTATGATGATTAATAATTATGTAAATTAGAAAATTTGGATAGTAATATAAAAGGGAAATGCAGGATTGGATCATTTTTTTGGTTGGGATTAAACATTATTACTTTAATTAATTATAAAGTTTGAATTAATGGTTAACAATTTCCTCAAAGCTGGCTCTCTTGTTTCCCGAGCTAGGGAGGTTTGCGCTCTTGCAATTTTAAGCTGTATTGTAGGTTTACTTGTGGTTTGGGTCATCAGATTTGCTTCATACAGGCATACCACACATATCACCAAACTAACATATTTCCATTACAATGTTAAATGTATATGTTTAAAGGATGTTGATTCCCGTGTCAGTGGTGGAGACGAACCTTGGGGAGCCTGAGGACAATGTCTACAGGAGAAGCACTGTAGTTGACACCTCCTTCAAGCATCTCCAGCAAGTGATTCACTCCCTCAAGTATGTTCCATATCAATTTACTAGTATTTTTTTTTATAAATTGGAGCTCTATTAACTTACTTGAAAGTGGTTTTCCTTAAAACGGGTTTTGGTCCTGAAACATCTAAAATAAAATTGAGCTTCAAAAACTTTGTTCACGAGGAATTTGGATTTTTTATATCTATTGTATAAAATTCCCCTTATAGGGAAGTAGCTATTACCGTAGTTGGCATGGTAAGACCTAGGCCCGGAACTATGACACCTTTTGTTTTGAAGTACCCATATTACATAAACACCATTATAAATCTTATGTATTATGTATATATAATGTATTTATTAGCAAGATGTACAGACATACAAATTAATAAACGGTATCAGGAAACTGACACATACTTTCTCCCTTTTAGCCCAGCTTTAATAAATAAATTACTTTTTATTTACTAAATATAGAATACAAAGCACGGTCGAATGTACAGAAAATCTTGTAAATAAGTTGTTAAAAAAAATCCACCCAAATCCCTGCTTTGGAGGCACTACAGAATCCATTGCTACACTCGTGGTTTTAAGAGGGGAAATGCCCCCTATTCCCCCCCAGGGATATTAAGGGCAACATATTTCGAATTTCCTCTGTTGGTCAATGCTAACTTGACAAGCATATCAAGTTTGAATGAAATTGACCAGTAAATAAGAGAGAAATAGTATTTTTTTATTCCCCATAAGAATAACATTGGACAACATACTGCGTTTACCGCTAAATGAAAATTTCAATTTTCTCCGAAACCAGCTATCGTAGAATAGTAATTCAAAATACTAAATTATTTAGCTTTTTGAGCTCTTTTTAATGGTGAATAGTAATATTTGTTTACATTTATGTCTTTTTATGAAAAATCCAAAAAACTGAATTTTGGGTGTTTTAAGTCCCGTAATTTCTGAACCCGAATTTTGACAGGAATGCGGGTGGTGCCATTTTGTTGGAAAACTAAAGTTCTACAAACGACTAAAGTTTAATGAAAATCGTTAGAGCCGTTTTTGAGAAATTTGGATTTTTCATGTTTTTTGGCGGTTTTGGGGGGATAATTACCCTTAAAAATCAAAAATACAAAAAAATAAACACACACACACACACACACACACACACACACACACACACACACGGACGGACGGACGGACACACACACGGACACACACACGGACACACACACACGGACACACACACACGGACACACACACGGACACACACACACGGACACACACACACGGACACACACACACGGACACACACACACGGACACACACACACACGGACACACACACACGGACACACACACACGGACACACACACACACGGACACACACACACGGACACACACACACGGACACACACACACGGACACACACACACGGACACACACACACGGACACACACACACACGGACACACAGACACGGAGACACAGACACAGACACGGAGACACAGACACGGAGACACAGACACGGAGACACAGACACAGACACAGAGACACAGAGACACAGACACAGACACAGACACACAGACAGACACATACACAGAGACAGACACAGAGACAGACATCACGTAAAAACCACTTTTTTGGGTTCAGGGAGCACCAAAACGAATATTTCCACTAACAACTCAAATTCGAAAATTTTTATGAAAACAATACTTTCTCCATATACTATGTATAAGGGGAGAAAGTAAAAAGGTGTGCGAGTAGTGGTTTTTTGATTCGAGTCGAAGTCGAATAGTGCCAATTATTTACGAGTTTCGAATATTTTTGAGCGAGCATTTTCCATCAGTTGGTAGTTTAAAATAGTGTAATGGGATTTGGATACCACCCCAGATTTGATAATCTAAACATGGTTTCTAACTAATTCATGAGGAGCAATAAAAAGTTTTGGCCAGTACAATCAAACTGGATTATGTATTGGCAAACAAAACATGGTTTGACATTCGTTTCCGGCCGATAAAACACAGTCTGGTTGTCGTTTGGCCAATATCACTGGTCCAGACATCGCTTATAATCAATATTAGATTGAGTTGGATTGAATTGAATTGAAAAGATGATGAAATCTTTAGTTACGGCCGATATTAAGTGGCCCGGTCACCACTTTTGCCGATATTATGTATGCCGTCGTCATTTACGACCAAAATGCGGTCGGATCGTCATTTTCAGACGATTATGTGATGCGATCGCCTTTTCCGGCTGTTACTACGTGTTTTGGCTGTTCGCAGTTATTAGCGATCGTTCGGAATTCGGCAGGAAATATTCTTTCGAACTATCGAGTATTTTTCAAAACTTCGAGTTTGAGTATTAAAATACTCAGCTGAAAACTCAAAAGTTTCGAGTACTCGCACACCCCTAGTATTTATATGTGTCCTTGGGTGCGATAACTTGTGTAAAAATGGTCCGATTTTGATGAAATTTGGTATAAACCTCTACAGCAGCAGCATTTATGACTTTGGTTTGAATACCTGACAGATCGCCCATCCGAAAAGGGATTTTGGTGGGGTTTTGTACCCCTGAATGGTTTTTTTAATTTTTTACATATAATTTTTTTAATCCCAATTGTAGTTTGCACCATTGGATTCAGCTTAAAAAAATCAAGCATTTTGAATTATTGCTCTACGTTAATTAGTTAATGATATATTGGAAGTACTAAACACAGTACGTTGTCCAATGTTAATCTTATGGAAAATAAGTAACATTTTATATCTTGCTTGATAATGAATATATATTGATGAAACTTGGTATGTTGGTATAGTTGGGGTCTATTGAAATTTGCATACAAAACCCATTTTCTGTGATCCTCTTAGAAGCAAACCTGCTACTCAGCTAATGATATTCTTAGAGAGGATAAATACAGTGTTACATATCTTTGCTTTTGTTACATACCAAGGTAAGTAGCTTTATGGGTAGTTAGACAAATATATGGTTGGATATTCACTGTGTTGGATATTTCCTGTGATGGGGGTATTTTAAAGTTAATAAATCTTCTAGAATTTGGTTATGTCTGAAGATATTCTGTTTGTAAAAATAAAACTACAGTAGTAATCTAGACTACAATAGACATAATTTCACAAATAGACAGAGATAATTAAAAAAAACTATTTATTATTATTGAATAATAGTAGGATGTGTGAGTACTTAACATTTCAAGTTTTTAGTTGAATTCCTCAATACTAAAAACTTAGACTCAGTGTTTACTCCATTATCGAGAGTTTTTTCTACCAATTCATGGAGGATCCCTAATTGTTGTAAACTAACAAGTTGTGTTATAGTGGATGTATAAAAAGGAGGTTCTTATATAGATTCATCAAACTCTACTTCTAGTGACTTGTCTGAAGTAACTTTTCATAATTCTAGCACTGATTCTATATTAGATCCTGACATGAACTTAAGTCAAAATACTTCAATATCGCAAACAATCTGTGACTCTCCTCTGAAAAATAATCTTGCAAATTCTGTGACACAAACTGAGTGCGATACCTCATGCATGGCTATGTGTGGGGAACTTTTGGGCCAAAATTGGATATCTGATGACACCTTGCATAAATATTTTGAAGTAATAAGTGGACAGCTAAAGTATTCTGCAGATTTCCTAATCCTAAATCCACTCATATCTCATGCAATAAAGAATGTAATTGACTTTGAACATTTTCTGACTAATCTTGATATCCCGAAGCAGAAAATACTGATAATCCCTGTAAACGATGCTATTACCCTTGACAAACCTGGAGGCTCCCACTGGAGTGTGATTTTTTTCATCAGGGAGTCTAACAAGTTTTATCATTACGATTCTCTGAAAACATTTAACACTACACATGCTGAAACTGTCATGAAGAAGTTAAATCTATTTATGAATACGCATACTGAGGCTACATTCCTAGAGATAAACGGCCCTATTCAAACTAACGGATATGACTGTGGTATCTACTCTGTACTGGCAATTGAATTTATTCTAAAAGCCTTAAAGAGAGATGATCCTCGTGATGTAAAGCTGATTGAAAAGCTTGTTATTGAGAATAAAAACTTAGTAAGTAAACGGGCAAATATGGCTTACATTCTCAACGCTAGCATCATCTTATCAAATAATGAACTGTCACAGTTAATTTTCAATGACATTGAGACTATTATGGAAAATTCTTTTGATAAGTCAAGTGAAATTAATAAAATTGATCAACTTGAAGAAAATGTGGTATTTTATATCAGCAAAATCACTGAACTTGAAAGTGACCTAGAAGTAAAAATGGCTCAAATTGAACAACAACAAACAGAATTGAATCTTATGATGTCCAGCTGGTTATGTGAAAAGGAAAAAGTCATTAAGCAAGAAAGCTATATGAAGCAGTTAGAAAGTGAACTTAATAATTTTAAAAACTTTCATGGGAATAGTGAAAAACCTGGAAAAACTCAAGTTATAGACCTAAATCAGAACTATCCTATCACATTATCTCCACAATCAAATAGTAATTTCTCAGCCACTACATCCAAAATATTCCCTATAGTAAATAAATTAAAATCAGGTGGTGTTAAGCATACTCCTGGCATAAATAGTTCAAACAGTAATGCCACTAATGACAATTCTAACTTACAGGGAAATATCCCCATAGAGGGGCCTAAGCTATATGTGTGGTCAGATAGCCAAGGTAGGGATTTAGTGCATTATCTTGAGCAAAATATGGCAATGAAGTTTCAGATTTTTAGTCATGTTCAGCCTGGTGCTCCTATAAAGGCTATTCTGGACTCTGCAACAAAGAACCAATTGTTTATGTCATTTTCTAAAGATGATTTTATAATTTTGTCTGGAGGGACAAATGACGTGGTTATCCACGTCACTCACCAAAACTATGCCAAAACTATAAGGAAACTGTCTGATTACATTGATAATAATATCAAAAAGTTCAACCACACAAATCTTGTCGTCTTGGCTACCATTCCCTCTAGATACGACTTGCCTGTTCATGACATAAGGAATAAATATATTAATGAAATAAACATGATAATACGAGACATGGTCAGCAACACTGGTTTGCTTCTGTTGGATTTGCATTTACTTGAGAGATCTTGCCACACAAAGCACGGGCTTCATATAAACAGGAGAGGAAAAATAGTTGTAGCTAAACAGGTCAACCATCTGATAAATAAATCTTTGTCACCTCAACAAAAAAACAGGATCCCAACCAAGGATAACTCTGTTACGATCAACTCTAACACTGAGCAATCTTGTAAACTAATTAATCCCAGTCACGAAACAGTTTCATCGATAATTTCTCATGATACCAGCCTTGGCACTCAGCTACTCTGCGAAAACCAAAACGGGATGGTTACGGCTCAAGACTCCTTACCAACACAGCCTGACAGAAATATCTCAAATTTTGAAGACAGCGGCCAAAGATCAATAAAGGTTATAGAAACTGATATGAGAGAGGCGATAAACAGATACCGGAACAAGGAGGAGATCGCGTTTGCTCACACCATTTCAGCAGACCTTGGAAGTCCAAGAAATATGACGGCTGGGGTGGCAGTTGTGTTTAGAGAAAAATTTGGAAGACCAACCACTAAAGATTGCATCAACCCCTACCTAGCCTACCAGAAATCTGCTGAGGGAGTTAGTGTGTACAGCCTAATAACTAAACTTGAATATTTTAAGAAACCAACGGATTTAGATTATGACATTGCTTTTAATGAATTGACAAAGGATTTTAAAAGAAGGGGATTCAAAAAATTGGTTTGCTCAGCAATGGGTTGTGTCAGGGATTGGATATCACCCAAACACTTTATTAAAAATCTAACCCATTTTCAAGAAGTAACAGGAGCAGATATTGAAATCATCACTTATTATCAAAAATCTAGACAATTATTATGGAATGGGATGACTCACCACAACTTTGTAAAACTGTTACGCCAGATAATAGCATGCAGACACTTACAGGATACATCAGTTTTTGGTGCTGAGACATTAACCCAATTGGAAGTAAATGGTGAAACATCCGACTTAACTTCAAGTAAATGTCAATTTTCAACCACTGACTCAGACTCTAACTTCGGGATGTCACAAGAAACTACACTTACACCTCCTCCTTCAATAGACCTATCTCCACCACCAACACAAACAACTCAACATCTCAGTGCTGGTGTTAGTGTTGTTCAAAAGCAGAGTAACCCACGACAGACTGACTGCCAAACACACTCAACCAGTGAGAGTGAGTGTTATGTATTGCCAAGGACTCCCATTTCTGGCAAAAATGATGTTTGTCGTCAACAGCAGAGAACATATGTACATAATGTAAATCGCTTAAGTAGTAATTTTTGTGATAATAATGAAAATACGCCTGCCTCTGCTTTAACCCTTTTAGTGCCAGACAATTTGTTAAAAGTTGTTACCACGTATACTTCCTATTTGATAAAAAGTCGCGACCCAAATACCACATGTTTTCCATATGGGCGCACTCAAAATTTCATAAGGTTTTGGGTGTTTTTGCAAGATTTTACAAAAAAAATTATAGCTTCGTTATTTTAAAAGATATTTTAACCAAATTTGTTTTATTTTAATGAGAAAACCACCTAGTCTAAGCCAAAAAATAACATGCACATTCAAGAAACACTTTTAGTTTTATTACTTTATATTTATAACATACTTACTTTGAAAAAAAATCGCAAATAATTTTTTCAGCATCATCCTAACGTTCTTGAAAAAATTCTTAGTTTCACTCCTGATGTATCATTTGAATCCCAATCAATATCTCTACTCACATTTGAAGTTTCACTACTGTAGGTAAACAAATAACTGAATTATAAACATTTTCCTAAAATCTAACACAATTTTTTTTGCACATTTTTTGGCATGTTGCAAAAAGCACAAGTTCACTCAGGGTTCTTAAAAAATAAAAGTCTTGATTAGGCCTAAATTCAAATATTCCAAGACATGGTAGGCCTATAACTAAACAAAGAAGCATTAAACTTAAAAGTTCAAATTGTTTTTAGTCTAATAAAAATTATGTACATAAATACTACAGAAACAACTCAACAATGATGAAACGGGAAACATTTGGTGTGTATTCCCTTTTTGCAATTCCTACACATATAGGTAGATTTTTTTCTTTTTCCTCCACTTTTAGTACTCTTGGCACTGCAAATGCAACAATTTTTTTCCCTTTTATCAGGAATTTTCTCGAAAAACTGATCCGGTGAATCACCTGAAGGCCCACCTCGGGACCGACTTGGAGGTGTTATGTTACTTATATCAGCAACACTGGGCCTGCCGCTCTGTTGAACGAGCCAATCCTTCGAAATAGCATCAACAATGGAAATTATGAACTGATATCTAGTTGCAGGTTTATCAGTATTTAATTGATACAGCAAGTAGCAGTTTACCATCATCCGAGAAAATATGTTGAATGTAACTTTTTTCCAGAATCGAATTGTTCGCCTGTCATCTAAATATTCGTACAACATCTGATCTCCACCATCCACTCCCCCCATAAAGTCATTATAGTTCCTTATTATTTTAGGTTTAATTGTTACATTTTCTGAAACACCCCTTCTCCTGCTTCGCCGTTCACTCTCTGCTTTTCCGTTTGTTGTAAGAAGCAGAACTTGGTTTTTTTGAGACTTTTTTTGCCTGTAACCAACTATTGTCATCTGATCTTTCCTCAAATACTTCGTTTCTCCTACATTAAACTTACTTTTCATGGCTTGGGGAACTCCTTTTCTGGATTTTCTTAGTGTACCAGTTATGAATGTTAGTTTCGTGTACAAATATTTAGCTAGTTTTAGCGAGGTAAAGAAATTGTCGACGAAGACATGGTAGCCTTTGTTAACCAAATTAGTCATTTCTAGCAACTTTTCTACAACATAGAAGCCTAGTCCCTTTTTATTAATTTCCCTTTTGTCAGAACCTTTAGATCCTCGGTAGACAAAAAATGTCATACAGTAGTGAGTAGCAGCATCGCAAAGCGACCACAGCTTGACACCCCAGCGATGTCGCTTTTTCGGCATGTACTGTAGGAGTTGCGAGTGTGCTTTGGTGCTCACCATGCTCTCATCTATTGAAATGTTCTGATTTGGTGTAAAATGAAATTTAGATATTCTATTAAAATGGTCAACTAAAGGGCTGAATCTAGCACAAGGATCGTATCCAGGTTCAGAAGGTTTTGCAATTTGTGCCGTGTCTGTCATGTGGAAAAACTGTAAAATGGCCTGGAACCGATTTCTGTTAAACATCCTAGGAAACCATGGTGTAAACTGGCTATTAGCGGTGTTCCAGTAGCTGAAAATGGTTGGTTTCTTATTTAGGCCCATATTGATAATCACAGCAAGAAAAGCTTGCATCTCAAGAAGTGTGACTGGTTTCCACGAGTTAACTCTACTAAACCTTCTAATCCGATCTCTATTTTCTTCCACAAATTTCTGTGCATACTTGTTAGTGTTTTCAACAAACATCGTAATCAAATTAACTGTAAAAAACAACTTGAAATATTCTATTGCTGGAGAATTTCTAGGAGGGCAATGTTTCACTCCAGAAACCTCGTGAAAACCAAAGTCATGGATAATACCTGGATCATTTTCTTCCGTCACTTCCATCCACCCTGAACCATCTTCTTCATCCTCAGCATCATTGGCAACTGGGCCTACTTCATTGCGAGGTCTTCCTCTAGGCCTAGGCCTAGGCATAGGCTCTAAACTTGGACCAGAAGCTTGTCCTGTTTGAGGGACTGGGCATGAAACGACAAGAGGCCTACGAGGAGGTAAGGGGTCGGGGTCATCCGCATCCTCTTCAGAAGACTCATATTCTAACCGTCCAACATTTCTTAAAAAACTAAAGGCTGGAGTATTCAAAGTGTTAGGGTTATAATCGGGATCGCTGTCCGTGTCGTCTACAACACTACTGCTACTTGAGCTACTGTCATTTTCACTCTCTCCAACTTCCGTGATAAAATCATCACCTAAATACTCTTCATCAAACAATCTATCGACTGTCCCATCACTTATAGGAGACCTCGAACGATTTCTTTCCATTTTTATCTCACCACAACAAAAACATAACCACAAAATCACAACAATTCTGTAAACAGTTGACAGAACACAACAACAAAACAAACTCGTCCACCAGCTGACATCGCGTCAGACGACATCTGACATAGAGTAACTTTGTTTCACTGCCACCGCGATATAAATATTATAATATGTACTATATTTGGTATTATGTGAAAGAACATTTCTTTCTGATAACAATAATCATAATGCCTTTTATCAGACGTCCGTAAAACCGGACGTTGGCATTTTCCGGCCGAAACTATCAACGTCCGTTTAAACGGACGTTGGCACTTTTCGAACGCCCGTGCCAACGTCCGTTTAACCGGACGTCGGCACTTTTAGACTGTACTTCAAGACGTCCGTTAAACCGGACGTTGGCACTAAAAGGGTTAAACTCCACTGTGACAATGCTTCCTTCAGGGACTTAGATTTTAGAGGTAAAAGTTGTGCGAAGGATAAGCTATTTAAAATACAGTTTAAAAACAATAAAAAAATAAAACTTTTTCAACAAAATATACAGAATTTATCGACAAGAATAGAAAATCTAGAAATTGTATTAGACGAGATTAAACCTGATATCCTTGTGTTAACAGAACACAACATGTCTTCAGATGAGCTTAGTAGGTTCATTTTAAAGGGTTATGTTATAAATTCAAGCTATTCTAGACAAAAAGTAAAAAGTGGGGGGGTTCTTATTTTATCTAAATTGGGGTTAAAGTGGAGACAGGTAAATTATTATCAACTAGAACAACTAAAGGAGGATAAATTATTAGAATTTTGTTGTTCCAAGTACATTTGTGACAAAGAAGAATTGCTTTTGGTCGGAATTTATGGATCACCAAGTGGTAATGTCAATGAATTTCTGTATAGGTTGGGCATTATTTGTGATTTTGTATTATCAAGAAATAAAAAAATAATTATAGCAGGAGACTTAAACATAAATGTTTTAGACAATGAAACAAGTAGTAAGGAGTTGAAAAATTTGTTGAGATCTCATGGATTGAAATATTTAGTAGATTTCCCAACACGGGTCACAGCTGATTCCGAAACAGCTATTGATAATATTTTAACAAATATTCCGACCCATGTCTTGAGCGTGTCGGGATTAATAACAGAGCTGTCAGATCATGATGGGCAAGCTTTGGAAATTTGCAATTTTATGAATAACTCCCAAAATAATAAAGCAATTTAAAAAAAAAACTAGAAAGTTTTCAGAAGAAAACTTAAGCTTATTTTATAAGTTTTTAGAGAAAGAAAACTGGAATGATGTATTTATGGCTCCTGTGGATAAAAAATATGAAATTTTTAATAATTCTTTAATGTATTACTTTAATTTATGTTTTGAAAAAAAGGAGGTAAAAATTATCAATAATCAAAAATCTTGGATGAGTGCGGAAATTAAAGCTGAAAAACAAAAAATTATTCAGATGAGCCATACTGCAAGAAAAACTCGGGATAAAAGTCTTTTTTCAAAGATAAGAGAGAGTAAGAAGGTTTTAAATAAAAGGATTATTGAAACTAAAAAGCACTTCTTCGACACACAAATTAGCAATTCTAGTAATGTAAATAAAACCACTTGGAACATAATTAATGGTGAGGTATCAAATAAAAGCAAGGCACCAACTGATGATATTAATTTAGAATTAAGTGGTAAAATGATAACTGATCCAAATCATATCGCCAATCTATTTAATGATTATTTCACCGATGTCATAGATACAATGTGCAAAACACAGTCACTGAATAATGAACTAGATTTTAATTGTGCCTTAGAAAATGATTTTTTTAATATTAAAACGTTTAAATGTACTCCTGTAGAGGAAAAAGAAATTCAAAGCATTTTTAATTCACTCAAAAACAAAACGTCAAGTGGGTATGACGAAATTCCAGTTAAGGTATTAAGGCATGTAGGTGACACCTTGTTGAAACCTCTTGCACATTTAGTAAATTCCTCTTTTGTTTCTGGCTTATTTCCAAACCAACTGAAAATTTCAAAAGTAATCCCATTGCATAAAAAGGGTGAGGTTACAGAAATCTCCAATTACCGACCTGTTTCACTTCTACCATGTATATCAAAAATATATGAGAAGGCAATGCACACTAGATTAGTGGAGTTTTTAGAGGAACATAACTTATTTCATAATTCGCAGCACGGGTTTAGAAAAGGTAGGTCTGTAATAACAGCAGCAGTTGATTTCCTTGAATCTATTATAGAATCCATTGATAAGAACGAAAATGTATTAGGAATTTATATGGATCTCTCAAAGGCTTTTGACAGTGTATGTCATTTAACTTTGTTAAAAAAACTGAAAGCACTTGGTATTAAAGGGAGTAGTCTAAAATGGTTTGACTCCTATTTATATGGGCGAAGTCAATTTGTTGAAATAAAATCAAATAATAATAATTTGTTTAGTACAATAAATTCATTAAAACGTAACATTAAGTGGGGTGTACCTCAAGGTTCAATATTAGGCCCAATTTTATTTCTATGTTATATAAAAGATATGCATCATTTTATTGTACACCCTGAAAAATGTAAATTATGCCTGTATGCTGATGATTCAAATTTATAAGTGTCTGGGAAAACAGTGGATGACTTGGAAATATCAGCATTCATAGAACTAGAAAATATAAAACAATTTCTTCAACAAAATAACCTTTTTCTAAATACATCAAAAACAAATTTTATGACATTCTCTGCTAAAAATAGAAAAAATTATCCTCAACCTAATTTAGAAATGGATTCAGAGCCAATAGGGAAAATTTCCCAGGCAAAGTTTTTGGGGCTTCATGTAGATGAACATTTAAATTGGAATTTTCATGTTGAAAATTTGTTAAAAAAACTCAGTTCAGGATTGTATGCATTGAAACGGATGTCATATTTGTGTAATTTAGATGCACTCAAAAAAATATATTTTGCCCATATTCATTCACATATTTGTTATGGTATAGCATTATATGGTGCCACTTCTAAACTTAATTTAAATAAAATTTTAATCGTACAAAAAAGAGCAATAAGAATTATATTACACCTAAAGTTTGATGACTGTAAAATTGTATTTTAAAGACCTGAATATTTTAACAGTTTATGGAGCATACGTATATGAAACAATATGTCTTGCGAGAGAAGAAAATATAAGAATAGAGCCTTTGGAAATTCATAACTATAACACTAGGTTCAAAAGAGATATTGTAACCTCACGCCATCAACACAAATTAGAATTTTATAAGAAAAAACCAACTTATGCAGGATATTTATTTTTTAGAAAATTGCCTGCAAGCTTAAAGAATGAAAATAATACTAAATTGTTTAAAACCAAATTAAAAAGATTTTTAATAGAGAAGTCATTATATTCAATTGAGGAATACTTTAACTGATTATCTTTTAATGAGACCAACTTAATGTATTTTTGAATTCTGGTTTTGAATTTTCGACTCTGAAAAGTAGTTATAATATTTATGTTTGTATTTGAAATAGATAAGCTAAGTCTTGACGCTATTTATTATTGTACAACTGTGCATGTATATTGTAAAATAAAGATGTTTTGATTTGATTTGAGGCAGCATAAAATTAGCTGAAAATAACATAATCTACCATAAAAGACAACCAAACTGTGTGATTTCAACTTTAAATAATGACCCGACTGAATCATCGGTTGTAAATCAGCCATAAATGACCAGACTGAGAAATATCAGTTGTAAATGACAACTGGACCATAATATGTTTCGTAAATGTTGATTAGGCCGAAAAAAATTTACCTTAATGACTCTTTTAGAAATAAGTAGGGTTATCTTAGCAAGAACACAGAATCAAACTCATTTAGGTTTAAATATATGTATAAAAACAAGTTCCTGTGGATCTTCATAGTTTTCCTGTTGATCCCCTCTCAAAAAATTTGCTTGCATGATATAAAAAAAATCCTTATTATAGTGTTAACTTAATGACTTTTTAAATTTTCAGTTTTTTAAAATAATTAATTATACATAAATCTGTGTTATCATGGTCTTGTAAGTAGGCTGTATTTTATCAACTTGGCTCGTTCTCTAGGAGCCTAGTAATAGTGGATAGAGACAAAATCTATTGCAATCCTTGTAAATTACTTAACTCATTGGCGTAGACATATGAGCTGGTCTCGTTCCTTACTTGTAATTTTTTAAACCTATGAATTGGATTAGAAATTTGCGTTTTTTAAATGAATTAATGGTTTATTTTCATTAAAATACTGTTTTTATTCAGTTTTTAGAGTCGTACACACACACACACACACACACACACACACACACACACACACACACACCACACACCGTTGGGGCCCTCCCACCAACGTTGCCACAGACCGGTTAACTCATTGTGAGTTGCACGACTGATCAGTTTTGGTCTTGTGCGGGAATCGAACTCACGAACATTGTATCCACACCTGGCCAAGGTGTTTTCACGATGTAGCCAACTCAGCTAACACGACCAAGGCCCTAGCGGCAATATTAAGGTTTTTCAGTCAGTCCGCACCCTTGGCGGATAGAACCGTAGTCGCCCGCGGTCATTAGTTACATATTTTGCTGTTAGAGTGCAGCACAAATCAAATCCTGTTATAGGTTATTGCGAATAGAATAAAATTACTACCTTAATGGGTTAATGATGAATAAACTTGACTATTGTCTACTTTAGCCAAGTATTACGGCCGAATATAACTACTGGATTGCGTAACAGCACTAACAGTGGCTGTTAATATTATGCAACTGAATCGTAATATGCATATTACGATTCAGTCATAATATTGGATGCAAGCAATTACTGTACCACGTAGTATTTGGCATATGGCTACAAGACCGCTTTTTATTGGCCGAAAACTGCGCTTTGTTGATTTATAATGCTACTCACAATGTTTGTGTTGGAATATTGGTTACAAAGTCCTACTGACATGGAATATTATGGAATTCTATCTCTAGTGCTTGTCAAAAACCAGTTATTTACTCTAACAATAATAAATGTTGATGGTAACTTAAATACTCACTTGAAAATAATTGGAAAACTCAACTTGACTTGGCTCAATCATTACTCTCACACCACTAGTGAATATTAAAATAATTATTACCTCTGAGAGCTCCAGAAGCTACATTGAGTGAAGGAAGAAGATTGATGCCAGTCTACAGGTCTTGACAACTTCCTAGGTACCCTGCAGGGGACAGTCAACGTGGCTGCTCTGGCCTCTCGGGGATATGTATTTAGTGTCATCTTATATGGCTATATGAACGTTTGCTTCGTGTTGGTATGTTGTATGCTATGGGGTGTGGTATTTAAACTACTTTAAAAAGCTATCTGGTCTCCCACTCCAAATTTCACTTCATGTTTACTAATGGATGATGATGAGTACTTATTGAAATATGTCCTGAACATGTTTTGCTAAGTAGGTCACAAAAGATTGGCTCAATGTTATGCTTATGTATTGTAAGATAATGATACATAATAAGAACCTAAGACTTAATATTTATTTTTTTTCAGCGGTGTGAATAGTTCAAAAATTGCCATGAACACATTACATACAGAAATAAACAAACATATAGATTTTTTAGAACGGAGTGTTTCTAAACTACAAGCAGAAGCGGATTCTTACATAAACAGAATTAATTCTTCAAACCGCAGTCTAAGTGGTAAGTTATTTAATAAACATCGTTATAACATTTCATCAGTTATATCTGCTGACTATTTCAGATTTACTAAATTTCCTTATCGATATCCTGCATGAGTGAACAACTTTTCTAAGAGAGGGAGGGATAGGCCCCTCACACTTACCTCTAGCTATATGCGGTGCTATATGAAGAGATGGGGTGTGGCGTAATGTTGTCCAGAATGACTTCAAACTACCGGTCCTATGCCTACCGGAATACTGCCAACACTTGGCTTTGTCAGTTTGTGCCGACCAACTCAAGATTTTCATCCTAGATCTTTTTGCTAGTCCCACATTTGGCAGCAACATGCAATCCCGCCTAAGTTTGTGCTCCTGATAATAAATGACCAGACTCCTGTAGTAATTGAATAAAACTCCATTTTGCCATACAAATTTAAAAGTTTTACTTTTGCTAAGATTTGAAATAAACATGTAAAAATACTATATCTTGGACCTGATGAAATCTTGACACACATTTTACAATTCCAACTAGTATTTTTGTGCATTTTCCCACTTAAAAAGTGTTTTTTAAATTTTCTTTCAACACATTATTAATATGTTTTCTAAAATACTTGCCATCATGTTGTAGAGCTTAAAAATCTAACATTTTTCTACTTATTGTGTATTTAGAATTGTGTTCTTATCTTGAGCGAGTCTGGAAAAGAGTGAAGAAAACCGGCTGGTAGTATGTTGTCTGTCAATTTTATTCTTATGGGAATTTATAAATGTTCGTAGACAACTCTGTTAAAACATTTATTCAATTGTGTGTCACAATTAAAAAATCTTGGCCCTCATGTTAAGTAATTTAAATTATTCTCAATAGATTAGTAGAGGGAAAATAAGTTAAGAGATTATACTGTATTCATATAATATGTATTTTTAATGTTTTCTGGTACCAGGTATCATAGAATTATGGTTAAAAAAATTTGTAGTTTTAAAGCTACTTTTAACAAAACAAGTTATAGACTATGTAAATAAACTAGTAACAGTATAAAAATACAACTACAAAAATATCAGTGCAACTCCTAAAATTTCTGTACTCCAGAGTAAATTAAACAAATTTTTCTTGAATTTATGACAAGATAATCAAGATCAACTCATACTCTCAAATGTTATCAAAATTGGATAACTATTTATGAGCCATTTCATAAGCTGTACATTTTATATGAAATGGAGGGAAAATTCATTATGATGGCGAAAGTTCACATCACGCAAAGCTAGAAAACTTGGTATTAGAATCAGGGGATCTCAGGCAACATTTTCTTGCAAAAATATTTCTGCTTGATTTTTTTTCATTTTTATTCTATTGTTTGTCCAACTTACCCTGTCATAAACCTATAGAAAGTTCAAAAGGAAACAATCTAAAGCCATAGACTAGCCAAGCCATTCGAGGTAATTTACTGCTTATTCTACACACACATTTATGTAAAGAACTGCAGTTTGTTTGCTAACCATTGGATATAATTATATTTTCATTAATCAGAGTGTTTGATTTAAATCATCTATAGTTAATTTATACAATTTTTGTTTGTTTGTTTATTATTTTTAAATGGTGCACATCTTTAAAGTTGGGTGCTGAATAAGCAATCCTTAAAAAGCATGTAAAAATATATGCAACAAGTGGTGTAAGTAAGAGTGTTCCTTACACCTTTGATTACAACAGTGACACCAAGCGGTGGAGGGCCAGAACATTAACTCACACCATCTGGTGCAACAGCGACACCAAGCGGTGGTGGGGCCTGAACATTAACTCACACCATCTGTTGCAACAGCGACACCAAGCGGTGGTGGGGCCAGAACATATTTGTCTTAACTCACACCATCTTTTGCAACAGCGACACCCAGCGGTGGTGGGGCCAGAACATATTTGTCTTAACTCACACCATCTGTTGCATATACGAGGGTCGTCCAGAAAGTAAAGAATGTTTGCTTACTGCACCTAGCACAGCTCCCCCATCAGCATGATTGTGAGTGTGGCAGTCCACTCACTTCCCCACCAAAGTATGAGCCGAGTCTCGTTGCTGAGCGTTCACCTGTCATTCTACAGTGATTCATAATGGCGGCGGCAATTGAAAATCCCGTCAATTATGAGACACACAGGTTTATTCGGTTTCTGAGTTAAAAAATGTCCAGACCATTGACAATTTTAGAAAAACACCAAAGAAAATGCATCAAGATTTTAAACTTGATGTAGTGTGCCTAGATTTTAGCAGCTGTTTTCCTCAAATTTTCTCTCAAGTCTTTCTTTTAAATCGTCTTTAGCGAGCAATGACCTGCCACTCCGATCCTTGACGAAAACAATGGATTTCTTTCATTAAATCTCTTGCACCATTTCCCCCCGGATGACTCGACTTGAAGACTTGTTTGCACTTTCACCATAAACTTTCTTTGGTTTTTTCTAAAAATTGCTATGGTCTGGACATTTTTTAACTCATAAATCGAATAACACTGTGTATCTCATATTCGGCGGGATTTTCAACTGCCACTGCCATTTTGAATCGCTGTAGAAATAAGACGCATGACCGCACAGCAACGAGACTCAGCTCATACTTTGGTGGGGAAGTAAGTGGACTGCCACACACGAAATCGTGCTGATGGGGGAGCTGTTCTAGGTGCAGTAAGCAAATGTTCTTTACTTTCTGGATGACCCTCGTGTCTTGCCCAAGTTCTGTAAGGAGTTCACTTATTCAGCGGCCCACGTTCATAGAATAATTGCACGGTTTATTGATAAACTTGAATATTGATTGTTCTTTTGATATTCTCCTCATTATTTTTTTAATAGAAGAATGTCATGATGCATCAACATTTTTTTCCAGTAGTAGATCAGAAAATCTCCAGAAGAGATGAGAGTACACCTTCAACATCAGCCAAGTTGAAGCCAGACGAGCTATCTGTGGAATACTGACACTGGCTTCTCTCTTCAGTTTCATCTGTTACCGCTTGTGGTCTTCTGACTGCAGTGTTACATTTTGTACACCTTTGTTAAGTACCTATAGTGGAACTGTGCTATGAAAAAGTAAATCAAGTGACCATAATAAATTAATATGGTGTAAAGTTTATAGACATTGTGGCCTTAAAGATGATGCTGATTTGAAAGTTTTAATGTGTTAAGTCTAATTATATTTTGTACATTTGTAGAGTAGAAATTGATTTGTTAAGTATTGTTGGACTTCGACAGTGGCGTAGCCAGTAATCTTATTCAGGGGAGGGACTTGGTTACCGGAGGAGGGGAGAAGCTCTCAGAAAATGGTGTAAAATCGTACAAACTAAAGTTACTGTTATTCCTACACTACTAACTATAAAGGCATACAATTTGTATATTAACTGAAATTGTATTCCTTCCTTATATTACTTACCTACAAAAAACTAATTGTCAAAACAAAATATTTATTTTTATATTCAATGAGCAAGATCTAACATGTTCTAATCTGTATTTGGTATGTGTATTAAATAGAGTGTTTAATAACTGCTAACTAAGGAAATCCATATCATAACCTGAAGTCGTTTTCAAAATGATGCAAATAATATGTCTTATTTTGATAAATTGGTGTGATGTAGGCCTACAGCCAACAAACTCTTTTGCAGAGTTGATATCCGGGAAAAATTATTCCCAGAGCAGAAAACTAAAATACACCCCTCTTTAGTCCTTATCCCACGACACATACATGCGATATTTGCCAGACTAAAGGCGAGCTCTGCAGAAAATAAAATAAATAATGTTGATTTAATCGTGCAATTTAAGGTCACTTAACCTACATGGTAGGAACTTTAAACCCAATTGATTTTGTAATTTAGTTCCCCTCAAAAGTAATTTTGAATTGTATTTGTTTCCCTTAATATAGAATTAATTGGCACCCTTGGAATAAAATTCCCCCTAAACATAGTTCTTTTAACATTCAATAATATATTTGGTTGTTCAACAATTTAATTCCTTTCATTTTGCTTTTATAGCCTAAAAAAATATAACTATCCACAATTAATCAGTCATTGCACGACATGACTTTTATTTATCGTTCATAGAGAAGACGATACAGTGATGCACCACACCCCAACTCCACAGTTCTAACCTTAAATTTACAACTGAACAAGGTGTTTGATCATAATATTAGCAGAACAATTTCAAATAAAACCAATTTGAGGATAATCTAAAACGGAGTCCAATCTATTAAAGTTGACAAACCGACTTACCTTAACAATTAATAATCAAAGAGGTGCAGGGTTGGAAATAGTCTATAAAATAACCTACGTTAAGAAGAAATGACGAATGTTGTTAATATTGGAGGTAACGTGGCTAAACGATTTGCATTGAAATGCCAGCCATGCCACTTCAATAAGATTTCTCGTTTTTTCAGCTGCAGCCATGGAGTGTTTGAATCTTCAGTCTGATTTCATTCAGATCACTTGACCAAAAATAATAAAACTATGAACCTATTTTTGCTATTGATTTGTGTATCTATTCATATTTTTATGTACATTATGATGAAATATTAATGAATAAGCAAATATAAGTTTATTGATAAAAAATAACTTAATTGTGATTCATTTGATTCAGCTTGTGACTCGTTTGGCTTAAGTGACTAGTTCATTTTCCTCACCACAAAATGTGGCATGCAATTTTGCTGGTCAGGCATGCAATATCACCTTCAGTTATTCCAATAGAGAGCGATAGCCTACAGGAAAAACTTTCAGTCAATCAAGTGACATTCAGGTTTGTCAACCCACAAATTCGTTTTTGCACTTTCTTATGCATACTGCTGTGTAAAATCCTCTCCTAACTTGGGAGGGGATATATCCTGATACCTCTCCCTGGCTACGCCCCTGCCCTCTGATACACTGCCACAAATATGATTTCAGTGAATTATAAAACTATTACAGAGAAACACAATGTGCATTGATCAATAAACTGCTTGAAGTGAACAGGCAAAACTCAAAGGTACAGAAGTGAAAAAGGCTTATATCTCTGTAATTTGTTAAGATAACTATTGTTTTATTTTTTATTTACACATTTGTTTCAGATGAAGACATTTTGTATATTATAAACAACTTGTAAAATATATTGTTTGTGAATAAAATTGAGTATTTTTCTTTCAGTGTTTTTTTGTTGTTGTAAATGCAGTATTTCGTAAGAAATATACAACTATTTTCTAATTTTCTCTTTTTTAATAACATACATTACCTCTTTAATAAACTCCAGGTAGCAAACAGTTTTACATATTAAAATCTCTCACTGTAAAACTACTGTTTTAATTGAAGTAATTTAGTTCAAAATCATTGTTAAATTAAGTAGGTCATATTAATTTGTTTCTTTCCAACAGAATTCTGTTTACAACCCTGCCCTTGCTTGTAGCTCATACTTGTAGTGTCAAATGGACAGATTTGAATTTTACTAAACTTTCAAAGCACCAACTGTTTAGATAACAAATACTGTATAAACCTTAGATTTGTTTAAATGTTGAATTTTTTATAATACCATTCAAATTCAATTCAAATATATCTTTATTCACCAATATACATATTGTACATTGAACAGCGTCACAATATACTTCATGGCACAAATTATAATTCTAAAGAAATACAAAAGAATCTCTTCACGAGGCCTGCTCTAATAATTGCTTATATAATTAATGATAAAAAGAGAACAAAAACAATTAATACTAGCAAAACAATTAAAATCTAGAGTACAAGAAAAATTAGTGATGATTATTCAACAACAACAAAAATCTTCAAAAGAGTATGAGTTTAAAGTTAGTAGGTAATTTTTTAAAAGTCTTTTAAATTTTTCTAAATTTTGTTCCTCAAAAATATTTTTTGGTAAATGAAATAAAAATTTTTTGCCCATGAAACAAGTCTTCTTTTCAAAAAATTTTAGTTTGTGATTTTCAACAGATCTATTATTTCTAGTATTGTAATTATGATTATTGGGATTTTTGGTTGAAATATTCATTTTTTTAACATATAATACTGTTTCGTAAATATATAGGTCAAATACTGTCAAATACTACTGATTATTTCTAGTATTGTAATTATGATTATTGGGATTTTTGGTTGAAATATTCATTTTTTTAACATATAATACTGTTTCGTAAATATATAGGTCAAATACTGTCAAATTTCCTAGTTGAGAAAAAAGAGGTTTAGCGGATTGATTCTTTTTAATATTAAAAATTATTCTCAACGCTCTTTTTTGCTGTAGAAGAATTCTGTCCAAGTTTTTCTTTGTAGTAGCTCCATAAATAGCTATGCCATAAGACGTGTGAATTTATTAAAGAGTAATAAATAGTTTTGAATGCATTAATATTACAAATTTTAGACATTTGACGTAAAGCATATAATCCAGAAGACATTTTTTTAACTACATAATTAACGTGCTCATCCCAACACAAATTTTGGTCTAGTATTAATCCAAGAAATTTTGTATTTTCAACTTGTTGCAATTTTGAATTTTCTAGAAAGATTTCTGGTTCTAAATTAGATCTGGTTTGTTTAGTACAAAAGGATATAAAATTTGATTTATTTAAGTTTAATGTAAGATTTTTGCTATTTGAAAATTCTTTAACTGATAAAAGACTTAGAAAAGATTTTAATTCAATGCCATCTTTAGTTGTATCTGATATTGTGATATTGGCATCGTCAGCATAGAGGCACATAGAGCCTCCTGCCTCCACCAAATTTGGTAACCCATTTATGTAACATAAAAATAATAAAGGGCCCAATAATGACCCTTGAGGGACGCCTCGTTTAATAGTTTGAAAATTAGAGATTAGGTTTTGAAAATATTTATATTTACTATTAGGATAAGAAAATTCATGGTGGGCCTGTATACACTGTTGTCTATTACTTAGGTATGATCTGAACCATACGTACTCTTTATTCTTAATATTAAGGTCTTTTAAAATATTTAGCAATTTAATATGTGATACACTGTCAAATGCTTTTGAATAATCAAGGAAAATTCCGATAATTTTTTCATTTTTGTTGAAAGCGTTAATTATTGATTCAATAAAATTTATACCTGCAGTTATTGTGGATTTTCCTGGTCGGAAACCATGTTGTTCATCATCTAGTAATTGATTTTCTTCTAAATAATGTAATAATTGGTCATATACAACTTTTTCAAGAATTTTTGAGAATACTGGTAATAAAGATATCGGTCGGTAACTTGCAGGGTCATCCAAGTTTCCTTTTTTAAATAACGGTATTACTTTTGCAATCTTTAGTTTACAAGGGAAAAATCCTGATATTAGTGATGAATTTATAATGTGTAAAAGAGGTTTGGAAATTAGTGGAAAAGTTTGCTTGATTATTGTGATTGGGATGTCAGCAATACCAGTGGATAACTTATTTTCAAAACCCATAACTGTTTTTTCTAAAGTTAATTCATCAATCTGTTTGAACCTAAAATTCAATGAAAACTTTTATGATTTGGAAATATTTGGATGATTAATATTTTGGAGTTTCGAATCTTCCACATCATTGATAAAATAGTTATTAAAAATATTACTAACAGCAAGTGGATCCGTAATCAGTTTGCCATCTGATTAGTTTACCATAACAGAATATTGTTATTTACAGAAAAATAAAGGCGGTTATTTTCCAGTACATTGTATCTGTTGAATTAAGACAATTTATTTCTTTACAATACAGTATTGCGAATCAGCCCATAAATTTAACTTCTATTACAAAGAACATACAATTCAATTGTTATTTTCTACATAATTATAATTGCAGTAAACCTCGGATTATCAGGACCCGAATCATCCGGATCCCGGATTAGCTAGACGAAATTAACCGAAATAAAAATTGTAAATTACTGTCAAATCACGATTTTTTTTCCCTCAAGCGCAACCGCAATAGATTAATGTACCAACCAGGTTAAATATTTCTAGAGGTCTCGTCTTGTGTAAAAAAAGTGCAGCCTAAATGGTTGACCACCAATGGAATGGCATGGCATGGTTGGCCCCTCTGTCAACTCTGCTCCCATGGCAACCAACATCCTTTAATGACGAGTTACATGACAGTCGGCTGACAAAAATTTAACTTGTGAAGAGAAGATTTGATTGGTTACCCAATGAAAATGGCGGTCGACCATTTAGGCTTTTTTACCCCAGATGAGATCTCTTGATATATTTCACCTCGTTGGTTGACCATTCATTACAAACCACAACTTATGAGGTTATGTTGCGTTTGTAGCTGTGATTGGATTGGGTGCTAAGACAGCCAATCAAACACTGTGTCTATTCACAAGTCTTTCCACTAAATTTTCAGCATCAATATTGTAGGCGTTAGTGTCCCGATTGTTATTTATGCGATGTTATAGTAGCTTCAGATTATCCGGACTTTTTGCTATCCGGAACAATTTGCCGACACATTAGTCTGGATAATCCGAGGTTAACTGTAAGTAACATCAATTTTCTCAATTTGTTTACTGATAATTAGTATTTCCAATAGCCACTGACGTTTAATATGTTGACTGCAAGGTCCAGTCTTCCCCCATGTGGCAACCAATTCCATAAGGGCAGTCATGTTTTTAATTCCCAGCTGATGAATGAGTTACACTGAATGGTGCTGAAATGTGTTACAACACAACTAGACTTAGATCTCCAAAGCTTCAATAGGTATCAGCACAATCCAGATAGCAGTCAGTAGTCAACCATGATTGCCACTAAAGGGACTAAGTTGGAGGAAAATAACTATGGGGAAGTCCCATGGCGGTCGGGACATTTCAGGAAATTGCGTACAAACTTCACCACAATAAATCTTGTATCCTTAGTGAGAGATATATCATGGCTATACGCTGACATATATATATATATATATATATATATATATATATATATATATATATATATATATATATATAACCCAACTTCCCGCAGTGCAGCAGCATAATTGGGAGTGAGAGGGGGGCGCAGAATCGTGCCGTCGCAGTTAACGTAACTAATGAATAACGTAGCTAATGAATACCTGATGGCAGTAAGATTTCATCATTTGAGGAGTATAAAGCTTTTTACAAAGAAATTTCTTTAAGGCTTTCAACAATGGTTTACCAAATTACATGTAGGTTATGCTTTAAAACCATGTAAATTTTTTGCACTATAATTGGAACATTTTTCAAAGGTCAAAGGTTTTATGCACAGGAAAAGGGATCAAATTTATCTGTGAACCACATTTTTCAGAATTGTGTTGAAAATGAGTGGGATTCTTACAGTACCATCTACAAAGTTCATGTATATATATAAAGACTTGGTATAGTAAAATACCCCCGTCGAAGCAAACCTGCATACTCAGCGAATTTCCAATGAATTATAACACATTAAGCCACTTAACAAGATTCATAAGAAATGTATTCACAAACAAGCGATATTTAAAATATTAATTATACTCTATAAGAATAACATTGGGGATGAGTACGCAGGTTTGCTGCAACAAGGCACACAAAATAATGGTTTTTTATGCAAATATCAATAGAACTCATCTTAGTGAAGTCACATACCAAGTTTCATCCATATAGATTCATAAATAAGCGATATATAACATTTTAAGTATTTTCCATAAGAATAACATGGGGACCGAGTACCTAGGTTTGCTGCTACAGGAAACATTGGCGAAAAATTGTTTTTTTGTGCAAACAACAATAAACCACAACCAGATGAAGCCATATACCAAATTTCGTCAGTTTATGTTCATAAATAAGCGAGATATACAATTTTTCTTTTTCTCCATAAGAATAACATTAGACAACGTACTGTGTTTAGCACTTTCAATATCTCAGTAACCAATTGACGTAGGGCAATGATCAAGATACCAAATTATTTGTTTTTTTATGCTGAATTCAATGGTGAAAATTAAAATTTGATTTAAATTAACATTACATGTGAAATCCCCAAAAAACACATTTTTGGGGTACAAAACCCCCCTTCGGATGGTGCGATTCGTCTGGTTTTCGAACTCGTTCAAATAAATGGTACTTTACACGTTTGTACCAAATTTCATTAAGATCGGACCTTTTTACGAGAGTTATCGTGTTAACGGACACATATATATATATATATTAAAAATAACTGAGTGATTAGGGCTACTAATATGTTAGTTGTAAGCATAATTTAAAAAACAGAGTACCCTTTTTGGTTTTAACATAATATGTTTTATTAGACGACTAGTTTCAAACCTTTAGGTCATAGTCATGTCTTACATTATTTTTGTAACCTCACATAGTTCAAATTATTAAATGGTAAACAAATTAAGAATCATATGTTAAAATTAAACTTAGAATATGGGGGATTTTCTTGAATATAATATTTTGTTATTGTCTTGAGGTATATAATATGAAATTATTTCTTTTATCCTTTTTTTATATGACAAATTTTGTCGAAGATCGGATTTCTTTGATGTATGTTCATGGTGTTCAGCAAATTATTCGGGTTATTTTCGTAATTCATATATATATGAAAGTCTTCTTTTACATATAATTTATCTCTTTCTTTCTCGTATTCTAATATTGTTAAGTTGTCATTGATACTTTTGTAGCTGTGTCTTGTTTCAATTAAATGTTCAGCGAAGTTTGATTTCATTGTCGTTCTGTTTCCGGATTTTAGGGCTTGGATGTGTTCTTTAAATCTCGTATTAAAACTTCGACTGGTTTGCCCGATGTAGTAAACTCACTCTCTAACAAAATTCAATTTTCAAAAGAAGTACAAAACAATAAAATTAATTTTTCTAGATATAATGATTTCTAAGGAAAATAACAAACATTCATTTGAAATCTATCGAAAAGCAACTACAACAGAAACAATAATACCTTCAGATTCAAACCACCCGTGGCAACATAAGTTAGCAGTTTTTCATTCAATGACTTATCGATTAATCAACGTTCCTATGTCGAATAGCAATTTCAACAAAGAGAAAAATCTTATAAAACGCTTGGCAATAAAGAATGGCTACAAGCCGACTATAATTGAAAGAATGATAAGAAAGAAGATCAAAAAGAAAAATGAAAGAAGAGAAACGTCAACGGAAGAAAACCAAAAAGAATATATATGTATTCCTTATAATACAATCATAAATAAAGCTACAAGAAGAACATTTTATAATTCAAATATTAAGACCAGCTATAGAACAAAAAATAATGCTTATAAAATCATGAACAACAGAATACTAAATAAAAGAAACAACCAAGTAAGAGATTTAAACAAATCAGGTGTCTATCAGATTAAATGCAGCGACTGTGAAAACTACTACATCGGGCAAACCACTCGAAGTTTTAATACGAGATTTAAAGAACACATCCAAGCCCTAAAATCCGGAAACAGAACGACAATGAAATCAAACTTCGCTGAACATTTAATTGAAACAAGACACAGCTACAAAAGTATCAATGACAACTTAACAATATTAGAATACGAGAAAGAAAGAGATAAATGATATGTAAAAGAAGACTTTCATATATATATGAATTACGAAAATAACCCGAATAATTTGCTGAACACCATGAACATACATCAAAGAAATCCGATCTTCGACAAAATTTGTCATATAAAAAAAGGATAAAAGAAATAATTTCATATTATATACCTCAAGACAATAACAAAATATTATATTCAAGAAAGTCCCCCATATTCTAAGTTTAATTTTAACATATGATTCTTAATTTGTTTACCATTTAATAATTTGAACTATGTGAGGTTACAAAAATAATGTAAGACATGACTATGACCTAAAGGTTTGAAACTAGTCGTCTAATAAAACATATTATGTTAAAACCAAAAAGGGTACTCTGTTTTAGCGAATTTCCCCTATAGGGAAGAAGCTATTACCGTAGTCGGCATGGTAAGACCTAGGCCCGGGACCATGATAACTTTTCGTTTTGAGGTCCCCAGACCCCAAAAACACCATTCGTTCGAAACTGTATATATATATATATATATGTGTCCGTGAGCACGATAACTCTCGTAAAAATTATCCGATTTTGATGAAATTTGGTATAACCGTGTAAAGCAACATTTATGACTTTAAGTTCGAAAACCAGCCAGATCGCTCCATCCGAAGGGGTATTTTGGGGGGGTTTTGTACCCCAAAAATGGGTTTTTTGAATTTATTACGTATAATTTTGGAAATGGTCAAATTTTGGTTTTTATCATTGGATTTGGCTTAAAAAAACACACAATTTGGTATTTTGATCATTTCTCTACGTCAATTGGTTACCGAGATATTGAAAGTGCTAAACACAGTACGTTGTCTAATGTTATTCTTATGGAGAAAAAGAAAATTTTTATATCTCGCTTATTTATGAACGTATACTGACAAAACTTGGTATATGGATTCATCTGGTTGTGGACCATTGATATTTGCTCAAAAAAACAATTTTTTGCCAAAGGCTCCCGTAGCAGCAAACCTGCGTACTCAGCTCCATGTTATTCTTATGGAGAATAAGTAACGCGTTATCTCCCTTAATTATGAAAATAAATTAATGAAATTTGGTATGTGGCTTTACCTAAATGAGTTATATTGATATTTGTATAAAACCCCATTTTTTATTTTCCTTCCTTCAGCAAACCTGCATACTCAGCCGCCATGTTATTCTTATGGAGAATAATTAAAATGTCATAAATCGTTTATTTATGAATGTATATTGATGAAACTTGGTATGTGGCTTTATGTGGTATTAAGATACATATATATGCATTGGAAATTCGCTGAGTAAGCAGGTTTGCTGCTACGGGGGTATTTAAAATTATGCTTACAACTAATATATATATATATATATATATATATATATATATATATATATATATATATATATATATATATATATATATATATATTCATATATAAAAATTTGAACGAATGGTGTTTTTGGCATCTGGGGACCTCAAAATGAAAAGTTATCATGGTCTCGGGCTTAAGTCTTACCATGAGACCTACGGTAATAGCTTCTTCCCTATAGGGGAAATTCGCTAAAACATTGGAATTTACAGATAGAGCTTTTTAGTTATCCAAGAAAGGTATATCTATTATCCTTGCTTTCTTTTGAATGATAAATATTCTTTTGAAATTTTCAGTACTACAACTACCCCATTTAACACGTTAGCTGCTGAGCCCAAAATACCACATTCCACCCATATTGCCACACGGAATTAATGGACTAATTTCCAAAATCTTTTCAAAACCATTTATAATATAGTCCATATTTACCATTTCAACAGATTTTATTTGTAAATAATCATTAAAAAGTCTTAGGTCCGTTCGGACCAAAATGCTGATTTACGGTATTTTTTCCTTGTACTTTTGCACTTGGGTCCGAAAGGACCAAAGTTACTTTACTCCAATTATTGTAAATTTAATTACATTTTCCTTAGATATCACAACAACAACGGCGTTGCATAGGCGATTTACAATAAAATATAACTCCATAGTCGTGGTCAAGTCAAATAATAGACCACAGCGTATTATCCAGTTTTAAATATTCAAATTATTTTGATGGTCTCACGGTTACATTAGACAACGAACTGTGTTTGTTTACTTCAAAAGTCAGTCGACGAGTGATCCTATACTTTTTGTCTCATTCTTAATGGCTCGTCTATTGTTTGGCTTCGGTCGAGGGTTGATGTAATTTATTCAAGAAATATACGTCCTACTGCAAAATGCTAAAACTGAAATTAATGGTCGTCAAAAGACAAATGATGGCTAATTTCTTTCAAAAATGCCTATCAAAAATTAAATAAAATTTCAATCAAAGTTGTGTGACGTTCCGTTCAAGAGATACGAATACAATAGGCCCTAACTGTTTTATTAATCAGTTTTATTAATTTTCCCTTTCAAAATTTTTAATGTTGATTTCCTCCATTCCCGACATTTTATTATTTTCTATTCAAATTCCCAACTTCTCCGTCTGCTAGACATCAGGAAATTTATTTGCAATCAATTTCGGAAGATCTACACAAGTAACGTTACGAACACATGAGGAACTTTGACTTGTTCATCAATTTTATAAGTAAGGCAATATTCTTTACAATAACCTATGTATAATCTTTTTATAATCGTAATTACTCATTTATATTTATTTTGTTTCAAAGTATGTAATATATTTCTCTTTTTACCATTTCTTGTGCTTTCACCTATTACAAGTATTTTAAACTATTCTTAACTCAAAAATTATACTAAGCTAGTAATTTTATGCTCTGTTTTAATAATTTTATAATTTAAAAATTTACAAAATTATTACTTATAAATGCAGTGTTTAGTATTTACACACTATTCCTTATATTTTGGAAATTACTCATTAGGTCCGAATGGACCTAATAAATTGTAAATATTTTCTTCTACTTTGAGTCGTCAGTTTGCAGCCCTGGTTGAAACAAAGAACCAAACCAATGAACGACCAGTAGGCGTGGTCTATCTAGTATAATGGAAGTTCAATGTTTTGCTGCTAGTTCGCTCTGGTGACTAACTTGAACCAGTTTAGTAAAACATAACATTTGCAACTTCTTAGGTCCGAACGGATCTACGTGTCACTCAAAACGTACCCCATATTTAGGTCCGATCGGACCTACGTGGCAACTAACGTGTTAAGAAATCCATAATTATTAAAAAGGCTTTCGTTTGCAAAAAATTTATATTTTTTTATTAAGTAGTCAACACAGTTTACCAAAACCTTTATGAAAAACAGACAGAATTTTTTCATTAACTCAACAGTTTTGACGGTTGTTTGAAACATTTTCATCCTGTTGGGCTAATTTATAATTAATAAATTACATTACTGTACATCTGTTCTACTTTGAATTTAGTTTCAGACCATTATAAACCACATATCTAATTTGTTTATGCAACAATCTATACTAGCTTGTAAAGTAACAGTGTCTCTCTTGCCGACATTTCATCAGAGAACTAACTGTATTATTGTACAATTATCCGATGGAATAATGGAAAGGTGTCAGCCACAAATATAGGGAAAAATATTGGTCCCGTTATTGATCCTTAAGGCTAATTTGATGTTTCTTCCACTCTGAAAAGACCTTATTTCGACAGCTTGACCAACCTACTCTCTAAATTCTGTTTTCAAAATAAGATTGGATGTTATGTCAATGGCCAAAATTACACAGTCCGCTTTTAGTTTATAGCTAATGTCGCATGGTCCGGTCGTTGTTTCTCGATTATATTTTTTTTTTGTGTCTGGACGACAACCACTCTGGTATTTAACTCCGGTGTTTACTAGGCGATGCAAGCTGGACCGATGGAACAGAAACAGATTTAGCCATTGGTTTTCAATTTTCACAAGAACCGACAGAACTGGGAAACGGAACAGACACATCCCTACAGTTATAGTTAAATTCGCCTTGGGGGAAGGGATTAATCCATTTGCCCCCTCCTCCAAAATAATGCTGGATCTGCCACTGTCCTTTGGGGACTGATGAGTAACTGCTGTAAGTTAGCACTGCAAGGTCCTTTTTTAACAGAGAACTTGAGTGGGGTTGAACTGTGTATTTTTATTGGAAAATTGGTTTCATAATCTTGGTTATTTTAAAGGAGGACTTGAGTAGGAACCTTTTCATGAAAATGGTATGATAATTTGAATACTGTATTATCATGCTTTGTTCAAAAATAACTTTTCCTGCATGTAATAAAATATTTCCCGCTCTCTAACAGCTGACCAAGCTAACACTCCATGACTCACTCTATACTTAATTTTTGTTAGACAATACGATTGTTATAATTTTTTATTTATTTATTACATTATTATTAATTTGGGTTTATGAACTAATGATATACCTATATTAAAAATCATACTAATGGAAAGTGAATATTTGGAAATTAGTAGTTGGGAAGAGGGAATGACCTAATTTAAGGACCCTGGAGGGCGCAATTGGCATCAATATCGGCCCTGTGAGAGGAGGATTAAAAACAATAATCCATATCTTTCTCTTCTGGTCCCATTGTTTTGATGCCAGGACCAATACACTTGTGTTTTGTTTGTTTTATTTATCATCACCTCTGCTTTCATAGAGAAAAGCTTAAGAATATCCACTTTTATAAGCACCTCTGCTTTCATAGAGAAGAGCTTAAGAATATCCACTTTTAGAATAGTCCTGAAAGTCACTATTTAGTAACGAGTTTCATGTAGGTGGTGGTGGGTAAAGTATCGCCACATAACATGTTCACTTTAATTGACATGGCTCAAATTGTTGTGAATATATTAGAGCTGAATTATTTAAAATACAGTAGTTTTATTTTTACCTAAGAATGTTACTTTTATTACACTTGTTTTCACCTAGTGCACAATTTTTAAATATTTCTTTGCACAAGTAAAAAATACTACAAAGCCTAGGGCCTAGGTTAATAAGGCAAAAATAAACCCTGATAGTCATTTGATAAAGATAATTGAAATGATCTCTAAGAAATTGGTTCTTTCCCACCCATGTTTGCTATTCATGTCGTCCTTAGGCTTGAGCTTGAAGTAGCAATGTTAAGATTTATAAGCTGACAGAAGTTCACAGTCTGCAAAAACTATTTACTAAAGTATTTTAAAAACAAGGAAGTAAAAAGGAGAAACAGCAAGTTAGGAATTTTTGTTAATACTGTATTTGTAATACTGATGGTTGACAAAGATCCAATAAGAGCCTTATCACAAAATTGTATTAAATGACAATATAAACTGAGTTAAGATAAATGTTAACCTTCTTTCAGCTGCCCACAGCACCCACGCCCATAACGTTTAGGATCATGTACGTAAAATAAATTGTTTTATTGATAACTGTGAGCTATTTCCTAACAAATTGGAAATGTAGATGAAATAGGGGATTGAGTGGAACAGCTTTGAAATGATGAAGAATCCTTAATCGTAATTGGATGTGTCAAAATATAGGGATGGGCGAGTAGTGGCATTTTGAATCGAGTATTGAACCAACTACTCGAGTATCAAGTCGAGTCTTTATTTAAAAAGTAAAAAAAATAATTTTAGTTATTTTTGAATATTTAAAACAAAAATTTGTTACATATTAAACTTTAACACGTTCGATACCGAGCGACGCATATTTGCGTCAATCCGGTCACTCCCACAGACCAAAAGAAACAATCTGAATGTTGCAAACCGACTGGGAGGTACAGGAGTAACATTAACAACAAACCACAAGAGAAATTGGGTTTAAATGAACTAATTCACTTCATAATAACCTAAAATGCATTTGTAAACAATACCAATTGTTTTTTATTTTACTTAGAGCAATTTTAAAAACGTTGCATATATGCGTCGGGTCAGTCTATACAATGGAAAATAGTAAAAAAGATTGTATTTTTATTCAATAAACCAAGCGACGCACATTTGCGTTGTTGTAAATTTGATCATTTGTAGGCCTATTCTGTTTCATTGTTAATGTTCTGTACAATAATCAAACAAACACCACTAAAGCACATCCAAAAACTGTAAGGTTAGCCACATGGACAGTTGTACAGTGATGTAGCGAAAATGACAATGTAAACAATTATGATGTGACGTCAAGAATCGTCATACCCACAGACCAAGCAACACGCATGTACATCAGATATATACCTAGAGATCAGAGCTTTAAAATAGACCGTTGCTAAGAAATGCACGTTTGAATAACAATGGGAGACTGACGCAAATTCAGTCTATTTCAATGTGACCAGCCGAAGCAAATATATTATCGGGAGAAACCACTCAACACACAGCTGCGTCGCTGGTCTATGTGAATGACAAATTCCATATAATTGCGGTAGCGAATGTGTTAACTATAAATATAACATTTAATTTTAATAAATTTATATTATTTAATTGAATTATTAATGATATTTAAATAAAAAATATATATACTGATTTTAACAACCATAACAAAGAGAAGACAAATATTAGAAATACATATTCATACAAAGATTGTGGGTTAGTTTATCAAAACCAGAACATTTTGACAAGGAAGTGATTACAAATGTTAAACTTTCAGGCAGATAAACATAAACTGTTAGTTGTGGGGAGCTTGAGCTCAAGGTAATTTTTGGCTCACTTTGTGAATAGGTGGCAATAAATCACTTGACACCTGTCATTGCCTCTGAGGGGTTTAATAAACAATATTATTAAAACAAGTTCCTGAAATATTGATAATAAATATACCAAAGGAATTCAAAAGAGATATTTAGAATTCAATAAATTTTATGTCAAAGTTGTATAGCTGATTGGTAATTATATTGGTTTGTAAGACAGAATACCCCCGTTGCATCAAACCTGCGTACTCAGCGAGTTTCCACATTGCATGTTTTTGTTTGTCACTACCACATAAAGCCACTTACCAAGTTGAATAAAAATGCATAAAAAGTGATGTATAGGTTTTTATTTATTCTCCATAAGAAAAAAATTAGGGCTAAGTATGCAGGTTCAGTGCTACAGGGACAATCAACAAAAATTGATTGTTTTACAAATATCAATTACTACACCTAGGTGAAGCCACATACCAAGTTTAACAAATATACATTGATAAAAAGTAATAGAGATATCAAATTTTATTTATTCTCCATAACGATAACATAACATTGGACAAAGTACTGTGTTTAGCACTTAGAATATCTCTGTAACGATTGGATGTAGAATCACAATTTAAACACCAAAATAATTGTTTTTTAGGGCTAAAGTTAGTGATAAAAACAAATGTGCAACTGTCAGTAAAATTAACTTAAGAAAAGCTGAAAACATTTTTTCCATAAGATTAACATGGAACGTTTGATGATGTTTTTTGAATTTTATCCACCACCACTTAACCTACGTTAATGATTCAAAATACTAAATTGTTTGTTTTTTATGCTCTATAAAACTGTCTTAATCAAAATTCAGTTTTTCTTTTAAGTTTTAGGGTAAAAATTGCAAAAAACAGATTTTTGAAAAATTTTAAACCCCCTTCCCATAGTTTGATCGTCCTGGTTTTCAAACTTAAATTCATAAATGTCACTCCACATTTGTGCCAAATTGTATCAAAATCGGGCTCTCTTTCAAAAGTTATTGAAGTATCTTAATATCTCTTTAAGACGCCGACGCAACCTGGGCGTATTTTAAGGTGAATATGAATGAATGATGAGTGTAGTAGAATGGGTGAGATGCCTTGTGTAGCCTTGATACTGACTAAGACCGACTGATTCTTTAGCCAGGGTCTTTAGCCCATTGACCAATAGCAGCTGGATATAGTATCAAACCTTGACAAAATGTTCTCAGGATTTTGCTCAGGATCGAACCGGCGAGCTTCAGATTATGAAGCGAGCACGCTAACACTATGCTACCCAACCAATTTGTATACCAATAAGTAGCGACCACATAGATATAAATTTGAACGAATGGAGTTTGGCATCTGGGGACCTTAAATGAAAAGTTACCATGGTCTCTGGCTTAAGTCTTACCATACCACCTAAGGTAATATCTTCTTGCCTATAGGGAACATTCTTTAAAACCAACATACAAACAGAAAAACCTAACATTTTACGTGCGATAACTCTCGTAAAAATGGTCCAATTTTGATGAAATTTGGTACAAACATGTTAAGAAACATTTATGACTTAAAGTTCTAAAACCAGTCAGATCGCTCTATCCAAAGGGGTATTTTGGGGGTTTTTTACCCCAAAAAAAGTTTTTTGAATTTTTTACAAATAATATTTTAGTAAATCAAATTTTACTTTTCACCATTGGATTTGGCTTAAAAAAAAGAACAATTTGGTGTTTTTGTCATTTCTCTAGTGAATTGGTTACAGAGATATTGAAAGTGCTAAACACAGTACATTGTCCAATGTTATTCTTATGGAGAACAAGAAAAATTGTATATCTCGCTTATTTATCCACTTATCCTGACAAAACTTGGTATATTGCTTTATATCGTTGTGGTCTATTGATATTTGCACAAATCAAAAAATAATTTCTTTTCCGATAGTTCCCGTAGCACCAAACCTGCATACTCAGCCCCCATGTTATTCTTATGGAGAATAAGAAAAATGTTATCTCCCTTAATTATGAACATAAATTAATAAAACTTGGTATGTGGCTTTACCTAATTGAGTTATATTGATATTTGTATAAAAACCCATTTTTTTGTGTTCCTAGTTCCAGCAAACCTTGAGGGAGCAATGATTAACCATACAGTCAGGTAAAAATGACATTATGACACCAGCGAAAGCGCGACTGACTGAAAGAGCAATGAGGGTCAAGTTGAAGTGGAATGCGAATGATGGGTGGGTAGTTGGAAAGGTTGGGGGGGAGGGAGAGGGGTTTCGAGACGTGCTAGAGCTCCTAGCGGCAAGGACACAAACTTGGTTGCCGCCTACACAGAACAACAATGGCCATGTCCAGTCTACTCATATATAGAGTCAATGTCATGTCCCAAAGGTCAGACTTTTGCCGGCCGACCCAAACACATTCCGCGCCTTGATTCTACAATTGCTGGTTGCGGAGAAAATTTTAATTTTAATTTTGCAGGAAACCCAGTATATTGTACAATGTTATTCTTATGGAGAATACAAAGATAACTATTTCTCTCTTAGTTACAGTACAATTTCATTAAAAGTTAATATCCAGGTCAAATTAGCATTGACCAACAGAGTATATTCGAAATATGTTCCCACTTAACTTTGAGGGGGATGAGGGGGCATTTCCCCCCTCAAAACCACTGTGTGTAGGAAAGGACTCTTTAGTGCCTCCGTAAAGGGATTTGGGTGGATATTTTTTGAAAACAACTTGTTTAGAAGATTATCTATAAATCTGACCTACTTTATATTCTATATTTAAATGAAAATTAATTTATTCATTAAAGTTGGGCTAAAAGGGATAGTGTGTGTCAGTTCTTGATACCGTTTATTTTACTTAGTCAAACCAAAAGAGTTGCGAACAATAAAATTGAAATAAATGGATTTGTAAACATCCAATACACCAATAACCCAAGCTATGTTCGTATAATGGTTTTGTCAAACTATTGTACAGTGCCTGGTGGCCCGCCGCAATAAACACTTGTCGAAGGAGGCGAATAGGTTAAGAGTTAGAATCATTAATGAATGACTTAGTCTCTCGTGTCTAACGTGAGTAATTTAGCTTTTCATTAATCAAAACATTGCATGACTCATATTTTTACCATCAGGGTGTGTGAAGAAGCTTGATTATTTGGTAGATATCTTGATTTTATGGTAGATACCAAAAATTATTCTTACACTTATCATTAAGTTGCATAGTAAAGAGGGCCAGAAGCACTTCCAAAAAAATGCAAGAAGAAAGAAAATCACCCCGTTGCAGCAAACCAGCATATTCAGTGAATTTCCAATGTATATAAAGTCATCATGGTCCAGGGTCATGCTGACTACAGTAAATGCCTCTCCCCTATATAGGAAATTCGCTAATTCTTCCCTATGGGGACAATTTTCTAAAAGTTAATAGACCTATCAGAAAAAGATAAACTTTTAGCAAATTTTTTCTACAGCGAATTTCCTTATGGGGGACACTTTTATTAATTAATTAATTTATATAGATTTAACTTGTGTAAGCAGTAGCATCCTAAATCTATGTAAATTTATATACATCTCAAATTATGTCAACATAATGTTTATAATATTGTTTTTATAGAAAATCTGGTAATAATTCGGAAACAAGCCGGTTTTAAAAGTATAAAAGATTCGTGGCTTCAACTATACAACCTACTTCAACTATACTATAAGGCAGCAACTATACAAATGACCACATTTACTATTTATACTTTTTAAATAATAACATTTATTTCCATGAAAAATGTAAAAATTTGTTTATAAAAAATGAGAGGTTTTATCTGAATATTAAATATAACATTTGATAAATCTTAGCCTAAAAATACACAGACTGCAGAGTGAAGCATAATACAATAATTTACAGATGATAATTTACAATAATTCAACTGTTTAAACTAAATGCAGTTTGCAGCTCTGCTGAGCGTAAATGTACATCAGCTCTCATTTCTCAGCCCAACTCTGCTGTCTGTACGTTTTTACCCTCTACAAACAAACAAAATAGATAAATATAAATAAAGATACATATTTACAAAAAGCACATACGTACAATATAAAATTTGTTAAAAGAGTACAATGAAGTAAACGTGCAAGTACAATGAAAGTTGGAATCCTTACAAAAGAAAAATCATTTAACATTTATTTCTAACATTATTGATCAACATCAAGAAACAACATATAATCAGTTTAAGTTTAGAATACACATATATAATAATAAGGTACTTTTGAGATGACCAATGGATTTATACAGTAAAAATAAAGAATAAAGTAGAAAATGTAAACCCAGCAATATTTTGGTGACAACTTTGAAAATGTTAACCAATATTAATTTGACAGGTCATACGGCCTTGGTTAATAGCCATTCTAACCTGTTTTTAGCATATTAATCAATTTGATACAAAAGATAGATTAGAACAATAATTCTCAAATTAGTTTCACAGAGAGTAAAATTAAGGTATTCAGTTCTAAAAAATTTTCTGCTTCAAAAATATAAATTTTCACATTAATTTTGTCTTTTTCTCATAACTTAGTAAATTTCTAAAACATAAAAAAACATATATTATAAAAGTTAGGATTCTACTCTACATTACAATACTAAATGTTCTTCACTGATAACAAAATATATCAAAACACTCAACACTATGAAAAACCTACTATAAATTACCCAGATTAAAACTATACTATTATTCATGTTATAAAAAAGTACTTAAGTAATATTAAGAAAAGCAATAAATACTTGAAGGTTAATACAAGAGTGTCATTAGTCATTATAAATGAGGGTACTTGGAAAATATATACAATTACACTTTAGTATGAATCTTCTTCTAAAGCTATGTTTACAAATACAATCAACTGTATAAGTTTTGCCTGAAAGTAGTTTTTGTAATCGGCAGATTACCTGAATGTTACAAGCAAATCACCGTAAGAGAACTGCGAGCAAATTCTTGTTCAGTTATTTTCCAGCGTAAACATACTTTGGGGTGATCTAGCCGTTGTTTTTTTTATAGCACACTGGGTTGGTAGCACATTTGCTTACAGCTTACCTTTAGCTTATGCTTAAAATACTTTGCGTGAGTAGAGGTTCGAGCAACATTCAATTGCCCAACAACCCCAACCAATACAATAGCTCCTGTTTCAAACTATATTCAGCAAGTTGCACGGGCGACAGTTGCTGTGTAGCGATCCCCTAGAGGCCTTAGTGTTCTCGGTGAATTGACAAGCTGAAGTTGAAGCAATTACAAATATGGTTCATAAATACCTGACCAAAAGTATTGAAAAACTTAATCAGCATTAACAACACCAAATTCAAAGCTGATCTTTGTTTTTTTTCTATAATACCATGCACTATTATTAAAACGATTCCGTATTATATGGCATTCAGCAAACAAAGGAAAAATTTAGCTAAGTACCCAGTAGCAGTTCTAAATAATGAACTGAGTGGTAGGCTTTATGTCCGGAGAGGACTCTAGAGAATGTCCAGAGGGTTGGGTTGGCCCGTGACCTCGAAGATGGTTGCTGCGAGGCGACGAGAGTGTTCCAACACACAGGACGACGTGGCCAGTCCCAGGTGAATGCAGTACAACTCGTAGCAGCGGACCT
This sequence comes from Allygus modestus, assembly GCA_963675035.1. Lineage (NCBI taxonomy): Eukaryota > Metazoa > Arthropoda > Insecta > Hemiptera > Cicadellidae > Allygus > Allygus modestus. The sequence continues at coordinate 121,887,790 of OY776111.1, read as the reverse complement.
TGCTGGCCACTGACTTGGGGAAACAGACTTCTGTCAGCCTCCTGCAACACACGGCTCAATGGTTGGTATACGTAGGCCAGTAGAACATCACACAGTGTGGACCTTGTTCTGATTGTATTATCAAATTGGTTCTTTAGGTTTGCAAAGGAAAAGCACTTGGCTTGGGAGTTTCATTGGAAAAAGGTGGGATACACAGCTAACTCACCTGAAGAAACTGGTTCAGATGAGCACAGCAACAAAGAAAGTATTTTTACACACATATTACATAATATTTCGTCTCCATTTCCATTATTGAAATGGAGACGAAACATTATGTAATATGTGTGTAAAAATACTTTCTTTGTTGCTGTGCTCATCTGAACCAGTTTCTTCAGGTGAGTTAGCTGTGTATCCCACCTTTTTCCAATGAAACAAATTGGTTCTTTAACCACTTAGATATCCACTCTACATGTCTAGGACTAGTCTTCTTCACCTAACTATATTGTTACTATCCAAAATAGATGCTATTTTTTTTTCACTGTTTACATTGGTTGCGTTCAGTAACACTGATAGAGATTTTACGGTGGATAATGTCAAAGTTGTTTTTCTTTTCTCCTTCGTGATCTATTTTATCGGTCATTTCTTCCATTCTCTGGGATAGTCTAGGGTGATCTCTAAGATTGTCATTTTATTTAACATGCTTACAACGTTCGAATAAAGTGGGCAGGAGGCTGGGTATTGATACAGTCTGTAATCTTAAATGGAATAATGTTTTAAGTAAAAAGCTGAGCCCTTTTAGAAATGCATTAAATATATTGGTCAATGGTGTCTCACTAGATGTTTGTTTAACTGCATATGCTTATGCTCAGCCACCTCTGAAATATAGAACTGAGTTCACCACATTAATCCTGAGCTAATCTTGAAACTTGTTTTAAGACTCCAGCTGCTATTTGTTATTGGGTTCTAATTTACTGATAATGCTTTTTAACAAAAGGTTGGATAGTAACAAGACCAAGGTTTGGGCGATCCCTATCAGAAGATTAAAAACTCCATTGGTCCATTGAATAAAATGACTACACAAATAACAAAAATAGCTTACAGTTAGAGACGCCTATCTAAAACTGTGGTTTTGATTTTAAAATAATATAGGTAACCAAGTCCAAACACAACGGTCTTAACAGCAAAGGCAGACATGGTGATGTTGAATGTATTGGTAGTGTGGGGCCAGAGAGGAAAGTGGATGTTTTAATCGATCCTTAAAAGTCAAAACAGCATGTAAAGATAGCAGATATGCTACATATAACATTTCAGTCCATGTTAGATTATAAGCTGATTGTAGGCAGCCGATGGGTAGGGAAATCGGGGCTGGAGGTATCTACAGTCTCTCTCACAGCCCTTCACCATGTAGGGGCCAAGTGACTTGTACCGTTTTGTTGCAAACTCATTCAAAGAACAGGCTATATCCCTCTCAATGTTTTTTGTTGGTTTTCTAACGCTTTTATTTTAAATAAAACTTCAACTGACTGACACCATAGGCTGTGCGGTGAACTTGAGACAGCGAGGTAACGTAACGGCATCAGTCAAAGGTCAAGCCAGAGGTGACCATTAATGATCTTACAGGAGTCGACCGGGACCGGGCCGGGAGTCGAGCCGGCCACGTCTGACTTGCTAGTCTGACACTTTACCTCTGAGCTACCGCATCCGGTAAGTTTGTTGCTCTTCTATTATTATTCGAAAACCGATGCATTACACAAACATACATAATGCAATGCAGTTCAATTGATTCCCAACCAATTGAAATGATTTAAACGTCTTTGGAAAGAAAAAGCTTAGGCCTTGTTATTAGCTATGGGCAGTAAGTGTAGTGATTTTATCTGCTACTAGTGTCATTGAAATGAAAATCACCATTTGGTTTACTCCATTTTGCAATTATAATGCACTATTTTGAAATTAATAAAATTACTGTATGTTGGTTAGAAGTTATACTTTTATATTGTTTACAATTAACTTCATTAATACAGTTTCCAATTTTTAAGTGCTTTAAATTTGAGTAAAATGGTTATTTTGGAATTTATTTGTTTGCGAGACTTGTGATGGTAAAAAAACCACGATCATCTGTTAAATAATTTTCTGAATAAAATTATATATAATACAGCATATGTTTTAATGATTAATATTTTTTTGAAATTGTTCACTAAACAATGCAAAACCATAAAAAGGTCGTAGCAGTCACAATATTTTAAAGAACAGTGAGGATTAAAGTAACCAACTTCAAACCAGATTTACACACCTTTTCCGTCCAAACAGTTCCAATTCTTTCACCTTCTTTTACAACCACGACATGATTCATCGTCCATCCTCAGGACTCCAGAGGCTAATTGCCGGTTGGCTCGTGTGTGTAATGTAATCTTGTGTAAACTGTGTGTTGAACATATGTCATGTGGAAATGTGTTTATGTTGAACTTTTTAAATTTTAATATTTTGACATAATTTAAATTAGACCTGACAACGTTTTTGTTAGATCTGCAGGTGGAATTATAAAATTCCGAAATATGTTGTTGTTGTAAGAGAAGGTGACAGCATTAGGACTGTTTGGATGGAAAAGGTACGTAAACACCACAGTTCAGGAGGCATTTCCAGAATAAATAATTAACTTCTGTAATGGTATTTGTTATAACATCATTGAGTCAAGTCTGCATGTACTCTATGAATATTATAATTAAACGTCAATAATGGTATGAACTTTTACCTGTAGAAATCTCCACACATGATTCCCGGGACAGGGAGGGATTTGACTGCAGTTGTTGGACATACTTTGGGTTTGACGGGTGATCCCTATGGAAAACCGGAGTTATATAAATCATATCAATATGAAAGATTAACAATATATGCACATAAAATAATCATATGGTGCTTGAGATCTGGTATTTGATGACATTAAATATATTTTAATTTGCATGATAAATATCAAAAGGAAAATAAATTTTGGATATAACCTCAATCTTTTGACAACACAAGAGTTAAGGTAACTATAATACTCTTCTTACAACAAAGCTCCTTACTCAGTGTATTTTTTATTTAAGAAAATAACAAAATTTATAAACACATTTAATACATAAGCAGGTTATTTTGTATGGGCAAGTTCTGAGAAACTACCAAACCGATTTGTACGGTGCAAGTGTAAATTAAACGGATCAAGTGGCAGATTCAATAAACTCCTATATAATTTACACTCGTCTTCAAAACTCTGCTCCACAGTTCTTCAAAACTACAAGGTAAATCTTACGTAAGAATATAAATCAATAGAGTTGTATGTTCAACAGCTGTTGATAAGATTAATACAGCGCAAGAGCAAAAACATATGTTACATTCATTATAGAAAAAAAATGACTACTCAAATGACAAAATAGACTGCATAAGGCATTATGAGGGGTGTTTAAAGTTCAAACAGCAAGTCCTTCTAGTGGACCTGTGGAGTATAATACTACAGCTTAATCGTTACAAATCTATCCTCAGTACTTGGTGCATGCACATTAATGACTCCCCCTTCTTAATGCAATCAGCATACTAATCAACATTTACTTATAAAAACACATGTTATAATAATTAAACTTGTTTGTTCTCTTTAATTAACTGTGCTCAATTGTTTTGATTATGAACGTTTTATTTTTAATGGGCACTCCAGGACACCACCTGGCGAAGAAAGTTTTTTTTTTAAAGCGAGAAAGTTGTACAAAAATAGATAAACTTAATTTTTGTAATTTGGAGTTTATACTTGGGCAGATTAGTTTAGACGGTAGGAGCCACAGAAGTCATGAGTTATCATTTTAATTGCAAGTGATGCTATGCCACCACAGTGTTTCTGCTTTTCTTTAGGTACATAAACTAAAACTTAATGTGTGTATATTTATATTTATAATTATATGCAATAAGGTGCATTAGAACGATGCAAAATTAAATCATATCGTTAACATCGGTAAAATCTCTAAGGTTAAAATGGTATTAACGACTGTGCTATGAGAATATTTTTAGCGCAAGTATGCTACTGAATAAACAGTTGTATCTTTTAGCGAATTTCCCCTTTAGGGAAGAAGCTATTACCGTAGGTGGCATGGTAAGACTTAGGCCCGAGACCATGATAACTTTTTGTTTTGAGGTCCCTAGATGCCAAAAACACTATTCGTTCAAATTTATATACATGTATATATATTGGGGGTGTGCGAATAGCGATTTCTGACTCGAGCCGAGCTTTTATTCTAAGTTCTCGAGCTTCGAGCTTTCTCGAGCCGAGCTTTTTTTATGGCAATTTTCTCTAGGGGTGTGCAATATACCGGTAGTGATTTTATGACCCGAGCCGAATATTGCTATGTATAATTTTATACTTTCAATATTGGTCATCTTTCATTCACCACTTCTTCTATATTCACTAGCCCTCCTTTTAATAGGCCTAAATAAAGTTCTACAGTGCAAAAATAACAAAATAAGTACTGAAAATGAACATTTATTGAGACCAATTGTTGCTAGTAATGAACAGTTTTCTTTTAATAAAGGCCTAAAGTAGAAACATAGGAAAACATAACATAAAGAAAGATAACTACAAATTTTAAACTAGACTGATAAGCCGGAATGTAGTTGGTACTTTGGTATTATACGGATGCCACCCTTATGCAGCGCGCTGCGGCAGTTATGTTAGGATGGGTTATCATAAAAATGATTGTAGGACTTTCCTTGTTTTGTTACGAATCGAATGATACCTGATGAGTCATACTTCCGGCTGCCAAACCCCCTCCAAATAGGTCAAGGTAAGGTCGTTGACCGGAGCGCGCGCATCACCTGTCACCGACTGTATCTGGGTCAGTGTCATGAGTGATTTATTGCCGTGCACTACGTTACATTTGTTTTCATAATGAGTGACGTTCTTTTGGTGTGGAATTACAGTAGAAATTCAATTATCCGAACCCCAATTATCCGAATGTCTAATTATCCGAATCGATTTTGAGTGAAATAATAGAAATACAAAAATTAAGAAAATAACAGCGGGAGCGCGTGTAGCGATAATGCGCCGTGAGCGCTAAAATAAAAGCCCGCGCTGTTACCTTCCGGACGATATTTTCGCGGGGAACGATGAGTCATACCCCCTTCCCGCCCTGCTCATCATCAGTCGCTACTGTTCTTTCACCGAGATTATCGTTCGAAATGAGTGCAAAACGTAAACGAGTTGTCCTTTCGCTAAGTGATAAACTCACTTTGCTCGAGATGGTGAAGTGAAATAACCAACATTGAACAGTGAAATACATACAGTATGTATTGAAAAGAGCAACTGTATACTGTATTCAATTTAACTCCTGTAATTTATTTTTATGACGTATATTCTTGATACAGTTCGCTCACTTTATGTTCATTACATTTATACTAACTTTGTCAATAAAATTCTGAATTTTTATGTATGGTGATGTTTTTTGCTTAGTTCCCGAGGTATACCTGATTATCCGAATTTCTGCATATCCGAATCGGCCCGATCCCCAATTAATTCGGATAATTGGAGTTCTACTGTACCTCGAAATGAAGAGGAAACCGTACGTATTTTTATGATAACCCATCCTAACATAACTGCCGCAGCGCGCTGTATATTTGGCGGAGTACCTGAGGCGATTGGGTCTGGCTGCTAGCGGCGGCGACGCATTCAACACGATCCTAGCGGACATCGCTGCCTTTTGGGAGGCACAACACAAAGACCGCTCATCAGAATGATGTAAAATTTGTACAGTAAGTCAATAAAAGTATGTTTTTTCGAATTATGTAGTTATCCTTAAAAATTTAACCTCCAAAAATAGTGGCATCCGTATAATACCAAAGTACCATGTAGTTATTACGGTTTTTATAACAGCCATAATAAACAGACTATATGTCAAGATGTAACCTCCATGGAACCAAACATTTAGGCCCTATTCTAGGGAATTACCAAAAATACAATAAGCCTATCTATTCAACTGATGGTAAATAGTAAATTTAAGGTTACCCTTTTATTATAAGTTATTTAAATCAGGACACTCAGCAGCTAACCATATTGTAAAAATAATCACTGTAAACTATCATTATATCTGATTTTACTCACATAAATAAATTATCCAATATTCGTAGGCCTGGCTTACATTGTATCTAACCTCTATCACCTAATAGACTTAACCTATTAAATCTGCTTCTGAAACGGAAGGTTTCAGAAGCAGAAGTTCCTGGTGGAAGAGGATCGTCAATGCAGTCTTCTTCCATCACTTATTTAACAACTTGATAGCCACCAATTGAAAAATGAAATTATTTCAACTGACATTTATTCGCAGATTTAAATAATCCCGCGGCGTTAACAATACATGATTTTAATCGCACAGCTGTAGCGAAACAAAACACTGCGCCAATTTGATTGTGTCTTACTCTTGGTTAGGTGAACACGGAGTATAATAAAGTATAACCTTGTAAATAATATGACCACCGGTTTTACAACGTTTGTGACGTAACCATTTAGAATTTTGATAAAATCCTTTGATCTTGTGGATCTCGCAATAAGTGATTTGTCAAGTATTACAACAGCGATGCGACAATATTTGTTAACTTTAATAAATACAGTATAATTACAGTTGTATTTGCTTTATTTCTTAAGAACTTTAGATTCTACATCAATCGACGATTTTTTTAACTATACAATTTTTGGAGAGAACTATTTCGGCTGCACACCAAAATGCCGTCATGATTTGTCGTTTATCACCTACAACGTTGTCCCTGGTCATTGGTTACGCTAAATCATTATTACATTATAACCATCTTACCTCAACGTCTTGCAACCGTTTTCTTTTTCAACGTCTTCCCTCAACAGTTTTGCAATCAACAGTGTTGCCAGACGTGATTTCAGACGCCAGGGAATTATTATTGTGTAATGTACAAAATTGTAAGTTGCAGTCAAGGACTGTACTGCTGCAACAGTCAGAAAATGTGTTTTCATGGGTTTTATTTTTTTGCTGGGGCACTTTTTCTGGAGCAGTAGGGTTGTTGTATTAATTATTATTATTAACCGTGAAACACTGCACAACTCAACTGGGCAATGGCAACATTGTACTGCGAACAGAATTGTGTAGATGTCCACTTAATATGATTTTTGAGTGTAGAGAAAGGAGCTCCAATGCATTGGTTGATCAGGTCGATAGTTTAAAACATTTGTACTTTTATATTTCGTTATTTTTTTCTAAACGAAGGACCGAAAGCACAGCATTGCTGGATTATATCTGTTATGGAGCTCTACAGATGCAAATTACGAGAATTCTAACATTGATTATTGAAAGTTTTTGCTTCAAATTTACTTTTTTAAACGACTGTTTTCACTAGTCGGTGATTTAAATATTCGGCTCGAACTTAGAGCTTTTTTTAAAATCTCGAGCCGAGCTGAATACTGCAATATTCGGCTCGAAAAAGCTCGAAGCTCGAATACTCGCACACCCCTAATATATATATATATCTATATATATATATCTATATATATATATATATATATATATGTGTCCGTTACCGCGATAACTTTTGAAAGAAGCGCCCGATTTTGATGAAATTTGGCACAAATGTGGAGAGTAAAATTTATGACTTTAAGTTTGAAAACCAGATCGATCGGTCTATGGGAAGGGGGTTTAAAATTTTCCAAAAATCTGTTTTTTGAACTTTTTACCCTAAAATTTTTAAAACACTCGATTTTGGTTATAGCCATTTTATAGAGCTTTAAAAAACAAACAATTTAGTAGTTTGAATCATTAAGCTAGGTTTAGTGGTTGTGGAGAAAAGTCAAAAAATGTGTTCATAAAATTCCCCATGTTAATCTTATGGGAATACGGTTTTTAGATTTTCCTCAGATAATTTCACTAAAACTCCACATTTCTATCTACCAATCAGTTTAGCTCTACAAAACAATCATTTTGGCGTTTTAATTGTTGTTTTACGTCCAACCGGTGCAGTGATATTCAAAGTGCTAAACACAGTACGTTGTCCAATGTTATCCTTATGGAGAATAAATAAAAAATGTTATATTTCGATGATTTATGTATGTATATAGATGAAACTTGCTATGTGGCTTCATCTAGTTGTGGTATATTGATATTAGCACAAAAAAAGTTTTTTTTTTATTTTTTCCGGTAGCAGCAAACCTGCATACTCAGCCCACATGTTATTCATATTGAGAATAAGTAAAGTTTTATATCTCCCTTAGTTGAGAACCTAAATTAATAAAACTTGGTATGTAGCTTCACCTGGTTGAGTTATATTGATAATTGCAAAAAAACAAATTTCTTATCTTCCTTGTTGCAGCAATCCTGCGTACTCAATTATAATGTTATTCTAATGGATAATAAATAAAATGCTATATATCACTTATTAATTAATGTATTTTTATGAGACTTGGTAAGTGGCTCTAGGTAGTAGTGATATCCATATATATGCATTGGAAATTCGCTGAGTACGCAGGTTTGCTGCGACGGGGGTATTTTATACTTACTTAGCTTCACATTAGTTTCTCGCACAGGACAAAATACCCTAATTGGATTTAGCAAAATAAAGGAAAAAAGTTCATTAGTTTAAATAACTAAAACAAAAATCCAATTACAAATGTTATGGGACTTGTTAATTAGGGGTTTTAACCCTTTAAGTGCCGAAGGCCTTTTATCAGGTATTGTACCAAAGTGCCATGTGATTTTTTTCTAGGCCTAACCTAAAATGCCGGGCCCTTGTTGTGGCTTTTGCAAGACTTCCGAATAAACGCTACCACTTTTTTATTTATTAACCAATTTTATTAATTTTTTTTGTTATTTATAGAGAAAGAATTACTCTATGACATGATACAATTTCTAAGTATTTTTCATATAGTAGGGGTTGTAAAAGTAATAAAAAATACATACCTTGAAAATTTTTTTGGATAAACTTCCGCTTCTACGCTGGGTAACATGAGAAAAAAAAAATAGTTCACTCAATAAAACTCATATCACTGTTTTTAAAATTTAACTGGCTACACATATTCCGAGTTTGATAAGAAAATAATGTCAAATAATGATTTTACAATGTTATTTGTAAGAACAAACAACAATACATTTTTACTCGGCTGCACGGATATAGGCCTATCGAAACACAACAAAGTCATTATGGCCTATTAGTCCATATAGAATTAGGCCTATAGAATAAATTAGTTTAGAAATATGAATAAAAAGGTAATAAAGGGTAGGGGGCCTATCTATAAACATGAGAGTAAGATATATAAAAAACTATGTACACTGTGGCAAAACTATTTGCGCATTGTAATTTCAGCAGTTGTGATGGGGAACACATTTATGATGTAATCCTTTTTTACACCTTATACACATAAATGTGGACTTCTTCCTTCTTCCTCCTTCTCTAGTGCTAGCTTTACTGCACACACAACAGTTTTTTTCACGATTTTCAGGAATTTTTTCTACAAATGCACTGTCTGCATCGCCACCACCTCGGGAAACTCTTGTCGGAGTGATGTTTGTAATGTCAGTTATATTTGGCCTCATTTCTTGGATTATTAGCCACTCTTTAGAAAGTTCCTCCACAATAAAAATTGTGTAATCTAGCCTATTTAGTGGTTTTTCAGTGTTAAGTTTGTAAAGTAAGTATGAATTGAGAACCATTCGGCTGAAAATATTAAAAGTTACCTTCTTCCAAAATTTTAGTGTTTTGCGGTCATCTAAGTATTGGTAAAGCATTTGGTCACATCCATCAACTCCCCCCATGAAGTCATTATAGTTTCTAATAACTTTTGGTTTGTCAGTAACTTGGACTGATGTTCCCCTTACCCTATCTCTTCGCTCACTCTCCGCTTTACCGTTGGTTGTGAGTAACAGGACTTGGTTCTTCTGTGATTTTTTTTGCCTGTATCCTACCATGAGGAGGTTCTCTTTCCTCAAATACTTTGTTTGTCCTACTTCAAACTTATCTTTCATGACTTCTGGTATGCCTTTCCTTCTCTTTCGCAAAGTACCTGTAAGATATGTTGCCTGCCTAAGCAAATATTTTGCTAGATTTATAGTAGTAAAAAAATTATCAACAAATACATGGTACCCCTTGCCAAGTAAATTTGTCATCGTCAATAGTTTCTCAACAACATAGAAACCAAGGCCCTTTTGTTTTATCTCTCTTTTGTCAGGCCCTTGAGCTCCACGATAGACAAAGAAGGACATGCAGTAGTGGGTCACAGCGTCACAAATGCACCATAATTTAACGCCCCATCGGTGTCTTTTTTTTGGCAAGTACTGTAACAATTGGGAGTGGGCCTTGGTACTTACCATACTCTCATCAACTGAAAGGTTCTCACCAGGAATAAAATGAAACCTAGATACCCTATTCATGTGGTCCACTACAGGTTGAAATCTAGCACACGGGTTATACCCAGGTTGGCGCGGACGAGGCAGTTCTCTTGTGTCAACCATGTGGAAAAACTGGAGGATGGCTTGAAATCTGTTCCTATTGAACATTCTTGGAAACCAAGGCATAAACTGGCTGCTAGTCCTTGACCAATATCCATATATTGTAGGTTTAACATTTAGGCCCATATTTAATAGAACTGCTACAAAAGCCTGCATTTCAATTCTAGTGACTGGTCTCCAGGACTTGGCCCTACTATTTTCTTTTAATCTGTGGGCATTCGAAGTAATGAATTCTTCAGCAAATTTGTTTGTGTATTTTACAAACATATCAAACAAGGCAACAGTAAAAAAAAGTTTGAAATAATCTATTGGAGATGAATTTCTGGGGGGGCAGTGTTTCACACCAGACAATTCTTGAAAAGTAAACAGATTATTGCAGCCAGGGTCATTTTCTTCATTAACTTCGGTCCAGCCAGTTCCATCCTCATTATCTACATCATTTTCATGATTTGGTTCAGGGTTAGGTGCATCTAACCTCGGTCTACCCCTACGTCTAGGTTCAGGGTTTGGTGGTGGTGAAGTGAGCCTAGGCCTAGGATCGTCTACTGTAGCCTCTTCTTCATCGGCAGAAAGGTTACCATTACCAAATGATTGTAATATTCTATCTATCCTACGTCGATTGTTACCTTCTTGATAGGGATCGTAATCCGGATCACTGTCAGTATCATCAGCAGGAGATGGATTGTTTGTGTCACTTTCAGTTTCAGAGTCGGAACTCTCAATCTCAGAAACATCACTAACGAAATTGTCATCTAAAAACTCATCTTCTAGGGTTCTACTTATCGCATTGTCACTCAGAGGAGATCTCGAACGATCCATTACTAATATTTACTCACAAAACATCGCATAAAAACACCGCACATAACCTAACACTTGTTTACAAACAGTGAAACGAGACGTCAACAATCACGCATCAGCTGTGACCGCCATCTTGATCACCGAGTTATAACACATGAAAACGTAGTACTATAACAAGCGTATATTTCAAAATATCGCTGATTCAATACATTATTTACAAAGAGGAATGCTTTCTCTTTCAAATGAATATAAAATATATACATAAAAATGCATTTTTCGTGATTTTACATCGCTATTTACAAACGTCCTTTTAACCGGACGTTGGCACTTTTGGCTCGTTCTAAAAACGTCCGGTCACCCGGACGTTGGCACTTTTGGCTCGTTCTAAAAACGTCCGGTTCCCAGGACGTTGGCACTGAAAGGGTTAAATTAAAACAAAACATGATCGTTTTTCTTCAAAACCCCAAAAAATTAAGACCAAGTAGGACAAATTAGGACATTTATTGAAAAAGTAGGACGAGTAGAAGCCCTGCACTTGCAGACAATGAGTAATGCAGACATGCAGTCGCGTCGTGGCGACAGCCATAATCCACATGTCGTCGGGCGGGTAGTAGCCCTGCAGCCGCCCATAAGGCCTGTACTGCCAACTAAAGCCCGGATCGAGAGTAGGGTAGCTTTGCTGTTATTTTAGATATTCTCTGCACCAATTTTACATTATACAAAATTTTACTCAACTCAATAACACATTCCCAATAATTGAGACCGCCTCTTTCAAACCAAGTACATTAATTCAATATAACAATACTATTAATACTAATACTATTAAATTTTGTGGGCTTTTGAGGCCAAATAAATGATTTTAAAATTGATTTAAAATACTAAACTAGGTGTTTTCTCAGATTTTTTTAAATAGCAAAAAACTTAAATTTTAGTGTATGATGAACATTTTAAAACTTCTTCATATTTCTCTCAATGCTTTTAATGTATAAAAAAGTCACATTACTGATTTTCAAACACACTGAGACAGATGCCATCCTGCATGTTCAAACGTTTAAACCAAATTTCACTGGAGATTCTGTTAAACGTTGTTATGTCAACGGCTACAAACACACGTTCAAATTTGAATCCACAGCGTCTTTAGTTTCTAGGGAGATTCCAGGGATTTCAATGGTAAAAGAAAGGCCACACTAGATAAACAGGCCGTGCTGCTCCCTCGCCACGTCACAACTTTAGGCGGGCTCGAAGCGCAGGAAACCATGGTTACGGCATTGGGAAACGAATGTTTTTGGACTGCTACTACGCCTTTTTGTGGTGCTCATCGCTTATACGTCATGTATGTTGTCAACAACATACTTTATTAAAGCCCTATACAGTTTCATAAATTCAATTATGTTTTATGGTTGTAGTAGTAATTAAGACTCAAAACAACCTCACACAAGATTTCACTAGCGTAACAACCGTTGAAAAATCCACGACATTTATTAGGATTATCTACCACTACCAATATATCGACTATGATTAAATAATTTTGTTCTGATGAAATAATCGCGGGGGAGTGTAAACTTATAACACTTTGAACAAAGATGAAACTCTTCGTTTTTGTTTGATTATTAGTAGTGATGGTCAAAACCAGAAATTTTGAATCTCGAAACCGAAACCGAAACTTACAAAATCGAATCTCGAAACTCAAATCGCGAAACCCTATTTACTTGCCTGGTATGGTTATGAAAAATAAATCCAGTTACTCCAAATAAACCAGTTAACTTACTGCCATTCTCGAAGTATCCTAGAAAAATATTAGTTTCAGAACTACTAGTGAACCAATTATTTGTAGCTTAATTATAAACTTTGGTTAGAGTTGTTCTTTCACAAATAAAAAATCAATAATCCACAAAAGGTGAAGGTAGACGACCGATGACAGTAGACTTTTGACCTTCACATTATTAATCAACACTCGGGCGTGATTTCTGTAAAAAAACAATGACACAAAAAATCTCGGCAGTTTTGAGTTTTGATTCTCGAAACTCGCCGATCGGATCTCGAAACCGAAACTTTTCCAAAGTTTTGGTGGTTTTGAGATTCGAGTTTTGGTTTTGACACATCACTAATTATTAGTTATACCAAGGAAGGAGATAATTTTTATTATAAACCTAAAAACCACAAATAAAATATAGACTCGTTGAAATTATAATTAGTTCATTCTAAAATTTAAGATCGTAATGCAAAAATGGACTAATAGGCTCAAAAGATCCCCCCGATTTGCAAAATAGTTTATACTGGTAAAACTTGTCCCAGGACTACCTTAAAGCTGGTCAATACCAGTTTTGAGGCTGACATTGGGTACAGCAATTGAAGTTGTCATTACATATGGTAAGTCTTTTGGCTGTCCATTTATAACCAACTTCCTTTTCCCCTTTCGCCTTTGGTCCCTCCATTTGCAGCGGCTAGGGACAGAATCACCGGGTTTGGTCCCCAACCTGCCAACCTGAGAATGGATGGTCCCTGGCTGTTGTACATGGATACCCTGTAAGTTGAGTTGACCAGTTGGAGGGAAGAATGCGGATCCCCTGTTTGAGAGCCTCATCCCAGCTGTCACAGGGACATGGGAGTTGGCCCTCTGAAGGGTCGATTTGGCTGCCGTCCCATCCCACCCTTTCCTATCCTGCTATATCCTATCTTTCCGGTAACCTGCGCAATATTCCCGCTTGTGGAAGATGTGACTAGCAGCTATGCTGGGGTTTCCTAATCCGGAACAATGATGATGATGATGATGATGATGGTAGAATTTGGAAATTTTCTTTTTCTAAAATGCAGATTTGTAGTTGCACTGCAATTTCAGAAAGACACGTAGGCCTAATTTATCGGTGCCTTCACCCAAAATATTCTGAATAGGGCGTGCAATTGTTATTTCTGGGCTTCTGATAGATTTTAACCAATTAATGATATTAGTCATTTTTACGAAATACACATACTTAGTATGCTTAGTATTTATAGTAGCCTATCTCAAAGCTTTCTTTAAATTTAAAATTGGTTGATTTTTTCAATACTACATGCTAAAAACAGTAATCAAAAGTTGCTTTGGCACTAGTTAGCAAAACTTATCTGATTTTTACTATCGTTAAGGACGATTCTGTACTAAATTATAACCCCCAAGTTTAGAAGTAATTAAAGACTCTTAAAATTTTTAAACGCTCAGTTGAAGCCTTTCTGTTATTTACTGTTCCAGCAAGTGGTCCAATTGCGGATATCAATAAATGACATACTACCAGTTTTAAATTACGGTACGTTATAAATAGCATTAACAATGTTGTTCTCTACTGTATTTGTGAAAAATAAGTTTGTATACAAGTGTGTGTGACAAACTATGATCTTGATTACAAACTAAGGCCTTTCTTGTGAAAAAGACATAACGTATTTCTTCAAAAAAGGCATATTTATGTTCTGTTACATTTTAATAAATTACAGTACAGTAGAAATCCAATTATCCGAACCCCAATTATCCGAATATCCAATTATCCGAATCGATTTTGAGTGAAATAATAGAAATATAAAAATCAAGAAAATAACAGGGGGAGCGTGTGTAGCGATAATGCGCCGTGAGCGCTAAAATAAAAGCCTGCGCTGTTACCTTCCGGACGATATTTTCGCAGGGAACAATGAGTCATACCCCCTTCCCGCCCTGCTTATCATCAGTCGCTACTGTTCTTTCACCGAGATTATCGTTCGAAATGAGTACAAAACGTAAACGTGTTGTCCTTTCGCTAAGTGATAAACTCACTTTGCTCGAGATGTTCAAGTGAAATAACCAACATTGAACAGTGAAATACGTACAGTATGTAGGCATATTGAAAAGAGCAACTGTATATACTGTATTCAATTTAACTCCTGTAATTTAATTTTTATGACGTATATTCTTGATACAGTTCGCTCACTTTCTGTTCACTACATTTATAATAACTGTCGATAAAATTCTGATTTTTTATGTATGGTGATGTTTTTTGCTTAATTCCCGAGGTATACCTGATTATCCGAATTTCTGCATATCCGAATTGGCCCGATCCCCAATTAATTCGGATAATTGGAGTTCTACTGTAAAATGAAAAAGCAATATATAATTGAAATACCCTCGTCGCAGCAAACCTGTGTACTCAGTGAATTTCCAATGAAAATATATGGGTATCACTACTACCTAGAGCCACTTACCAAGTTTCACAAAAATACAATCATTAATAAGTGATATATAGCATTTTATTTATTCTCCATAAGAATAACATTATAAATGAGTACGCAGGTTTGCTGCAACAAGGAAGATAAGATATGTGTTTTTTTTGCAATTATCAATATAACTCAACCAGGTGAAGCTACATACGAAGTTTTATTAATTTAGGTTCATAACTAAGGGAGATATAAAACTTTACTTATTCTCCATATGAATAACATGGGGGCCGAGTATGCAGGTTTGCTGCTACCGGTAAAAATCAACAAAAAACTTTTTTTGTGCTATTGTCAATATATCACAACTATTTGAAGCCACATACCAAGTTTCATCAATATACATACATAAATAATCAAAATATAACATTCTATTTATTCTCCATAAGGATAACATTGGACAACGTACTGTGTTTAGCACTTTGAATATCTGCAACGGTTCGACGTAGAACAACAATTTAACACCAAAATGATTGTTTTGTAGAGCAAAAGTTATTGGTAAAAAGAAATATGAAGTTTTTAGTAAAATTATCTGAGGAAAATCCAAAAACCTTTTTTCCATAAGATTAACCTGGGAAATTTTGTGGACACATTTTTTTACTTTTCTCCACAACCACTAAACCTAGCTTAATGATTCAACATACTGAATTGTTTGTTTTTAAGCTCTACAAAATGGCTATAACCAAAATCTAGTGTTTTTAAAATTGTAGGGTAAAAAGTTCAAAAAACTGATTTTTGGAAAATTTTAAACCCCCATAAAACCCCCTTCCCATAGACCGATCGATCTGGTTTTCAAACTTAAAGTCATAAATGTTACTCTCCACATTTGTGCCGAATTTCATAAAAATCGGGTGCTTCTTTCAAAAGTTATCGCGGTAACGGACACATATATATATATATATATACATATATACATATATACATATACAGGGTCTCCGAAAAAGAATGACGGGATTTTGAACGGCCGTTGCTTGGGGACTATTCAAGATAACTAAACGATTTAAACGTCAAATAGAAGATAAAAGAACTAAGTTTTTTTTTCATACCTTAATATGTTTCGATGTGAGCTCCATTTGTTGCTCTGCATACATCTAAGCGATATTCGATTTCTCGCAAAATGTTGTGAAGCATCTCTGGTGTCACATTTGCGATCGCTTCCGAAATTCGCCCACACAGATGTGGCAAATCACGAATTTTCTCAGCATAAACAATGTTCTTTACGTAACCCCACAAAAAAAGTCTAAAGGGGTCAAATCAGGACTCCTGGGAGGCCAGGGAATAGGCGCACCCCTGCCTATCCAACTATTTGGAAACTTGTTGTTAAGTGTGTCGCGCACGTAGGGTGATAGGGCCTTTCTTTTTCGCCGAAAAAACAATTAATGGCATAATTTATTTAGATATGCTAGAACAATTTTTGTTTCCTCAAATTGAAGAAATTGAAAAACAAGCCGGTGAACGAGTCATTTTGATGCAGGACGGCGCCCCCCCCTCATTAACTTCGGGAAGTGCGCGACACACTTAACAACAAATTTCCAAATGGTTGGATAGGCAGGGGTGCGCCTATTTCCTGGCCTCCCAGGAGTCCTGATTTGACCCCTTTGGACTTTTTTTGTGGGGTTACGTAAAGAACATTGTTTATGCCGAGAAAATTCGTGATTTGCCACATCTGTGTGGGCAAATTTCGGAAGCGATCGCAACTGTGACACCAGAGATGCTTCATAATACTTGGCGAGAAATCGAATATCACTTAGATGTATGCAGAGCAACAAATGGAGCTCGCATCGAAACATATTAAGGTATGAAAAAAAAACTTAGTTCTTTTCTCTTCTATTTGACGTTTAAATCGTTTAGTTATCTTGAATAGTCTCCAAGCAACGGCCGTTCAAAATCCCGTCATTCTTTTTCGGAAACCCTGTATCTATATATATATATATATATATAAATTTGAACGAATAGTGTTTTTGGCATCTGGGGACCTAAAAACAAAAAGTTATCATGGTCTCGGGCTTAAGTCTTACCAAGCCACCTACGGTAATAGCTTCTTCCCTATAGGGGAAATTCGCTAAAAGGAAATAAACTTACAAAAAAGAGATAGGTAGAGAAGTTTAATACTAAGAGTTTAAACAAAACGACTGTTTTGTACTTGATTTCTGATTTAAATTAAATTAAGGTTGAAATCGGGTTTCTAAATTATTTCCTTCTTGGTCAACTATATAAAAATGTAAAATTGCAGTAACTTATCTGCTGACAGCGAGAATAACAATCATATTCAAATATTTATACCGAAGAAATAGAAACAATAACGATCAATAAACGATCAATCTTGAACAAATAAAAACCAGCCAGTCACTACACCACGATAATGCAGAACATTACTACAAAATTTAATTAAATTTTATAGCGTTATTTGATTGTTCAATTCACGGCGGAACGAATTGCAGTTGTATAAATGTGTAAGCAACCGGGTGTACAGCGGCAGCGGGATCGCCTTCAGTTGTGATGTCACACAACTAGCAGCACAGACTGTATATCTAGTGCGGCCTTGGTAAAAGTGGTTGTTTACCACTTACCATATTGTGCTCTTCTCGACTAGCACATTGAGAATTTGAAAATTGGTACAGTATATAAAATGTTCATTAAAAAAAGATTAAACATTAGGCTGGTGTTTGATGGATTTAAATGTTGTCACAGATAAAAAGTTCATTGAACATAAAAAAAAAAAAAATAGGAATGCCACTAACTTACTGGATGTCAGTAATTATAGATTTTTGTAACTTAGTTTAAACAAAAAAAAAAACTAAAACTATTGGAAATTAAATTGAAAGCTTACAGTATTGTCTTCAAACCAAAGGTAATAAGCGTAGTTGAAAGTCGTGTCTTTCCACATAACTGCCAAGTGACCGTCTTGAAGATGGGTGCGACTGAACTCCACCATCGACCATATCTATTCAAGAAAGAAAAAAGAATAAAACATTTATTTCCATAATACAACTTACTATGTAAACTCAGTGTAAACAGCATGCATAATAAAAATGCAGTATCTGTAATGAGATATAGAACATGTGGTATACAAGGTACCTCACGTTCAGCTGTAGACCTAGAATGATGAAACAAAACTTATTCCCCAGTAAATCAACCTCGAGGAATAACGTAAAAATACTTATAATTTTGTTTAAACACAGAGTGATCTACAGTGAAATAATAAATCCCAGCTCCCATACCTCTCCATACCCTTCCTTACACAGACAAACAGAAATACCCCCGTCGCAGCAAACCTGCGTACTCAGCGAATTTCCAATGCATAATATATGTCTTAATACCATATAAAGCCGCATACCAAGTTTCATAAAAATATATTCATATATAAGCGATATATACAATTTTAATTATTCTCCATAAGAATAGCATTGGTGATGAGTACATAGGTTTGCTGAAACAAGGAACACAAACAATTGGTTTTTATGCAAATATAAATATAATTTAACTAGGTGAAGCCACATACCAAGTTTAATCAATATTCAATCATAAGTAAGCACTATATAACATTTTAATTATTCTCCATAAGAATAACATGGCAGATGAGTAAGCAGGTTTGCTGCAACAAGAAACTAAAAAAATGGGTTTTTATGCAAATATCAATATAACTCAACAAGGTGAAGCCACATACCAAGTTTTATTAATTTATGTTCATAATTAAGGGAGTCATTACATTTTACTTATTCTCCATAAGAATAACATGGGGGCTGAGTACGCAGGTTCGCTGCTACGGGGATAATCAACAAAAAATCAATTGTTTGTGCAAATATCAATATACCAGTACTACGTGACCCCACGTGCCAAGTTTCATCAATATACATTCATTAATAATGGAGATATCAAATTTTATTTATTCTCCATAAGGATAACATTGGACAACGTACTGTGTTTAGCACTTTGAATATCTCTGCAACGGTTGGACGTAGAATCACAATTTAAACACCAAAATGATTGTTTTGTGGAGTTGAGTTGATTGGTAAAAGCAAATGTGAAGTTTACATTAAAATTAACTTAGGAAAAGCCAAAAACCTTTTTCCCATAAGATTAACATAGGAGATTTTATGAGCAGGTTTTTTGGGTTTTCTCCGCAACCACTTAACCTAGCTTAATAATTCAAAATACCATATTATTTGTTTTTTTAAGCTCTATAACATGGTCTAAACCAAAATTAAGTGTTTTAAAGATTTTAGGGTAAAAAATGCAAAAAACTGATTTTTGGAAAATTTAAAACCCCCATAAACCCCCCTTCCCATGGCCCGATTTTTCTGGTTTTTGAACTTAAAGTCATAAATGTCACTTTACACATTTGAGCCAAATTTCATCGAAATCGGACGTTTTTTACTCAAGTTATCGCATTCACGGACACACACATATATATATATATATATATATATATATATATATATAGATATATATGTACATATATATAAATGTGAACGAATAGTGTTTTAGTCATCTGGGGACCTAAAAAAAATAATTTGTCATGGTCTCGGGCTTAAATCTTACCATGACACCTACGGTAATAGCTTTCTCCCTATAGGGGAAATTCGCTAAAATCCATGCAATAGGGTGTATATAGTCTCAAGAAATGAGTGTTAGTGTTTTTAGTGTTTGAAAAACTGATCCAAATTCAAATTCAAACTATATTTTAACTGACAGTGCGTGCGCAGGGTTTCATCTTTGGAGGAGCCAGTGAGAAAATTACGCCCCCAAGGCGGGAGGGGTCAAGCGTGTTTAATTATACATAGTAAAATTACGTTTTTAGACGTTTTCAATAGGCTACATTGAAATTTACTAGAAAAGTAGACAAATTTTAAATGTTTTTGTTTGTTTTTAGCAAATTTCCCCTATAGGGAAGAAGCTATTACCGTAGTCGGCATGGTAAGACCTAGGCCCGGGACCATGATAACTTTTCGTTTTGAGGTCCCCAAACCCCAAAAACACCATTCGTTCGAAACTGTACATATATATTATATATATATATATATATATATATATATATATTAGTGATGGTCAAAACCAGAAATTTTAAATCTCGAAACCGAAACCAAAACTTAAATACCCCGTCGCAGCAAACCTGCATACTCAGCGAATTTCCAATGAATATATAACATAACACATTAAAACACTTACCAGGATTCATAAGAAATGTATTCACAAACAAGCGATAGTTAAAATATTAATTATTCTCCGTAAGAATAACATTGGGGATTAGTACTCAGGTTTGCTGCAACAAGGCACACAAAATAATGGGTTTTTATGCAAATATCAATAGAACTCATCTTAGTGAAGCCACATACCAAGTTTCATCCATATACATTCATAAATAAGCTATATATAACATTTTAAGTATTTTCCATAAGAATAACATGGGGACCAAGAACCTAGGTTTGCTGCTACAGGAACCATAGGCGAAAAATTGTTTTTTTGTGCAAACAACAATAAACCAAAACCAGATCAAGCCTTGTACCAAATTTTGTCAGTTTATGTTCATAAATAAGCGAGATATACAATTTTTCTTTTTCTCCATAAGAATAACATTAGACAACGTACTGTGTTTAGCACTTTCAATATCTCGGTAACCAATTGACGTAGAGCAATGATCAAAATACCAAATTGTTTGTTTTTTTAAGCTGAATTCAATGGTATAAATTAAAATTTGATTTAAATTAAAATTACACGTGAAAACCCCAAAAAACACATTTTTGGGGTACAAAACCCCCCAAAAACCTTCCTTCGGATGGTGCGATTCATCTGGTTTTCGAACTCGTTCAAATAAATGGTACTTTACACATTTGTACCAAATTTCATTAAGATCGGACCTTTTTTCCGAGAGTTATCGTGCTTACGGACACATATATATATATATAAATATATATATATAAATATATATATATAAATATATATATATATATATATATACATATATAAAAATTTGAACGAATGGTGTTTTTGGCATCTGGGGACCTCAAAATGAAAAGTTATCATGGTCTCGGGCTTAAGTCTTACCATGAGACCTACGGTAATAGCTTCTTCCCTATAGGGGAAATTCGCTAAAAATCAAATCTCGAAACTCGAAAGTCAAATTCCAAAATCCTATTTACTTGCCTGGTTATGGTTATGAAAAATAAATCCAGTTACTCCAAATAAACCAGTTAACTTACTGCCATTCTCGAAGTATCCTAGAAAAATATTAGTTTCAGAACTACTAGTGAACCAATTATTTGTAGCTTAATTATAAACTTTGGTTAGAGTTGTTCTTTCAAAATAAAAATCAATAATCCACAAAAGGTGAAGGTAGACGACCGATGACAGTAGGCTTTTGACCTTTACATTATTAATCAACACTCGGGCGTGATTTCTGTAAAAAAAACAACAATGGCACAAAAAATCTCGGCAGTTTTGAGTTTTGATTCTCGAAACTCGCCGATCGAATCTCGAAACCGAAACTTTTCCAAAGTTTTGGTGGTTTTGAGATTCGAGTTTTGGTTTTGACACATCACTAATATATATATCTATATATATATATCTATATATATCTATATATATATATATATATACATATATATATATGTGTGTGTCCGTGGGTGCGATAACTCTCGTAAAAAAGGTCCGATTTTGATGAAATTTGGTACAAACGTGTAAAGCAGCATTTATGACTTACAGTTTGAAAACCAGACGGATTGACCTATCTGAAGGGGTATTTTGGGGGGGTTTTGTACCCCAAAATGGGTTTTTTGAGTTTTTTACATACAATTTTTGAAAAAGTAAAATTTTATTTTTCCCATGGGAATCAGCTTAAAAAGACGCACAATTTGATGTTTTAATCATTGCTCTACGTCAATTTTGTATTGAGATATTGAAAGTGCTAAACACAGTACGTTGTCCAATGTTATTCTTATGGAGGATAAGAAAAATTGTATCTCGCTTATTTATCAACTTATACTGACGAAACTTGGTATATTGCTTCATTTCATTGTGGTCATTTGCACAAAAACCCATTTTTTGCCCAATAGTTCCCGTAGCAGCAAACCTGCATACTCAGCCCCATGTAATTCTGATGGAGAATAATTAACGTGTTATCTCCTTTAATTATGAACATAAATTAATAGAACTTGGTATGTGGCTTTACCTAGTTGAGTTACATTGATATTTGTATAAAAGCCCATTTTTAGTGTTCCTTATTTCAGCAAACCTGCATAATCAGCCGCCATGTTATTCTTATAGAGAATAATTAAAATGTCATAAATCGTTTATTTATGAATGTATATTGATGAAACTTGGTATGTGGCTTTATGTGGTATTAAGATAAATTAATATGCATTGGAAATTCGCTGAGTATGCAGGTTTGCTGCTATGGGGGTATTCTTATAATTTTAATAACTAACTGGGAGATGAAACAGACAGCAAAATGGCATCTTAAGGCAAAAGTCAGTTTCAGCGGCTGACTTGAGTCAACGCAGTACAGACAATCCGCATTTTACTTTTGTACAGGACCATTGACAGATATATCCGTAAAATACCCCCGTCGCAGCAAACCTGCATACTCAGCGAATTTCCAATGGAGATATAAATGTCTTAATACTACATAAAGCCACTTACCAAGTTTCATAAAAATATATTCACAAATAAGCGATATATATACAATTTTAATTATTCTCCATAAGAATAACATTGGGGCTGAGTACGCAGGTTTGCTGCAACAAGGAACACAAAAAATGGGTTTTTATGCTAATATCAATATAACTCAACTAGGTGAAGTCGTATACCAGTTTTTATTCATTTATGTTCATAATTAAGGGAGACAGAGCATTTAATTAATATCCATAAGAATAACATGGGGGCTGAGTACGCAGGTTTGCTGCTACGGGAGAGTTATGCAAAAACAATTTTTTGGAGCAAATATCAATAGACCTCAATGAGATGAAGCTGTATCCCAAGTTCCGTCAGTATACGTTCATAAATAAGCGAGATAAAAAAATTTTCTTTTCCTCCATAAGAATAACATTAGACAACGTACTGTGTTTAGCACTTTCAATATCTCGGTAACCAATTGACGTAGAGGAATGATCGAAATACCAAATTGTGTGTTTTTTTAAGCTGAATCGAATGGTCAAAACTAAAATTTGACTTTTTCAAAAATTATATGTAAAAAATTCAAAAAACCCATTTTTGGGGTACAAAACCCCCCCAAAATACCCCTTCGGATAGGTCGATCTGTCTGGTTTTCGAACTTAAAGTCATAAATGCTGCTTTACATGTTTATACCAAATTTCGTCAAAATCGGATCATTTTTACGAGAGTTATCGTGCTCACGGACACATATATATATATATAGATATATATATATATGTATATATACAGTATCGAACGAATGGTGTTTTTGGGGTCTGGGGACCTCAAAACGAAAAGTTATCATGGTCCCGGGCCTAGGTCTTACCATGCCGACTACGGTAATAGCTTCTTCCCTATAGGGGAAATTCGCTAAAATGTCTGTTTTTTCCATAAAATGCTGCAAAATATTATTTCACAAGTTTTATTCACACATTATGTATTTTCCTATATACTTTGGTACAAAAAAACATTTTAATCAAAATTTCATTTTTTCCTTAGTAAAAAATAATAGTGACTATAGACATAAAAGTACTGGGTCCTGGAAGGGGGGTAATATTAAGTAGACAAATTTCAAACTAGACCGATAAGCCCGAATGTAGTCATACCGTTTTTATAACAGCCATAATAAACAGACTATATGTCAAGATGTACCTTCTATGTAACCAAACATTTAGGCCCTATTCTAAGGAATTACCAAAAATACAGTAAGCCTATCTATTTAACTGATGGTAAATAGTAAATTTAAGGTTATCCTTTTAATATAAGTTAGTTAAATCAGGACACTCAGCAGCTAATCATATTGTAAATATAATCACTGTAACCTATCATTATATCTTAATGTACTTACAGAAATAAATTATCCAATAATCGTAGGCCTGGCTTACTTTGTATCTAACCTCTATCACCTAATAGACTTAACCTATTATATCTGCTTCTGAAACAGAAGGTTTCAGAAGCAGAAGTTCCTGGTTTAAGAGGATCGCCAATGCAGTCTTCTTCCATCACTGATATAACAACTTGATAGCATACAATTGAAAAATGAAATGATTTCAAGACGTGTATTCACAGATTCAAATAATCCCACGGCATTAAAAATATATGATTTTAATCGCACTGCTGTAGTGAAACAAAACACTGCACCAGTTTGATTGTGTCTTGCTCTTGGTTAGGCGAACATAGAGTATAATAAAGTATAACCTTGTAAATAATATGACCACTGGTATTATAGCGTGTGTGACGTAACCATTTAGAATTTTTATAAAATCCTTTGATCTTGAGAATCTCGCAATTAGTGATTTTGATTTGTAAAGTATTACAACAGCAATGTGACAATATTTGTTAACTTTAATAACTACAGTTTAATTACAGTTCTATTTCTATTCGCTTTATTTCTTAAGAACTTTAGATTCTATATCAATTGACGATTTTTTAACAATACAATTTTTGGAGAGTACTATTTCGGCTGTACACCAAAACGCCGTCATGATTTGTGTTGTTCATCACCTACAACCTTGTCCCTGGTCATTGGTCACGCTAAATCATTATTACATTATAACCATCTACCCTCAACATCTTAAGACAGTTTTGCAATCAACAATGTTGCCAGAAGTGATTTCAAACGCCAGGAAATTATTATTGTGTAATGTATGAAATTGTAAGTTGCAGTAAAGACTGTACCGCTGCAACAGTTAAAAAATGTGTTTTCATGGATTTAAGATTTTTGCTGGGGTAATTTTTCTGGAGCAGTAGGGTTGTTGTATTAATTATTATTAACCGTGAAATATTGCACAACTCAACTGGACAACGGCAACATTGCACTGCAAACAGAATTGTGTAGATGTCCTCTTAATATGATTTTTGAGCATAGAGAAAGTAGATCCACTGCATTGGTTGATCAGATCGACAGTTTAAAACATTTGTACTTTTATATTTCGTTATTTTTTTCAAACGAAGGACTGAAAGCACAGCATTGCTGGATTATATCTGTTATGGAGCTCTACCGATGCAAATTACGAGAATTCTAACATTGATTATTAAAAGTTTTTGCTTCAAAATTTACTTTTGTAAACGACTCTTTCCACTAGTCGGCGATTTAAATATACGGTTCGAACCTCGAGCTTTTTTGCAAATCTCGAGCCGAGTCGAATACTGTATCATTCGGCTCGAAAAAGCTCGAAGCTCGAATACTCGCACACCCCTAAAAACCACGAACAAATCTTGGAAAAAAGTTTAAATTTCAAAAATCTAGCGCTACCTAAGGGTGAAGGGGGTGAGATACGGCAAAATGTCATAGGACTAAAGTTGTAGTTCGTTTAAAATCCGTGGCATGTGGTGTTCTTTGTTTTTCGATAGGACAACCCATTCGGCCGCTAGAGCTCGAATAAAAAAGGACTACATTTTGATTTTTTTATTCACAATTATTTATTTTTTTGAGATACTAGTTCAAAGTAAAAGTAGTAGGATTTGGGAAGAAAAGGTGCAACGCACACGCATTCCATATCTCACGATCCTAGTTAAAGTATAAATGGTGATATGTGCATTGTAATTAATAACAATTGTTCCAGAATCGGCATTTCCTTACTACTAATACTTAGAAAACGGTCAAACCTATAGATTTTGAGAGTTTTTGATTTTCCGACAGGTTTAAGTAATAAAAACTGATCATATTTCTGCTTCTATTTACTAAGTGTGATGTAGACATACTGCGTGCCCAATATTAGGCCTCCATCAAGTATATTAACGTGATAGGAAATAAAAAACCGCCACAAAATATTGAAAATATGCCGAAATTTGAGAAACCTAGCGCTACCAAAGGGTGAAGGAGACGAGATACGACAAAAAGTCATAGGACCAAAGTTGTAGATCGTCTAAAATCCGTGCCTTGTGGTGGTCTCCGTTTCTCGATAGGACCAACCGTTCGGCCGCTACAGCCCAAATAAAAATGCACTATTTCGGACATGTTCAAAATTTCCTCCGTTTTGAATTTGTTTGAGGAGGTTAAAATAAAACATTTTAACTTTTGGGAATTTTCCTGGGAGTTAAAAGGTACAAGCTACATACATGCCAAATTTCAGGTTTCTAGTTCTTCTAGAAGTGGTCTAGAATTCGTATACCTCAGTCAGTCAGTCAGTGAGTGAGTGAGTTACACATGCGGCTGTATACTATCCTTTAAAATCTACATTTAAAGTTGTTGATTTACTGTCAGGTTTAAGTAGTCAAAACTGACCATATAACTGCTGCTATTTCCTAAGTGTGATGTAGACGAACTGCGTGCCCAATATTAGGGCTCCGTCAAGTATATTAACATGATTGGAAATTAAAAAAATCACCAACCGAAAAAAGTTGAAATTGCTTGAAATATGAACAATTTAGCGTTATCTAAGGTTGAAGGGAGCTCGATTAAAATCCTTGGCAAGTGGAAGTGACCTTAATCTGTTATATAATTATATTATAAAAATAATGACGTTTAATCATTACAAAATGAAATAACTACATATAGTAAAATTTAAGAATGCCAACAGGGGTTAAAAATTAAAGATCATATGCATGCCAAATCTAATGTACCTAGCTCAAGTATAAGTGGTGTCACGTGCATGTCAATTAATGTAAATTGGCCCAGAACCATAATTTTATTACTTCTTATACTAAGAAAACAGTAAAATCTAAAGATATTTAAAGTTTTTGATTTCCTGACAGGATTAAGTAATCAAAACTGACTATATAACTGCTGCTATTTACTAAGTGTGATGTAGACAAACTGCGTGCCCAATATTAGGGCTCCGTCAAGTATATTAACATGATAGGAAATAAAAAAAATCACGAACCAAAAAATGTTGAAATTGCTTGAAATATGAACAATTTAGCGCTATCTAAGGTTGAAAGGAGCTAGATTAAACCCTTTCAGTTCCACAGCGTTGCTCACAGCGACGCGATGTGTTTACGCATAAATTGCCGAGCGCCGCTGACAGCGACTCTCAGTATTTTATGTAGTACTTCATATCAAAACAAGGTACTGGCTTTCAAAGTATTTTGTTTTGATCCACAAGCTTCCAGCTATCAGATCTATAGCAATTTCGTTGCCTTTGGTCTGTTAGCAGACCCTAATTTAGTCATCTCTATCGCAGATGTTGTCTGTATTTGTTGTTGTTTAATGTTATATCGGCAAACTACGTAAATATCACTTATATTATTGTTATTGAAGTTATATTTTAGTGTTTTTTACTTCCTATTTACATATGAAATAAAAATAAGTAGCAGAATAGATAGAAACAACTTGAGTGACCTTCGGGAATTAGGTTACAATGATCTTGGAAACAGTGTCATTGTCGTAGATACTAAGTTTTTGTGAAAGTAAAAGATACACATACATCTTTTGTTTTCTAGTTTATTGTGCATTTCATTTAATTTGGTAGGCTTAATGCTTATATACTAGTAATAATAGACATGTTTACTGACAACAAACTAAAAACTAATATTTGTTTATATTACAAAATTGTACTTCAACGTTGCTTAGTAACCACATAGCCTAGGCGTAGATACTAAGTTTTTGTGAAAGTAAAAGATACACATACATCTTTTGTTTTCTAGTTTATTGTGCATTTCATTTAATTTGGTAGGCTTAATGCTTATATACTAGTAATAATAGACATGTTTACTGACAACAAACTAAAAACTAATATTTGTTTATATTACAAAATTGTACTTCAACGTTGCTTAGTAACCACATAGCCTAGGCCTAGGGCCTTTTTTGAATTGTTACATATTTTCATTTATTGTTTGCAAACATTAACTGATATTGATGATTTATACATCAGTTTTGATCAGAATTTTCTGCTCTTTCTGCCTATTGGGTTGAAAAATATCAAATGAAATTTGTTAGCATAATTTATGTATAGCGCTATTACATGTAAAGCAACATTTATGACTTTGAGTTTGAAAACCAGCCATAACGCTCTAGCTAAAGAGGTATTTTTGGGGGTTTTGTACCCCACATTTTTTTTTACTTTTTACATATAATTTTTGAAATAATCAAATTTTAATTTTCACCATTTGATTCAGCTTAAAAAAACACACAATTTTGTATTTTCATTATTCCTCTACGTCAACTGGTTACCGAGATACTGAAAGTGCTAAACACAGTACGTTGTGTAATGCTATTCTTATGGAGAGTAAGAAAAGAATTATATCTCGCTTTTTTATGAACGTATACTGACGAAACTTGGTATACGGCTTTATCTGGTTGTGGTTTATTGATATTTGCTCAAAAAATATTTTTTTGCTAAAGGTACCTGTAGCAGCAAACCTGCGTACTCAGCCCCATGTTATTCAAATGGAGAAAAGTTAAAATGCTATGCCTCCCTTAATTATGAACATAAATTAATAAAATCTTGTATATGACTTCACCTAGTTGAGTTATATTGATTTGCCTAAACATCCATTTTTTCGTTCCTTGTTGCAGCAAACCTGCGTACTCATCCCACTTGTTATTCTTATGGAGATGAATCAAAAAAAGATATATCGCTTATTTATGAATGTATATTGATGAAATTAGGTATGTGGCTTCACCTAGTTGAGTTATATTGATATTTGCATCGAAACCAATTGTTTATGTTCCTTGTTTCAGCAAACCTATGTACTCATCCCCAACGTTATTCTTATGGAAAATAATTAAAAATTGCATATATCGCTTATTTGTGAATATATTTTTATGGAACTTGGTATGCAGCTTTAAGTGGTATAAACACATATATTATGCATTGGAAATTCACTGAGTACGCAAGTTTGCTGCGACGGGGGTATTATAAATTTTGTTGAGGGGTTTAAACAGTAAAATAAGTTAGTTTAACCACAGTGTCATGAAGATAAATGTGTAAACATATTGTGTGCCAAAGTTCAAGCCCCTAAATACTAAATTAAAGTGATATTAAATTAAAAAACCACAAAAAAAACGTTGAAATTGCCTCATTTTTGACCCTAGGACTGCCCATGTTAAACCTTTCGGTGCCCCTGTCATTTTTTTGATTTTGCAAAGTTTTTTTAAAAAATCACAATAAATCAACCAGTTATCCAATATGTATCATGTGCATACTGTTTTGATCAGTAAAGAAAGGAGAATTCAATAATGATAAGATATATATATATTTGTTTGACTTAGTTTGAGAAAAAAGGGAAAAGCTACAAAAGATTATTTTTCCTCGGAACAATTTTCAAAAGTAGGCATATGCCGTTCTCACAATACTTTCATTTAGAAAGAATCCAAGATAGCCAAAATGTTTCAAATTTATTTCCTTACGTGGAAATGTAATAATATGTAATGAACAAGTAATAATACCGAGCGTAAACAACATGAACATAACCTTAGTCACACTGAACTCTGCGAAATGAAATATTTCATCATTCTTCACATAAAACCAACACAGTAAAAGCAGACCGAGCGATATTGAACCTTATAGTACGAGATAGTGCATTTCATAAGGTTCAAAATGGGATAACAAACATGACAATAGATCCAGCTATTGTCTAGAAATTAGCCTGGATTCTTTCTGCCTTATTCATGCAGGAAAGCCAACTGCGAATCTCCAAATATTGACTAACTTTATTGATTTACATTGACAAATGTATCAGTGCTACGAACTTATATTTCGTATGAAAATAAAGATACTTGCTTCGCCCCCAGGTCGCTGTATGGCCACAGTTTAATGTAAATTAGTCCACATTCTATTTACCTAAATTCTACAACAATTCCAAGGCTTTGATTATTTTTACGGGTTTAACCTATCAAATCTGGTCATATGCCTGTTGTTGAATACTAATTGGCATGGAGACATATTTTGAACCTTATAAAGAACCCAACTACCATTAACAATCTGAAATGCTACGACTTTGGGTAACTGCAAGCCTTCTGCAACAAACAGAGCAAGATTTATAAGGGATATTACCCTCGGCAGAATGCAACACTAACAATATACCCGAAAAACGTGAATAAATCTACAAAAACTCAAAGTTTGTTGTAATTAATAACATTTGGCCCAGCTCCGTCATTTCCTACCTACTTATACTAAGGAAATGGTGAAATCTAAAGATATTTAAAGTTTTTGATTTTCCGACAGGTTTAAGTAATCAAAACTGGTCATATGACTGCTGCTATTTACTAAGTGTGGTGTAGACATAGTGCGTGAACATATTAGGCCTCCATGAAGTATATTAACGTGATTAAAAAAAAATGGAAAACCACCACAAAATCTCGAAAATATGACGTAACTTGAAAAATCTAGCGCTACCTAAGGGTGAAGGAGATGAGATACAACAAAACTCAAAGGACCAAAGTTGTAGATCGTCTAAAATCCGTGTGTCGTGGTGGTCTCAAAATTTGAATAAGATCATCCGTTTGGCCGCTAGAGCTTTTTTAAAAAGACATTATCTGAGTAGGTTGGCAAAGCAGATTGTTAATTATAAATCAATCATGTTTTACATTTTGTTTGGGTTTTAAATAGTAAAATATGTTAGTTTAACAACCGTTCATGAAGAGAAATGTGTAAACATACTGAATGCCAAATATCAAGCCTCTAAACATTAAAGTGATAGGAAATTAAAAACCACGACAAAAATCGTTGAAATTGCCAGAAATTTGAAAAATCTAGCGCTACCTAATGGTGAAGGGAGCGAGATACGACGAAAAATCATAGGAACAAAGTTGTAGATTTTGCAAAATCAGCAGGTCGTGGTGGTGTCCGTTTTTCGAATGAGTTTTTTTTATACTTTTTAAAGAACTACTTGACTCGACTCGATACTCGAGTAGTTTGGTTCAATTCTCGGACTCGATTTAAAAAACACTACTCGCCCACCCCTAGTAAACTTTACACTGCTTTTGAATCCAGCAAAAGTACACATAATTTGGCAAATGCCATCACAGAATGGTTTATGGTGGGGTCCGCAGACCTGATATGCCTCCAAATCATTTTGAGGCAAAGAATATTTAATTTTGGGCCTTACCAACAAAATCTTCAACATTTCTTACCATATGACACATACAATTAAAATGCACTTTATGAAGTAAGACCAAACATTTAATCAAGGTTGTTACATACCTTTTTCTTTGTGAGTGTTACAGTCTCCTCCGAGGAAAAATCTAAACTAGGTGCTGTGACTCGATGGTTTGTACGGTCAATGTACATAAAGTGAACCAGCCCCGGAAACTCCTCCAAATATTTGTTGATTGTCAACGAAGTTCTTGTAAACATTATTAAGGAAAAATCTAATTATTCATGTAGAAACAACACTCATGCAATGACACATTCCCATAATGTGCTGAATAAAACTCCCTAAAAAAACAAGAAGAATGATACCCTGTCACACTCAGCAAATTTCCCATGCAAATATATATACCTCATGTAGCAAACAAAATATATTGAATTGTAAGGCAATATTACTATAATGTCAACCTCCGATCTCAGATGTCAATTCTTGATTTCCAAACCATTAGTATTCAGCGTTTAAAATATAAGGAAGTTATGTTTGCATTATGCAAATGATTACTTAACATGTAGACTATTCATTAATTGAAGTAGGTACTTAAGAACAAATAATTTGCATGTAAAATGGTATAAAACAGCGATTCCCAATCCGTTGTTCGCAAACCCCCAGGGTCCGTGCCTGGGGTTCGTGAAGAGAATGTATGTCTTGTTCACAGATGAATTATAAATTTTAAAAACACCCAAACAATTAAAATGTTCACAAGTAGTTTGTAAATAAAAAAAAAAAACTACTGTAATCATAAGTCACAACTGCAATTATATTGGTGATTTAATAGTCCAAATTTCAATATTTGCGAAGCGATGGGCGTTGTTTGCTCCTTGTATATTAGACTGATCCACCAGCTCCTGCCAGTGCTACGCCTAGGCGCACCTCTGCTCCTGCTTATCTGCAATTCATGTGTCAATAACGCAATAAATTTAATATTATTGAACAGAGTAGCTAAGTGCTACTTATAACTACACATGAGTCCGGCTAATCCGAACTAATTGGGACCGAACGCTTTTCAGATTAGCTAATTGTTCGGATTAGCCGAAATAATTTAAATAACAGAGAATGAAGCAACTGAACGGGTCTGTAGTGTTGTAATATGAACAAATGATACACAAAAACAAGTATCAATAGACCGTTTACTCTTTCAAACTCAGAATCAACAATATGCACAGTGCATTGCAGACAGCACACTGGCCCACTGTGTGTTGGTTTGTGATGTGATGTGAGCGAGCAAGCGGACTGCACGCACTGTCAACCAAGATTGTACGTCTGCCTCCCAACTACTACTAGCTCAAGCGCCAAAATCATAACAAAACTTTGACGTAGTCTACTATTGTTTGTACTGTTTGTAAATTTAGTCTTTTCACATTAAACAAAACATTTGTATTCTTCAAAATATTACTTGGTTTTCATTTTGTTACAACATTATTTACCTTTCCCATTATCTTTTGTCTTTTAATTAAGTAAAATTTTTTTTATTAGTGCACAGTATTTACAAAAAAATCCAGAACCCGTTCGGATTAAGCGGACGTTCGGATTACCCATGTTCGGACTAGCGGGACTCAATATATTCAATTTTTTATTATTGATAATTTAATTATACTTTTGAACAATAATATGGAAAAGTGGCTAAAAACTAGTACAGAAAGAAAATTAGTATTGAAGAACAAAGCCAGCCTTAAGGCGGTACGACGGGTGTGGCTGCACAGGGCTTCATGCCTACGAAGGCCTCGCGCTTGAGGTTTTTTTGTACGTGGAAGCTAGAGGCGTCATGGCCATGGCAGGGAGCAGAAGTGTGGACTATTGGCATTAACTTTACACCTGTACTAGACTGAAAACCTTATGGGCCCTTCTGACAACAAAAGAGGCGGGATTCTCCAAGTAGTTCTGACAGCACTGGATAGAAATCGCCACCATCGCATGCAATGGCGGACGTAACTCTGCCTCATGCCGCTTGGCATGCTCAGCTCAGCCGTGGCGGGTTTTTAAAATCTCATTTTGATAATAAAACAACTGTCTCGCTTTCCTCGCAACTGGGAAGTTTTAATATACGATTTAACAAAGGCTGCAAGGTTGTAATAACAAAGGTTGTGTGAGATAAAAATAATATTGTAATAACTGTTAAACATTTGTTATCAAATTGGTGTCGACGTCATAACCGTCTTTCACCAGCGTCAATCAAGCGTGCTCTGCCTGTTCGTCTGCCAATGCGATTCCAAGTAGTCTGCATAATGTCTACTAGGAGGAAGCACATTAGATAGCCCCTGTTGCCGACCGCTTTCAATAGATTGTGCTGTTTCTTGGTTAACCGATTTTAGCATTGTGTTTACTGTCTACTACAGGTGTATAGTCAATACTATTGGCGATTAAAAATAGAACAACTGAAGACAATGCACAAACAGCTAGCAGTACATAGTTTGCTAATCATGACAACATATTTGAATTTAACGGCAAGTTAGAAGTACGTGAATTAGTATTATAGGGTTTGCTTGAGTGCTGTACTGCTGTCCAACACAGATTTGGTTGCGTGTGGGAAGTGTATGGGGAGCTGATCATGGCCCGGCAGTTCTACTCCCATCAGCCTTTTTAGGATGGTGGGGGTAGAACAACGGGATGTATGCATTCTAATCGTAACAGTCACGGCATTACACCAAGGAAATCTTGTTTTTAAAGTGACATTTTTAATGTTTATGTTTCTGATGAACAAACCCTAGAAGATTGAATAAAATGATAAATTACAAATTTGAGGAAAATCAAATTTCTGACTAACGATTTTTTATCAAAAGGTTACTCTGACCAACCATTTAGCTTGTATGAAAGCAAGCATGTCAATAAGCATTTGTTTGCCAATTTAATCGGCGTTACTGTAAAATCCCTTTTTTAGGATACCATCTTGACACTGGTGTTAGTAACCTTAGTTTTTGTGAGTTTTTCTGAAAAGTAGACAGAAAGACGAACATTCCAAGTATGGTTGACAACGGCTAGAAGTATGCAAACTACTCATAACAGACACGGTATTATGTCAATAAAATCTTGTTGTTGGAGTGACATTTGTTATTATTTGCGTTTCTGATTGAATAACCTAGGAGATAGAAGAAAATGTTAAATTAAAAAGTTGTAGAAAATTAAATTTCTGGCTAACAATTTCCCATCAAAAGTTAAATCGGACAAACCGTGTATAGCGAGATATATCTGTGTATATATCGGATAAACCGTAAGCTTGTATGTAAGCGAGAAAGCCAATAAGCATTTTTTGTAATTTCCGGTTTTTAGACGCCATTGAAACTGGTAATAGATATATTTTAGTCTTGGGGTTTTTCTGAAAAGTATACGCTAAGACAAACTTTTCAAGTATATGGATGATGGGGTTAGAACAACGTGAAGTATGCTTATAATTGTAACAAAGTTTTATCGGGTTAATTTTATTTATTAAGATATATGAATATAGATTTTTACATATATAAGAATTTGAACGAATGATGTTTTTGGCATCTGGGGGCCTCAAAACGAAAAGTTATCATGGTATCGGGCTTAAGTCTTACCATGCTACCTATGGTAATAGCTTCTTCCCTATAGGGGAAATTCGCTAAACACTTCCATGATATAAATTCCTATTTAAGCAAAAAAAAGGATATGATCCAAGAGTAAAGTTGCGGATGGCCTTAACCTTCAAAAAGGCTGTGAAGTCAGTGAGGGAAGCGCACACCTGGTGAGTGATGAGCTCGGCGGCGTCCTCTCCTTGTGTCAGCCCCGTGCGGTCAAGGCAAGTGAGCCACAGCAGCGACTGCAGCAGAGTGTGCAGGCCTGTCAACAACGCATCGATGCCCAGCGACCCCTCTCGCTCCTTCATCACGTCTTGCAGCTTCCTGCCACACACATTAGATCACTGCAAGTCCAAACACGTATCTATAGGTCAAAAGTCATTTTGGGAAATTAAGATAAATTTTCAAAAATTGTAAATTTTATCTAATTTTGTGGAAACTTAAAATCAAGGATATTGTTGCATCAAAAATAACTTTAATTTCTTAATAAATACAACAATTATAATACTAAATTTGCATTACATTTGAAAACCTAATATAAACAAATTACTAGGGATGGGTCGGTTGAAATTTTTAATCGGCTCAGTTTTTTACAAAAAACAGTAGTCGGTTTTGGTTATTTTTCAAAGAACTTACCTAATAACTGTCACATCCATACTTTAAATTTAAGTTTCTACCTAGATCCTAAAATTTTGCCTATCTTACATCGCAGGGTCATTATCAACTCACAAATAACATTTTTATCAAACTTTAATTGATTATACACCTATAAAATACCTATTTAAGACTTTGTTTCACTGGTTTACGTAAATACTGCTGTAGAGACACTACGCAGGAGAGTTGGTAAAAAGTCACAAGTAAATCAATCAAAGACCAAATCAAATGAATTTAAATGAAACATTATGGGCCATTGCAAAATTAATTACTGTAAAACCGGCTAATCCTGGACGGGGGGGAGGTATTCCCGGACATGGTGTACATATTTGTAAACACAAATATTTCTAAACTAACCTGCAAAGTTGAGAAGTCGATCGTTATACATTCATTTAGAGCAGACGACGAATACACAGCTGTATAGGTTAGAACTGCGTACAATCGTTTTTTTTGTTTTATTTTGCAGGTTTGCCAATTTACGACTTTTCGAAAAAAAATGTATGTCTAACTAAGACATGTAATTTTCGTAAAGTTTGTCTTAATTTTTTCACAAAGGCATATTTTTATTCAAAATTTAAGAGCGCATAATTCCATGTTATTTAAAGCTATATACAAAATATATTTCAAAAAATATATCACATTTATGTATTCCATTGTAATCCCGGACACTAATAATACTCCGTGGATGTGACTGTCGGGCTGGCTGTTGCGACTAGCGCCTGCCGTTACTGACGTAAAAACCAGATTTCCTGCCATAAGTAATAACAGCATTGTGGTGTTTAGCCCTGATACGGTACCTATCTGTGTTTGTTATTAAAATTTGTGCTTTTAATTTATGAAACATTGTTTGTACAGTCTCCAAGAAGAACAAAAAAATCAAGAACCAAGATATTAGAGCAGGCAATAAAGTAGGAAAGTTAATGTCATTATCGTGATCAATGATCATGTCTCATGATCAATGATCACGATCAATCATCATGTCTGTGGACAATATAATGGGCCCCATCGAAGGCAGACATTTTTCAGCCCACAGGAAGAAAATGTTATCGCTGATAATGTTGAACATATATATATATATGTCGTATTATTCTTTGTTTCATTTAAACTCCTTTTCCCCTTATGGTTCTTTGTTTAGTTTCATGTAGTTGCAAAGAATAAACAGCTGAAAACGTGACGTAAGAATACTTGTTATTTATCCCCAACCCATTAACAATGTTTATTTATTTAATTTTTAAGCCTTTGACTGGTATAAAGGCATTTGCAGACCTCTAAACACCGTCTGATACGGACAGGAGACGTCAGTTTATACGTTATAACGTTATTTAGGTGGGTGTCAAGTATTCTTTGCCTAATTCAATCATAAGTGATCATGCCTGTGGAAAATATAATGGGCCCCATGGAAAGCAGTCAGTTTTCTGCCCACAGGAAGAAAATGTCATCACTGATCATACTGAACATATATATATATATATATATATATATATATATATATATATATATATATATATATATATATATATATATATATATATATATATATATATATATATATATATATATATATAAGTAGTATTACTCTTTGAGTCAAACTGTATTTTAAACGCCTTTTCCCCTTACGGGTTCTTTGTTTAGTTTCATTTTAGTTGCAAAGAATAAACAGCTGAAAACGTGATGGAAGAATACTCTTTATTCATCCCCAACCTATTACAATTTTTTAAAATTTAATTTTTAAGCCTTTGACTGGTGCAAAGGCATCTGCAAACCTCAAAACACCGTCCTATTATGGACAGCAGAGGTTAGTTTAGGCGTTATAATGATATTTAGATCAGTGTCCGGGATTAGACCGTTTCTGGAGGTTAAGCCGGACACTTTTATTTATTTATTTTATAATAACATCCAACACATAGAAAGGTACAGGGATATAGTAAATTATACACACACTTTACAATGATATGGTTTTTATTGGTGATATCGTTGTTTGAAAGACACTTTAACACGTTGACTACCGATCGTCACGTATATGTGGCACAATGTTAAAAAAACCGTAAAATAGATCAGCGTCACATATATGTGTCGCTTAGGCTGATTCCAGTAGTCCTGACGACATGTATACAGGACGCTCAGGCCAAATCCAGTGGAACGACGACACGTATACGGGACGCAGTCACCGTCCAGTTAAATGACTTGCCACGTCCATACGGTACACTATATTGATCTAAAGCCTGTATATTGGTCTATAGGAATGTGTGATACGCATGCGTGTCGCTCGGTCTCGGGGTACGACCTGAATTTTTTTTGCAGATTTTCAAAGTTGGCCAAATGATGCCTGTAGCGTTTGTTTACTTACTCATTCCTCGTGGTGTTTTTGATTGTGTGACACATTGAAACTATTGTCCTTTACCTTTAGTGAATTTTTAGTCATCCAAAGTCTGAAAACTCACGTCACGTATGTGAGACAGTCGGTCTATCGCAAAAAATATCATCCTTTTTTAGTCAAATAATAACAAAGTTAGCCTAAAGTCCAGTCAAACCACGACAAAAAAACCGTTAACCTCAGACAAATTGCTTCAGTATCGATTTTGATGGAATTTATATCCAAAAATTGTGTATTTTAACATATCCAAAATCTACCAAAATCCAACCATGGGAAAACCCCTAAATCTTGGATTGAAAATTGCAGCTCTTTCGTATACATTATGTATAAAAAGTCGATAAATAAGTCGCTCCGTAGTTTTATATATATCACTGACAGACACTAAGAACTTGGTAGACCTTAATCCAATTTTAATAACTATATTTTACTACAGGTTTTGGCCAATTTATTATTTTTCAATGACGTCCCCCATAGGAAGTCGTGAAAGTTTTAGTATAAGCATAGGCCAACATATAGTTCATTTTAAACGTCTTGGTTAGGTGGACTCATTGCCACAAACCCGACCTTAAACTGAAATCGAGCCAAAAATGGCAACCCGTCAAAGTTTTAATGAAAATTTCTTAAGAGAATTTGTAATAAATCAAATTACAACATTGATAAAATTTAAACCGTACCAAATATCAGCTAAGTGTTTGGAGGTCGAAAAAACTTATCTATTTGCTACAGAATGGCATTGCAGATATTATTTATTCAAGATAATTCCTATTACCCCACAATATCCGATATGCCACTAGCGACAGAATGGCTATAGAAAATGATTCATTGTCCCTGTAAGTCGAAATGACAGCAAAGTGATGCGGATGTAAACAAAATGGCTTGTCGTTTGCAGCATATTGCAGGGAGTGTTAGATCAGTGGGTGTGTGTGACGTCTCAGTTATATAAAACATTTCCTATGATTCAAATGGGGAGCTTTATAATTAGGTCCTTGTGCGTTCAAACCTTTACATTAAGCAAGTAAGTATCCAATGTAAATAATATAAACTAACTTTTTTAACTAAAACCTAGCGATTATTTGTATGAAGACGGTTTTCACAACAGTAGCTGCTATCATTAGTCATTTCCATTATGGGTAATTTGATGTCTCATTATTAGTTGGCTGTTGGCCAACGTTTTTAAAACATTACATTTGTATTTCTTAATGCAAAATCTAGGCAAATCTCGTTCTCCTTCTGCAAAAGACCAATTTCTGACTGGTTTTTGCAGCACGGTGGTGTGACTTTGTAAACCCTGCTTAGGAAATACCATTATAATATGGTTAAAAATGTTGGAAAAGAATCAACTAATAATAACAAACAAAATATATAAAATATTATTCTTAGTAGTTATTATAATGTCGATGAAGCATATAGTTTATAATCAATATTAACAGTAAATGATCAAAATAGAGTCAAAGGTTTTGTTAAACTAAAATAAACTGCCACTTACAAAATAAAAAAAGAAACGTATAATTTTAAATGTCAAAAAATCAGATTTAAAAAAATCTCTTAAGGTGTTTTAATTTAAAACTTTGTCGGGCTGCCATTTTTGGCTCGATGTCCGTTTAAGATCTGGTTTGTGGCAAAGAGTTCATCTAACCAAGACGTTCAAAATGAGTTACATGACCTATGCTTACACTAAAACTTTCACGACCTCCAATGGGGCACGTCCCTGAAAAATAATAAAATAGTTAAAACCTGTAGTAAAATATACTTATTCAAATTGGATTAAGGTCTACCTAATTTATAAAACTAACGAGAAAGTTATTTATCGATTTTTAATACATAATGTAAGGAAAGAGTCGCCATTTTCAATCCAAGATATAGGGGGTTTCCAATAGTCGGATTTTGGATATGTTAAAATAGACAATTTTTTTTATAAATTCCATCAAAAACGCTTCTGAAGCAATTTGTCTGAGGTCAAGTCATATTAGGGGTCTGTGGTACACCAAAAAACCGGTACGGGTACGGTACAAAACTAATTACCGTCATCGGTTCGGTACAGAACATAATCGCGGTACAGATTCGGTACGGTACAGTTCACAGCTTCAAACAATAAACAAAGATAAGCTAAACAATGGTTAACAAAATAAGTGGTTGATATAAGACACTGCTATACTATATACTCCTATTTATAACTAGGTAGTCATTTCCTTTAACACGTTCGCTGCGGCCCACCAATGGCGGGCGTGCGCCGAGTGCGGCAGCGAACCAGATTGGCACAGACGAATTCAATTATTTCGGTCTGACGAATCACAAAACAGCGGTGCGGTATGTGCTGCGTTACCACGAGACTGGACGTAGTTCACTGAAACGCCCACAGGTAGCAGCACTGCTTGGGTGCTAGCCAATATCAACATGCAGGGAGAATATCCCAGAAATATGGGACAAAAACTGGTTTTTTGTCCCGTATGAACGGGAATTTTACGGGGAAATTTACTACCAACCTACACCAAAATAAAGCTCGCATTCTAAGCTACACGCTGGCAACAAATTGTTTACCCCTCGCGCCACACTGGTGCGGTGCACACTGAAGCCTGTAAAGTTTGCATGGCAACTGTACGGGCATACCCGTAGCGCGCTCCGGGGGAAATCCGCAACTACGGGTATACCCGTACTGCGCAGCGAACGTGTTAAGGAAAACAAGCCCCAAAACTCATAGGAAAAGAGACGGTGTTATTTATAGCTGAACGAGAATGGAGATAAAAAGGTGGGCAAGGGGAGGGGCTGGGTAGGGTCGGCAAAAAATATGTCCTTGAAGACAAGAAAGGTTTAGACTAGGAAAGCGTGAGGAGTGAGGGGGGAGGGGTCCGGGAATTAGCTATAAATCAGTTATTTGTCCAAAATCATTCCTTGAGTGAGAAAAGGAATACTATCTTTTAAACCATGTTCTTTCTCCATTGATTTCAAATTAAACCGCTTTTATTTATGTTTTATTATTATTGTCATTGAAGTATACTAGTGAAATTAATTTTAAATTATATACAAAAAGTTTCAAATATGGTTGGAAACTAATTAAAAAAATAACCACTAAATTAGAAATTAACAAATTAACATAATATCATTCTACTTTACTTTCCTTTCTTTCTTTATCTTTCAGTTTTAGATGGTACTTATGTTGAAATAAATGTACTGTAATATTTTTGATGGACTTCAATTTTGAATTGAGTAGCCTAATTAAGTAATTTTAGAGTTATTAGCGAATTTCCCCTACAGGGAAGAAGCTATTACCGTAGTTGGCGTGGTAAGACCTAGGCCCGGGACCATGATAACTTTTTGTTTTGAGGTCCCCAGACCCCAGACCCCAAAAACACCATTAGTTCGAAACTGTATATATATATATATATATATATATGTGTGTGTATGTGTGTGTGTCCGTGAGCACGATAACTCTTGTAAAAATTATCCAATTTTGATGAAATTTGGCATAAACATGTAAAGCAACATTAATGACCAAGTTCGAAAACCAGCCAGATCGCTCTATCCAAAGGGGCATTTTGGGGGGTTTTGTACCCCAAAGTTTTTTAAATATTTTTTACATATAATTTTGGAAATAGACAAATTTTAGTATTTACCATTTGATCCAGCTTAAAAAACACACAATTTGGTATTTTGATCATTCCTCTACGTCAACTGGTTACCGAGATATTGAAAGTGCTAAACACAGTACGTTGTCTAATGTTATTCTTCAGGAGGAAAATATAAAATTTATATCTCGCTTATTTATGAATGTATCGCAGATTCATCACCAACCAAATACCATGTTTACCGAAACATGGAATACCGAACACGGAATACCGTGTTTTGGACGAAACTTAGTATACGGCTTCATCTGGTTGTGGTCCATTGATATTTGCTCAAAAAAACAATTTTTTGCTAAAGGCTCCCTTAGCAGCAAACCTGCGTACTCAGCCTTGTGTTAATCTTATGGATAATTAATAAATGCTATGTCTCCCTTAATTATGAACATAAATGAATAAAAACTGGTATATGACTTCACCTAGATGAGTTATATTGATACTAGCATAAAAACCTATTCTTTATGTTCCTTAATGCAGCAAACCTGCGTACTTAGCCCCAATGTTATTCTTATGGGGAATAATTAAAATTGTATATATTGCTTATTTGTGAATATAGTTTTATGAAACTTGGTAAGTGGCTTTATGTAGTATTAAGACAGTTATATCTCCATTGGAAATTCGCTGAGTATGCAGGTTTGCTGTGACGGTGGTGTTTTTATTCTAATCATCAGTATTTTAAGGTATAATTTTCTAATTTCTAATCTCTTTTAGTTTCACATCGTACATAGTTTTATTTAAGTTATCTGATTTTACTTTGTATTAATGATAGACTACAATAATCTCCCAATGCAACAAGAATAGTATTATAAAAATTTGGTTTTTGTTGTTTGTATGATTTAAATCAATAGTTTTTATTTATATTGAAAGCAATATAATTAATCAACTAAGCAACTTATGCAATTGATTGATTTTCAAGGAATTTTTGAATTTATTTATCATGAATATTTCAAGAACCTGTATTAATAATAATAGCAATGTTAAAATGTAATACTCCAAAGATGCAGGTTTTTAAAAATATTTGTATCCATACATAGTATAGTTATTTATTCTTTTAATCAAAATAATAATAACAAATGTATATGACCTTAATTATTACTCAATAATTAGTTATGATACATACAAATTAATAACTAAATTAGTATATATGACAGTATATTGTACCGTACCGAATTTGTACTGAGAACCGAGGTATAAAATCTTTTACCGTACCGATCTGAAATTGTTGGTACCGCAGAACCCTAAGTCATATTAACAAACTTTCTTGGACAAAAATGCCCGACTTTATTAAATACACATTAAAATTGACAGTAATCCCATAGACCCTCTTAGACGTTGTCGTCTGCTAGTGAGTGATGTGATAAACACAATCTGATATAAACGAATACACTCATGAAAGTTATACATGAGTTGTCGCCAGAAGATGCTAATGATCCTGGTGTCTGGAGTCGAAAACACTAGTGATCCTAGCAATTGGAGGTCGAATCTCGAGCTTCGTGTCGTTCTTGCTTTGGTTGTAATTTGTATTCTCACCACAAGAGCTAACAAGGCGCTCTTGCTCAGGGCGGTAAATTCATGAATGTAACTTATAGTTTCGATGCGCGTGTTTGATACGAAACTTATTAAAATATCGTGATGGAGATGATACGATTCATATGATGCGTCACTGTAACTAGCAGACTAAGTCCGAACTGCAGTCGATTAGTATTTAATTTCTCAAATCTGGCGTTCTTTTTAATTTGTGTTAAGGTTAACTCATCACATATGTTCTGCTTTTTTAAGTTTAAACCGTTTGTTAACTTAGAAATCAATAAAATGGAATACGATATTCCAAAGGCGAAACGCTTTAAACAATACGGGTATTGCGATTCAGTGCCTCAATATGATACGGCAATACTTATGATATCGAATACTTGTGTTTGATAAGCAGTAAACTCTGCCTTGACCATGGCATCAGCGTGGAAGTGTTACCACGCACTTAAGTATTAGGTTTATGTATCGATACACGTATCTCTCTTACTGTACTATTTTTGACGTATCGTGTCATTAGACTTTCACTGATAAAATGATATATCTCATTGACTGGGTTAGGAGTTTTGATGTGATATTTGCACAAAATTATAATGCTTATTTCCAATACGAGCACTTACAGTGATAGTAAAAAACCGAAACCGACATTTGACCATC
The DNA here is from genome assembly GCA_963675035.1 of Allygus modestus. Taxonomy (NCBI): domain Eukaryota; kingdom Metazoa; phylum Arthropoda; class Insecta; order Hemiptera; family Cicadellidae; genus Allygus; species Allygus modestus. The sequence goes on along the minus strand of OY776111.1, from coordinate 121,843,782 downwards.
GGTTCTCGGTTTCGTTTTCTTTGTAACAAAACCGTTAAAACCGACAACCGACTTTAAGACCGACACATCCCTACAAATTACTTTTATTTCATCATCAATTTTGTATACTTACTTTTTTAATTGATCCCATTTGGAATGAAGCTGTTTCGTTACAGTTTCAACCTGCGGAGTGTTTTGATTTTTATTCTTTTTTAAGGCATCAAATATTCTTTTCATGCTCCCATCAAGAATTTCAAGTACTTTACGGATACCTTCTTCTCCATTTTCAGTCATCTGAATATTCTGAATCAAGACAAGGGCTGAGAAAGCATCATGCAGTCCAGTACACAATGCTTCATGACTCGTCTGAAAGGAAACAAAATTTGCTAACAAATTTAAAATTGGGACAGTCTTAAAATTGGGCCCACTTATTTTTAAAGAAAAGGTCTCTTTAAGAGAAACCAAATGGCCCAATTGTCTTGCAAGTGAATGCTTCAAGTCTTATTACTTGAGATTGCAGTGCAGCAATTGTTATGTTGCGCATATTGTTCTACACCCAACTGTATGCAATCATGTCACCCCAACTATCTGTGTGATTCCTCTACCTGTTCAAGAGTCATAATAATAATAATAATAATAATAGTTTAATGACTGATGTATTGATGATTGCAATACATAACAACAATTTACAATCTAGACTATAAACAAAATTATAGCAGTTGCAGGATATAAATTATTATCCCCCAAAACCACTAAAACACATGAAAAATCCAAATTTCTTAAAAACAGCTCAAGCGGTTTTAACTTAAATTTAGTGGTTTGTAGAGCTTTAAGTTTCCAACAAAAAGACACTACCCGCCTTTCTGGAAAAATTCTGGTTCAAAAATGACAAAACTTAAAATGTTCCAAAATTCAGTTTTTTATTTTTCATAAAAACCATACATTTTAAATAAAATTTAACTATCACCACTTAAAAAAGCTGAAAAAACAAAATAATTTAGTACTTTTAATTATTATTCTACGATTACTGGTTGCAGAGAAAATTGAAATTTTCATTTAGCAGTAAACTCAGTATACTGTATTGTCCAATGTTATTCTTATGAGGAATAAAAAAATTACCATTTCTCTCACATTTACTGATCATCTTCTTTAAAACTTGATGTGTAGGTCAAGATAGCATCTAACATCAGACGCTATACTAAATATGTTGCCCTTAGCCCTGGTGGAGATGAAGGGCATTTCCCTCGTAAAACCACTGTGTGTAGCAAAGGATTCTGTGATGCCTCCAAAAAAGGGATTTGGGTAGAAATTTTTGAAAACAAGTTATTTAGAAGATTTTCTGTACCTTCTACCGTAGGCCTACTTTATATTCTATGGTAGTAAATACAAAATAATTTATTCATTACAAAAAATAAATTTGGGCTAAAAGGGAGAAAGTATGTGTCAGTTTCCTGATACCGTTTAATTTTGCATTAAAAACAAGCAAATTGGGTTATAAAAACCAAAACACTTGAGAAAATTATCCCGAACATGAAATGGATGACAATCAAAAGCCATTAATCTTAATAACTACATATAAAATCCAAACAGACTGACCTATCATGAAATCTCCATAACTATACGGCCTACACAATTGAAATTTGACATATAGGCCCTAGGTTCCTCTTTGGCCCTAGGTGCTTGGTAAGAAAAGGTATTGTGAAATTCCTCCTGTGTTCCGCCCCGCTGGGTCCCAAAGTTATTCCTTATGGACATTCACTTTGGGTTTGAGCTCACTTAATGAAATTAAACAGCTTATCTTGATTCATATTAGTTCCACGGGCTAACCACAGATTGAAGCACACCAACTATCTTAGTTTACGCGGGCAAAGCAGCAACAGGTCAGCTAGTAAATTCTATAAAACTAGATTTTAGGCTTTCACAACAGTTCTCAATATTATTAACTTTTTTATTAGGTATTATGCTGTGTGACTGACTGGTTGAAAGCTAACCTAACCGAACTTCTTTACTAGTAAGGAGAAATTAATCTTCTTAGGTGGATGGAGTATTGAGTTTAACTTTCAATATCACCAAAATATTTGTTGGTGTGAGATAAAATAAAATTGTTTGTTAACTACAAGATACAAGAAAAGTATCTTTTTGGATTCCAGCTTAGTTTGTTCAAATGTTTGCCCCCAAAATTCAATATTTTACCAGCTCTGTAAAAAAATACATATATACCTCACTGCTTGAAAAGTAGGAAAGTAGGACAATTTTGCCAAAAGTAGGATGATTCCTACTTTCCTACTAAAAAGTAGGAAAAGTAGGAATAGTAGGCCAACTGGGCTCCCTGTTATTTTGAAGTGCTGTAATATGTTTTTTTAATTACAATCCATAGTTATAACATGCTAATACAAAAGTTATTAACAAATGTTGTAAAATTAAAATTGAAGGAAAAGTTAATAGTGTGTCTGGTACACATGAAATATGCCTCTAAACTTGCATGATTTGATACAGTTGTGCCGCTACGTGGGTGGCAGACATATCAAAGGGTAGATTTACCCGAAGATTTAACTTAAAATTCATGTAGAATACCTGTTGCCCAAAATAACTTTGTAATAATATTACCTTACCAAAAAATCATGTCATTCAGAATTAACTATTTTTTTATAACATAATATGCATGCAGCCACATTTCTTCATCTCTGGATTATCAGAATATTGGAAGCTGTAGTGTCATTTGCAAGCCCAAAAAAGCAACAGGCTCAAGAATAAAACTCTCACTATAACTGGAGTTACGTCCCAACAAATGTTTAAAGTTCCCATGCTAATCTTATAAAGATTTAATTTAATCTGATGGTACCTGGTAAAGGAGCAGCAGTGAAACCCCTTCAGAGAGTGTTGACATGTGAACAATGTGAGGGCTAAAGTTGCCGCTACCAGAGAGGATCACGAGGTCACTGTTGACACCGTCTTGGTCTAAACAAAACATTGGCTGGATCTTATGACTGAAAAGACTTGAATATGTTAAAAAAGTTGCAACTATATTACATGTTAACATTCTGTTTGATCTTAAAAGCAGAGCAATCAAATTATTTACTGATAGATGTCCATTTCACAGTTTTCTGAACATTTCCCCTTTAAGATGAGCTAGAAGTAGTTTTAGAAGTTTCCAAGTAATACACTAAATATGATTTTTTAATAAGTGATGTGTGAATAAGATATACCAACTGGCACAGTTTTATTAATAATTTGCTAAACTTAATTATTCTACATTTAATTGTATTCTATGTTTATTTTTGAGATGGAATCCCTTTATTTTATTTCATTCTTAACCGGATTTACTTTACTACAATTCAATTCATCTCATTCAATACAATTTCTGTCATACTAAATTCTTACTGACATGGAGATTTTTGAAACAAGATAGATTTTAAACTGACACCAGTTCACACTCTAGCTCTAAATTTTGAAAATACTGGTTACAAATATTTGAGGATTAAATAAAATTCTATTCAAAGAGGCCTGTTACAACTGTAGACAAACTAAATATAGTTACCAATCTTTGAATCCATAACTCCGCATCACAACACATGAGGAAATTAATATAGGTACTAGTGGTTAACCCGTCGAAATTCGGTTGAGTATTCGATGGTACCCTTGTACTCGATAGTAATTCACCTTGGTCCCGTTGCGTGCGCTACTGTTTACCTTTAAAACGTCAAAATGAGTATTTATTTGGACTTTACCTATCGCTTCTAGTGTTTAAAACTACACTACGTTTCGGGAGGTAAGTAAACTCCTCCTGTTATCAAGTGAACCCTACTTACATCTAAATAACAAGTTATTACACCTAACTAACCTAAACTAAATCATTTTCAAAGGAGTATGATAAAGGATCTTCACCTAAGGGACCTTTCCGTTTTGAACAAATAACTGAGGAACAACTGGATAAGATAATAATATCATTTAAAAACAAATTATCATCTGGAGTGGACGAAATCGCTATAACATTGATAAAAAATGTTAAAGACCTAATCTTAAAACCTCTAGTTCATCTCATAAACTCTTCGCTTATAAGTGGTATATTTCCTGACCAACTTAAGATTGCAAAAGTCAAGCCAATCTTTAAAAAAGGGGACCAAAAAAATGTGTCTTGTTATAGACCAATTTCTATTCTGCCAACTTTTTATAAATTGTATGAAAAGGTTGTCTATAACCAATTATTACATTTTTTAGAACTGACAAATTTGTTAGATCCACAACAACATGGCTTCAGGCCAGGCAGGTCAGTCACAACAGCTGGCATTGAATTTGTTCAAAATATAATTGACAAAATTGATAATGGGGAAAAAGTTGTAGGTGTTTTCTTGGATTTAACTAGAGCCTTTGACAGTGTATCTCATAAAATCTTGATTGAATCATTAAAATCCCACCACATAAAAGGGAAAGAACTCACTTGGTTTGAGTCTTACCTCCATGAAAGGAAACAATGTGTAGAAGTAACACAAGTAATAGAAAAAAGTACAAATATATAAATTATGTGACATCGGCACTACGAACGGTGAAGTATGGGGTCCCCCAAGGTTCCATTCTGGGGCCCTTACTGTTCCTTTGCTACCTCAAAGGTCTTCCTGGAGTAGCATGGGGGACCAACAGCTCAGTCTGTTTGTATGCCGATGATACAAATTTAATAATTTCAGGGAAAAGTAAAGAATCAGTTGAAATTGCATCATACATCAACTTAACATTAGTTAAACAGTTCTTTGAATCTAAAAATCTCCTAATAAATTCAAGAAAAACAAATTTTTTTATCATTCTCTACTAGACAATCAAAAACAAAAATTAATCCAATTATTAAAATAGATGAAGATGAGATACTACGAGAAAGCAGTACAACATTTTTAGGTATGATCATAGATGAAAATTGAAGTTGGGATAGACATACCGAGAAAATTCTAAATAAAATATCATCTGGAATATATGCACTTCGAAGAATGTCCAAAATTTGTAATTTTAAAACCTTAAAGGTTTTATACTTTGCTCTCATAGACTCATACATATCTTATGGGGTTAGCATTTATGGAGCAACCTCAAAAAAGAACTTGAAATCCATTTTAAAAATGCAAAAAAAAGCTATTAGAATTATCCTTGGACTTAGAAATAAAGACTCGGTTAAGACAAAATTTAAGGAACTAGAGATTCTTAGTTTTTTCTCAGCATGTGTTTAAAACTGTGAAATATGTAAAAGAACACAACATCCCTCAGATGGAAGCTAGAAATCGACAATACAACACAAGAAGTTATTTAACTTTTGATTCCCATAGACTTGAGTTGTTTAAAAAAAAAGTTAATTATAGAGGCATACAATTTTTTAAGCTCATTCCAGATGACATAAAGACAGTCCAAAATCTTTCAGAATTTGTCAAAAAACTAAAGCAGTTTTTGATTGAGCATCCCCTATACTCCTTTGAAGAATTAGCTACGATAAATAATGACATGTAAATTAAATAAGTAGTTTATAAGTATATTTTTAAAAATTAACGATTTTGACACTATTCATCTGTAACAATTGTACAGTTGACGAATAAAGAATTATTTGATTTGATTTGATTTGAACCTACATTTTTTTTGGATTTTCTTAATCTTTTTCTTTTACATTTTAATTTACACTAACACAAAGATAACAAATACATACACAAAAAATCAAATACAATACACTAACACAACATTTATATACACGAACAAATGGAAAACTGACAATACATTACCTGTTCTGCATCGTTGTCTCCTAGCTGACAGCAAAAACAGGAAACTTAACTCTCACGTCAACTCACTACCAGACCGCACACTCGACTAGTGGCTAGCGGTAGTGGAGGGGGGAGAGCCGTTACCCCCACCTACCGCCAGGGGCACATGACGACACAGCTGTGGCTACCCACCCGTCTGTGTCGACGGGAACATGACACGGAAATCCAAAACTGCACGATTCCTCCTAGAAGGTTTCCTGTCTAGAAGGTTTCTAGGAGGCATCGTGCTGTTTTTGGTTTCCGTGTCATGTTCCCGTCGACACAGACGGGTGGTTAACCACAGCTGTGTTGTCACGTGCCCCTGGCGGTAGGTGGGGGTAACGGCTCTCCCCCCTCCACTACCGCTAGCCACTAGTCGAGTGCGCGGTCTGGTAGTGAGTTGATGTGAGAGTTAAGTTTCCTGTTTTTACCGTCAGCTTGGAGGTAACGATGCAGAACAGGTAATGTATTGTCAGTTTTCCATTTGTTCTTGTATATAAATGTTGTGTTAGTGTATTGCATTTGATTTTTTGTATATGTATTTGTTATCTTTGTGTTAGTGTAAATTAAAATGTAAAAGAAAAAAGATTAAGAAAATCCAAAAAAATGTAGGTTAGTTAGGTGTAAGAACTTGATATTTAGATATAAGTAGGGTTCACTTGATAACAGGAGGAGTTTCCTTACCCCCCGAAACGTAGTGTAGTTTTAAACACTAGAAGCGATAGGTAAAGTCCAAATAAATCAAAAAATAAATTCAAATCCATCGCTATTATGAGTTTCAAAAATGAGTATGTTTGTTTGTAAAGAAACTAAAAAATAACAAATTCCTACCAATATATTTCAGCCATCTGTTAGAATTTTAACAATTAACATTATCCGTAAACACTTATATCTGGTCTGAATAGAGTCAAATATGCGATTTATGACTCTATCTGTGTTTGGGGGGCGGAGTTATCACTATAAATAGTTTTTCCATAAGCGTGTCCCTACTTATTCGGTTACGTATACGTTGCAAATAAGTTTGTAGAGTAGTTCACGATTATCCTCGTAGATTGCAGCATTCCAGCATATGTAATTTTCCATCATTTGTAAAAAATCTGTTTAAAAAATGTAATTAAAATTAAGACGATTTTCGTGAACGAGATACCGGCCTACCTATTATGTTTAAAATTATAGCTGATGTGTTATTTGAAAGCCCTTAGCGTCTAGATGTGCCTTTTGGGGGTTTAGAAGACGTCCACACTCAGGGCTTTGACCCTTGGGCTTTCAAAGTTCCAATCTTAATCTTATGGAAGAATATAAATAAATGTAATTTTACATTTAACCCTAGGAGTGGCCCAATGCTAGTGTGGAATGGCAGGCTAAATTTGTCGATTTTGCAGACATTTTTTTTAAAATTCGTATAAATTCAACCGTAGAAGTAAACCTAGCCAACCTTATATTCATTTTGATCAGGAAGAACAGGGCAATTTAGAAATACTAAAATGATAAAGATCTAAAGGGTAATTGTTTCGGTAAAGTGAAAAGAAGAAAAACAATTAGAGTTTTATTTTTGAAATTTCAAAAGTAGCCTCGGTGAAATTTTTTCTACTGATTTTTTATGGAAAATTCATTATATACATTTTGTAAACAATCTAATTCCCTACTTAGAAATATATAACATGGTATGGAAATAATTTGTTTTGTAAGTTTTAGGGGTGTAATATAATAATAAACGGGAACCCGAAATATATGTAAACTGTACGGTGTTAGGTTGTGTTGTAAATAAGTCATGTAATATATGTATATACTAATAATGATATATACATATTTGTAAAGCTAATGAAGTAAGGAATCCAAAAATGTCATAAAGTTGATGGTAAAAAATTGTTATCACTTATAAATAAATGTAAATAACAAAATGTTTTGCTATTTTTGTGTATTTGGAAACAAATATTTCACAGTATTTAGTATATAACTTTTTTGTCTAATATTTTGCCCCCAAAGCAATATAATCATGTTGTAGTACATTCAATTCCCTACATAGAAATATATAACATGTTATACATAGAATACATAGGAGTATACATATAAATATATAACTCACCACTACCAGATAAATAATCCTATTAGCCTAGGCCTACGACGCAACATCAGAAAAGTCGATCATCTCAATATCACTGCCTATATTACCCTCTAAATCGTCATCAACGTCACTAATACTTTATTCAAGAGCACCCCGAAAGTCACTACAATCCATTTTTGCGTAAATTCGGCTAAATAAATAACTAAAACAATCTTACACAACTGACAGCGGTCAAACATAGCGCGCCATTTGGACTGGGACTTCGACATTGCATATTTCAAATGTCATGTCATATTGTCAACAAAAACACAACACATCGAGACAGGTATAAGAAGAAAGCCTGAAATCTGCTGTTTACAATGATACCAAATACAATACAGTTTGGAGTGAGCCAAACAAACTGACTGAGACTTGGTAAACAGCAAACAGCTGCGCAGTTGCCGATTAGGCAAAAATGTGACGTAATGAAACTATTCATTGGTGATGATTTTCAGAATAAAACAGTGCTGCCAACGGCAAAACTAAATTACTCTACATTTCTTCCTCTTCAAAATAACATATTATTTGACTAGTAACTATAACTTACACTAGATATAAATCCGATTTTCCTGATGGCCCTTTTTCGGCCATCTGCCATTGTACAACAAAACAGAAAACACCTGTTTTCATAAAATCATATGATCTGTCTAATCAATATTTCGTTCAAAACATCAATACCAAAATAAAGTGAATCTCTTTAGCAGTGCATTGGTACCAACCGCAACTTCCCACGACAAAAATTACCCGAGCTGGATAATTTCAAAAAAGTAGTGTTTTGACAATTTCTTAGCATCGCTAGAATCGCATCGCGCCAAAAATTCATTTGATTTCTAATCGTCGTGACATTGTTGTATAGCTGCTACAGGGTTTGTTAATGTAATAAAATGAAAGTTCAGAATATTATCTTTCGAATGACATATATATTGTTCACTTTTGAGTTGATTATTAGTGGTTTTTTTACGTTACAAAATTTTCGGTCCCGAATGGCCGATTCTCGGCCTCTGCCACAGTAGGCTGCACAAAATAGGGCCGAATCTCGGCCATTGGCCACTCCTAGGGTTAAGAACAGCTGTTGATACTAACAAACAATACATAAGAACGATCAGCTGTTTTAAGAAAACTTCTGGAATGGCATCTCAATGTTAACTAATAAGATGGTGCATGAGCTGGATGTTCCCAAAATGAAAAAAACCAATAAGCTTGAATTTGACCACCGGAATTTGCTGTTCTACATTTAAAAAGCTAATTTTGAAATATATATAATCAAATGAAAAATCCACGTGCCAAATTTGAAGGTGTTTTCTTTGCACACTCCGAACATGCTAGAGCCACGATCGCAGATAATTATCGTCGACTGAAGTGTTTTACAAAATATTTGACGTAATCATGATTAATGGATCGTTTTATAGCACTTATGGTCATATTAAACCCAGTCGGCTGGTCTGTAACTTTTGCCAATTGTTGGATTTGTTTTTCATGTATTATTTACAAAACAATCGTTATTTTGACATTTATTTGATGGGTTGAATGAAGCCCCTCATGGAGCCACGGAGAAATAACAGGCCTATGAATATCAGCGCTACTGTTTACTCTCAGTTCAAGGAGCGAAACTAAAAATGAATAAAAAGGGATTCACTACTTAAAGGGTTATAGTATACATTGTAGATTATATCAATTAATACTGTAATAACTGCAAAATATGAAAAAAATATGATCTTCTTTTGGTCAGCCTGAATCGACTTCGGTAATTGCAATATATGTATCGTTGAAAGATACTGGCCACTAATTATTTTCTCTAAGCCAGCTGATTCCACTTGATACTTGTCTGTTCTTAGATACACAATATACATGTTTTAATAATCAGCTGGTTAGAGAAAGTTAAAATAGTGATAAAATAGGTTTTAAAAAGTTATTTTTTGATATTATAAATGAAATTATTTCAAAAATGTAAGTAGATTGTGCAAATATAGAGATTGATCTTTCATTTAAAACAAACCACGTGTATAACGGTTCAGTGGAAACCTCAAGTGAACTGACCAAAAGAGTGCAAAGTTGAAATTTTACCCCATGCTAAATAGCCATAAGAAAACTTGCAATTTCATTGTTTTTACATAGTTATTGACCAGGTGCCAAAATTTAAGGTAAAATGTGCAAATATAGGGGTTATTCCCTTTCATTTGACACCACCCGCTTGTAAATCGGTTCAGTGGATGTCTCACATGTTCTTCCGGAAAAGTTTTAATTTTGTGTTTTGATATATAGGATTACCATAGAAAATTAATATTTAAAAAATGTGTTTGCTCATGCAATTTTAATAATTGCCCAAGCCAATTAAGTTGTTATGGTTATTATTGACATTCTCATTAGTACATTTATCAATCTGAAAAGTTAAATATTTGCAGGTGCAGTAGACTCTAAGAAATCTGGATCACACTTATCCAAAAAAACATTTCTTTCAAATAAAAATGAGAAAAAAAACGGAACCTCACGGTTTAGCGCTTTCAGTTTTCAAATGACTATCCCGCATTACATAAATGTCATGTAGGTTGCAACGTCAGGCACAAAATAAATTGTTTATTCCTGTATTTCTTACACTTACTTTTTCACTTACTTTTTCACTCCTGCTCCTGTGTTTTACTTAATTAAAGTACATTACAGTACACTACTGTACTACTGTAAAGTTAAATACATTACATATTTTACAGTAGAACCACACTTACCCGACCTCGAATGGTCTGGCTCCTCGCTTAGCCCACCTTTACCATTATCGGTTTTTGTTATTGTTTACGTTTTCAGTGTACTGCTACCTGAATGGTCAGGTCTTCTCCTTTCTATGACTTATCACTGACGATGCAAATCAGTAGATCGGTGTCAGGTTTTACTATAGTATACTTTATTTATGATTTACAGTGTTATATTACATTTTTACAAAAGTACATACATTTTAGTATTTTATGTTTAAACTATAGTTTCATCACGTTTTCATGTAATAAATGTGTTCCCCTGATAATCCGACCTTTTTGTGTTCTGACCATGCTCTTTGTTCCTTTGGTGAAGGATTAACGAGGTTCTACTGTATACTACGGAGTGTTTATAACTTTCTCCAGGGAGCTCACTCTTGTATTAGCACATAAACGTAAACGCACATTGTCATAATTGTTCACTATAACGGTGGAATTGATGATTCATGCCCATCTCCAGACACCTACTTTTCAAAATCCAGATCGGCCGTCTGCAACAGTAGTCCGGATTGCTGAGAGTCTACTGTATCAGCTAGCTTCGAGCAAATAAAAGACGGGTGAGTCTCTAATATCAAGTGGCGAAAAAGTAAAAGGTCATAAAAACGTATGCCCACCCAATTGAGCAAGCAGTGTGAATATCTAAACATGTAATGTATATCTAATCATGTCTGTGTGACAGCTGAAACTATGACAATCGGGAGAAATATAACCCTATTCTTTTCCCTTGTTGACTAAATGTAATCAAACCTAAAAAACAGGTTCAGGAGGTGACACTTGGTAGTACTATCAATATAAATTGTTACCAGCAACAACCTGACTCACTGGTGGTGTTAGCGTTCTTTCTGATGGGACTGGAAGGGGGGCTGTAGAACTCATCACTAGAGTTGCCATCCTGGTCACTCTCAGATTCCGCCATCACGGTCGAGTGAGGTCGACGAAAACCTTCGTTCAAGATGTTGAGAAACAAGATATCTGCAGCCCCCAAATCTTCAGCATCCCGGCTACACAAATAACTAACTTTTAAAATGATTGGCTTTTGATAAAAAATTATATGTTTGTAATTAACTTCTTAGACTTTTAAGAAACTTTAAGAGACTTTTAAGAAGTCTCTTGGTTGGATTTTGGACCAAGCTTAAAAAACTATACATTTAAATGCTGACTTAGTATTAAGTGTATTCAAATGGGAAATCAAATGTATTAAATTGTAAGGTGTTATCGTAACAAACCCCGAATATAGTATGCAAATAAAAATATTTGTTAGGAATTCTAAAAAATCAAAATTCAGAAAGTGTCCCAAAATTCCCTCAGAACTTTGCCCCATTGTCCATCAGAGTTTCAATGTTTTCTATAGTAGATTACAGTAGACGCTCTTTTATCCGGCATTCTATGAACCGGCACATTCTATTAATCGGCACCAGGTGACCCGGGTTTTTCCAGGTATTTTCAGTCGTTTCCGTTTCGTACTGTGACTGCGCTGGACTGTTCCCGCCTTTTTCTTAGTCACCTGTTGTTTGTTTACATCTCAAGCAGTAACGTTCAGTGATGTTCGTAACCTTTGCTTTTGGAAATGGTGGTTGTTTTGATTGGTTTCTATTTTTAGACGCCAACTTCCGCCCGGCTGTCTGTCCGCCCGTCTGTCTGTCTGTCTGTCTATCCGTCCACAAATGCAGGTGTTCCGGAGCAGTGCCAAGGTCAACCAACGCACGCGACCACAGGTCATTACTGTAGCGAGATGACAGACTCTCAGATTACTGTATTCCCATTAATAACTAAAAAGTTCTATTATCCGGAAAAATCGATTTACCGGCATGGGCGTGGTCCCGAACATGCCGGATAAAAGAGCGTCTACTGTATATTATTTGGTCAGGTGATTATGTCAAATATTCATGTTGTCATAAAAGTTTATCAGTTTCTCCAGATAAAGCAGAACAAATATTTTTTCGTTTTCCTCAAAATTTTTCAGTGTACCTGGAACTGTCAGGCCTAGTTATATCTAACACCCGGTCTGAAATTTAATTATTTGTATTGGCAACACTGGTGATCAAAAACTAACCCTTTCTCCTGTCCCTCCTTATCTTTCATTATTTAGGTCTAGGTGGTTATTGTTAGTTTCTAATAAACGCTTATTTCTAATCGTACCTAGAATATAAAGATAACAATTTGTTTTCAACGAAAATGAGAGCATGACATCTGGAGTGGTCAACTGAAGACTTCATCTTATTGGCTGCATCTCGCAGTGACTTGATAACGGTGATGTTGAGCTCGGGGCTGACCGTGAGTTGCTCCACTGCCTCCACGAGACACGCTTGGTCACTGTCTGCCAAGGAGTGCCACGTGTCTAGCAGGTGGGACAGCAGTTCGCCGCGACCGCCCAAGCTCTTCAATCTGGACACATGTTTGTCATGATCTGATTTAAATTTGATTTAGAACAAGTAAGTAGGCTAGGTATTTTTGCATATCACAAATAGGATTACAATTATGTGTACATAAATAAATCGTGCAAACCAATGCGAACCAATAGACCAATGTTTATCAAGTTGCATTATGACTCCGATCGGAGTCATCAGCGGCGAACGTGTTAAAAGGTGGCTGGTTAAGAGGAAAGCTACTGTACTGAAAATATTGCCTTGCTGGATATTATTGTGGAGAAAATTTATTTCCGTGAATATTTTGGATTACAGTAGCCAATATCTTACCCGATCCCTCTTTCACTGTAAATAAGTTTTACCTACTGCCTTTTCCCAGCAAAAAGCCTTAACTGCCCATTTCCAGTTATTATCTCATTTCTATTCCATGCTCGACAATTGAATAAAAAAGGTGTGTACATACACATGCTAAGTATTTCTTTGGGAATAATGGATAATGTCTATCAGTCTTATCTCTTCAACTGAGAGTAGGAAACTTTTAAGTTTTACTTAGGATTATATCACTTGAGAAAGGTGGATCAGTTAAATACATTAATAATTATTTTGGTCTTGGGTTAACAGGAGTAAAAGACTAGTCATATAACAGAAAATCCCTGTATAAGTATAAGATAGGGGACAGAATGTGTAGTTTTTATGTTTATTATTCATATCTCCTGTATAACTTCATCGGTACTTTAATCTATGTTCTTCAGCATGTTTTGGGCAGATAACTGTTAGTTTTATCATATGTTTTCCGCTATATACCCTGTATGCTAGTCCATGAGGGTCGGTTAAGAGGGGTTCTGCTGTGTAATTGGACGAGTGAAGAGTCCTGCTGCTCAACCCTCCTTCGTGTGCATCAATTTTGCCTCACCATCAGGCACATCTGGAGGTTACCTCCAGTCTATTAAATAACACTATGGATGTTTGGTACATGATTTATTACTGAAAAATGTTCAAAATTGAATGAACAAATTATCTGAAAAGTGTAAATTTGACTACTTACTCTGTGACATCTGGGCCACACAAATGCTGAACAAGGCAAATGGATACACTTAACATTCGTTTTAACCTTGTTATTTCTTCATACCCAATGTGAACAAACAAGAATCCCATGTACTGTAAACAGAAGTTTCAATCATACACTTCATACTAAACAGTTTTCCACTTAAAACTTAAGGCCAACTTAAGGAATTTAGTAGGCCTAAAAATGTGAATTCATTATTTAATCAATCTCTTGGTCTCTTATAACAAAACACCAATTGATCGACATGACACTTGTCCGCATGACCATTTGGTTGACATTTCAAAAATTAATAAATAGAATAGAGGGCTGGAACCAACTTATCGACATGACACTTGTCCGCTGACCATTTGATCAACATTTTAAATAATTAAAAAAAGTGGAAACCAAGTGTTCAATAAGATACTGTAGTTTTTTGTACTGCCATTTATACGATATTTTAAATAATTGAATAAAGAGCTGAAACCAACTGATCAACATGATACTTGTTCGAATGAACATTTGACTGTCTTTATATTAAATAATAATAACTGCTCCTACCACTTATGCGACTTTTCCCCCATAGTTGGAACCCTGGCCGATGAGCACTAGTCCAAGCGGGAAAGGACACTGCCTCGCTCAGTTGTAGCACGCGAGACCTCGCAGGTGACACAGGTGTAGCAGTATTAATACCCGACCCAGCCTCAAAATTCCCGACGAATACTGGGGTCTTTGCGCATTTGTGAAACGTTATCATTTATGATGTTGCTTTATTACGTGTTGTTTGAAATTGTTTAAATAAATGCTGATAATTTACACAATAACCCACAAATTATCTGAGTATTTTCAATGAGCGTTACCATGCTCTCGGAAAACGTATAGGATTGAATGTATATGTAAAAAATATGCTTAGTGAACACAGTCACTGGTTAGGTGAAACTTATACACAGAAAGAAAGGATTACAAATGAAAGTTCAGGGAAAATTAGCTTCTGAAAACTAATTCCAAGGGGGTGGCACAACGAATAGAATTCCACACCTTATGAAACGCAATTAACTGTCTCCATGGTAAATGTTCTTTCATATGTAGAAATAAACGGTATCAGGAAACTGACACATACTTTCTCCCTTTTAGCCAAACTTTAATGACAAAAATATTTGTTATTTACTAAATATAGAATATGAAGTATAGATAAATGTACAGAAAATTGTCTAAAATAGTTGTTTTCAGAAATATCCACCCAAATTGCTTTTTTGGAGGCACTATAGAGTCCGTTGCTACACACAGTAGTTTTGAGAGGGGAAATGCCCCCTTGCCCCCCCCAGGGTTAAATAGCAACACATTTCGAACATCATCTGTTGGTCAATGCTAACTTGACCTGCACATCAAATGAAATTGATCAGTAAATAAGAGAGAAATAGTTATTTTTGTATTCCCCATAAGAATAACATTGGACAACGTACTGTGTTTACCGCTAAATGAAAATTTCAATTTTCTCCGCAACTAGCAATCGTAGAATAGTAATTTAAAATACTAATTTATTTAGTTTTTTGAGCTCTTTTTAATGTCGAATAGTAATCTTTTTTAACATTTATGATTTTTTATGAAAAATCCAAAAAACTGAATTTTTGATGTTTTAAGTCCTGTAATTTCTGAACCCGCATTTTTCCAGAAATGCGGGTGGTGTCATTTTGTTGGAAACCTAAAGTTCTACAAACCACGAAAGTTTAATCAAAATCGTTAGAGCCGTTTTTGAGAAATTTGGATTTTTCATGTTTTTTGGCGGTTTTTGGGGGATAATTACCCTTAAAAATCAAAAATTCAAAAAAATGAAAAAAACGCCTGGAGATATCATGGATTAGTACCTACACGCCAAATTTCATAAAAATCGGCCCATAGGTTAGGGCTCTAGCTCTGTACACATCCACACAGACACACACACGGACACACACACACACACACACACACACACACACACACACAGACAGACATCACGTAAAAACCATTTTTTTGGGTTCAGGGAGCACCAAAACGAATATTTCCACTGACAACTCAAATTCGAAAATTTTTACGAAAACAATACTTTCTCCATATACTATGTATAGGGGGAGAAAGTAAAATGTTATTCTCTATGGCAGTGTTTCTCAACCTTTTTGTGCCTGCGTACCACCTGATGCTTATTAAATTCTTTGGCGTACCACCCAAACTCATACCTACAACCCACCCACCACCGAGCCACCACCCTCCCTCCACCCCTTAGAGATACAGCTGGAGAGAGCCTAGGACCTAGGATATTGTTTCCTTTTACTTTCTCCCCCTATACATGGTATATGGAGAAAGTATTGTTTTCGTAAAAATTTTCGAATTTGAGTTGTCAGTGGAAATATTCGTTTTGGTGCTCCCTGAACCCAAAAAAGTGGTTTTTACGTGATGTCTGTCTGTGTGTGTGTGTGTGTGTGTGTGTCCGTGTGTGTGTGTGTGTGTGTCTGTGTGGATGTGTACAGAGCTAGAGCCCTAACCTATGGGCCGATTTTTATGAAATTTGGCGTGTAGGTACTAATCCACGATATCTCCAGGCGTTTTTTTCATTTTTTTGAATTTTTGATTTTTAAGGGTAATTATCCCCCAAAAACCGCCAAAAAACATGAAAAATACAAATTTCTCAAAAACGGCTCTAACGATTTTGATTAAACTTTCGTGGTTTGTAGAACTTTAGGTTTCCAACAAAATGACACCACCCGCATTTCTGGAAAAATGCGGGTTCAGAAATTACAGGACTTAAAACATCAAAAATTCAGTTTTTTGGATTTTTCATAAAAAATCATAAATGTTAAAAAAGATTACTATTCACCATTAAAAAGAGCTCAAAAAACTAAATAAATTAGTATTTTAAATTACTATTCTACGATTGCTAGTTGCGGAGAAAATTGAAATTTTCATTTAGCGGTAAACACAGTACGTTGTCCAATGTTATTCTTATGGGGAATACAAAAATAACTATTTCTCTCTTATTTACTGATCAATTTCATTTGATATGCAGGTCAAGTTAGCATTGACCAACAGATGATGTTCGAAATGTGTTGCTATTTAACCCTGGGGGGGGCAAGGGGGCATTTCCCCTCTCAAAACTACTGTGTGTAGCAACGGACTCTATAGTGCCTCCAAAAAAACAATTTGGGTGGATATTTCTGAAAACAACTATTTTAGACAATTTTCTGTACATTTATCTATACTTCATATTCTATATTTAGTAAATAACAAATATTTTTGTCATTAAAGTTTGGCTAAAAGGGAGAAAGTATGTGTCAGTTTCCTGATACCGTTTATTTAACATGTTTCACTATAATTAGTGGTGTGTGAAAAAATGAAACACAAATTTACAACAATTAGAAAAATTCTATTTTAGTTGAATAAACATAAATTCGAATGAACATTATAGTTCGAAGCTATACAAATATTAATGTGATTATATATTAACATAATAATATAAGTAAACTAAATTTTACAGTTTGAAACTAAAAACTGCTAGCTGCAGGTTTTATAAACAAAGTTGAATACAATAAAATTGGAAAAAAATTGTTTCAACTACACACTTAAACCGCAAAAAGAAAGTTATTTTGCTTTTCTACAAAATTAACTAAAAACTAAAACAATAAAAATACAAAATGACCAATCTAATAAATATTGATACAGCAAAAAAGGTTGTTAATGGGAAACTTGTTGTTGTTTCTTGCTCAGGAAAGACTCAATGTCAGGACTAATTGAACTGATCTTTAACCTTAAGTCGTTCTCTACAGATAGTCTGTTTCTGTATTTGTTTTTAACATATATCAATTCCGAAAAGCCACGCTCACACAAATAAGTAGTCGAAAACCTAACCAAACACTTTATTACTTGAGTAAAAAGATCAGGATACTCGTTTCTTGTTGTCATCCAGAAAGATATGAGACTTTTTTCTTTAAAAGATCTTTAAATCTTTAACTTAAAATATTTCAAGTTTAGACGAGTACTGGACACAAAATCATTATTCGTTAATATAAATGTGCTTGGAAAACGGGAATCTTAAAAATAATTTACTTTGCTAAGTTGGTACGAAATTGCTTTAGCTAGGCAAAGGTGCTGCTACCTATTGAAGTCTCTCAAAACTAAGTGGAAATGCGTTGTAACGCAGAACTGTGCTGGCCAAAACAGCCGTCGGCGTCACGTTGATCAGAAACGCTTTTTAGCGAATTTCCCCTATAGGGAAGAAGCTATTACCGTAGGTCTCATGGTAAGACTTAAGCCCGAGACCATGATAACTTTTCATTTTGAGGTCCCCAGATGCCAAAAACACCATTCGTTCAAATTTTTATATATGTATATATATATATATATATATTTATATATATATGTGTCCGTAAGCACGATAACTCTCGTAAAAAAAGTCCGATCTTAATGAAATTTGGTACAAATGTGTAAAGTACCATTTATTTGAACAAGTTCGAAAACCAGATGAATCGCACCATCCGAAGGGGGGTTTTTGGGGGGTTTTGTACCCCAAAAATGTGTTTTTTGGGGTTTTCACATGTAATTTTAATTTAAATCAAATTTTAATTTATACCATTGAATTCAGCTTAAAAAAACAAACAATTTGGTATTTTGATCATTGCTCTACGTCAATTGGTTACCGAGATATTGAAAGTGCTAAACACAGTACGTTGTCTAATGTTATTCTTATGGAGAAAAAGAAAAATTGTATATCTCGCTTATTTATGAACATAAACTGGCAAAATTTGGTATATGGCTTGATCTGGTTATGGTTTATTGTTGTTTGCACAAAAAAACAATTTTTCGCCTATGGTTCCTGTAGCAGCAAACCTAGGTACTTGGTCCCCATGTTATTCTTATGGAAAATACTTAAAATGTTATATATCGCTTATTTATGAATGTATATGGATGAAACTTGGTATGTGACTTCACTAAGATGAGTTCTATTGATATTTGCATAAAAACCCATTATTTTGCGTGCCTTGTTGCAGCAAACCTGCGTACTCATCCCCAATGTTATTCTTATAGAGAATAATTAATATTTTAAATATCGCTTGTTTGTGAATACATTTCTTATGAATCCTGTTAAGTGTTATGTTATATATTCATTGGAAATTCGCTGAGTATGCAGGTTTGCTGCGACGGGTGTATTTTAATTTTTCGTGCATTTTATTTTTTATTTCTTCCTTTGTCTCTCGCGTACCACCTGAAATGCTCTCGCGTACCACCAGTGGTACGCGTACCACCGGTTGAGAAACACTGCTCTATGGAATAGCTGAATTAATTAGGCCTACAATTTGTCAGATTTATGTTAATTTTCATAATAGGCTATATAATAGTTATAATCATTGTGTTACTAATAATTATTTTGAATCTGTATAAGGCTAGCATGTTGATTTCTAATTTTGAATTTATTTTGACTAATTATTTAATGTTATTCGTAAGGGACATTTTTCTCCAGAGAAATGGCAGCACTGATTAGTGACTGGCGGCTCACTGCACCATAATGACACTCCATGAACAAGCTTACCTCTATAAAAAGCTGGGAATCTGTTTCTGCGGCATTAGCATCTCGGGGAAACATCGCACAAGTAGTAGAAACAGCAATTATTATTTAAATTAAAGTCGATCAAATGGTCATTCGAACAAGTATCTTGTCGATCAGTTGGTTTCAGATATTTGAAATGAAATGAAAATCCTTTTTATTCACACATTGCATTATACAACTGAATGGCGACAAATAGTTATAATGTTAAATACATATCACATGCAACAATAACAATAACAACAAGCTATTGTTAGTATGCTCTTAACCCTTTGAGTGCCACGCAACGATATATCGTTGTGCACGGAACATCCGAAAAATACTTCACAACGATATATCGTCGTCGATGGTCTTACCGAAAAATACATTGCAACGATATATCGTTGTTATGGAAAATTTTTCTTACGTCATTCCTTTTTATTATTTCTTACAGCTGATTTCCAGGATTGGTTCTAGCTCTATAAATCTAGTAGTTATTTGGTGAAAATCTTATATTTGAACAATGTTTATTTATCTGAAAAAAATATAAAAAAAATCCCGCATGTATAATATGTACCTATTCAAATATTTTATTTTTTATTTTTTAGATATTATATATGTGCATAATATTATAGCTAAACTTTAAACTTACAAAACAAAAAAAGTTTCATAATAATATCTTACCAAATAAAAAAGTTATTGGTTTTATGTACAAAACCCTTGCAAAATGTTGATTTTGTGTATCGTTGTTATAGAAAATTGTTCTTACGTCATTACTTTTTATTATTTCTTCCAGGACATTTCCAGGATATGATCAGGTAAACATATACTCAAATAAATATACGAGGCCTAGTTAGTTTACTTTATGAAATAATATTGTAATAAAACTTAAACCCTTGAATAAAGTTAGGCTACTGTCTTGTGTACTAATTTACCGTTTTTATATTTTTTTACATTTATGGAAATAACTCGTCCACCTACAGCCCAAATTTGATTAAACTTTCAGGAAATATTTTGGGAAACATGTCCTCTATAAATCTAGTAGTTATTTGGTGAAAATCTTATATTTGAACAATGTTTATTTACCTGAAACAAATAAAAAAAATTAAAAGAAATTTCCCACATGCATATATGTATTCAAATTTTTTATTTTTTATTTTTTTAATATTATGTATGTGCATAATATTATAGCTAAACTTTAAACTTACAAAACAAAAAAAGTTTCATAATAATATCTTACCAAATAAAAAAGTTATTAATTTTTTTGCAAACCCTTGCAAAATGTAGATTTTGTGCCTGGCACTTTTTGGATATACTCTGTTAAAAACTCTGGCACTCTAGGGATATGACGACCGAAAAACTCTGGCACTCAAAGGGTTAAAATACTGTTTTTATTTATAAAAACTAAATGAAAATACTTATTTTTGTATGCAATAAAATCAAATTACAAATAATAAAGAACAAGCAAGCTCGAATTACCAGACAATAACATTCATTACCATTATCCAGCCATCACTGATGTTTGAGAGAACTTACATAACCTAGATAAGCTCATCTGTTATGCCTCAACAAATTCATCGATGAAGTATAAAGCCTTTGACATCACAAAAGTTGTTGAACCTTTTTGGGTTATGTTCTGTTTTTATTTCTATTGGAAGTTTTTTAAAGAATTTACTCCCTATGTATGATGGTTTTATCTCAAAAAATTTTAGTCTATGAGTCGGTATTGCAAAATTATGTCTAGATCTGATTGAGTAGCTATGGTTATCTCCAACTAGTAGGAGATATTCAGAATGTGTTTTAGCCCTAGTATGTAATACAGTACTGTTTGGAAAATATAGGAGCTAAAAACTGTCATTATGTTTAAATTTATAAACTGTTCCTTAACTGACTCTCAACAACCTAAGTTCTGCATGATCCGAACAGCACGTTTTTGCTGAATCAATAATCTTTTCATATTTTTCTCTGATGTTGCCCCGTAAATAGAAATACCAAATGTTAAATTGAGTGGATATGGGCGTAATAAATTGCTTTTAGAGTATCTATACTACATATTTTTGCTAACTTATAAAGAAAAAAAGTCCAGAAGAAATTCTTTTTGCAACATAATCAATATGGAAATCCCAATTTACTGTCAATAACTCATCCTAAAACTTTGTTGGCTGACCTCCTGAAGCTCAATTCCATCTAGATATATTTTTGATTGTTGTACTGTATATTTTTTTGCTTTAACATTGAAGTGCATGACATTGGTTTTATTTAGATTTAATAACATTTGATTATCTGAAAAGAATTGTTTGATTTTACTTAAATTTTCAATTGCATCGGCTTCTATTTGGTTTATTGAAGACCCACTTACTTTAAGGTTTGCATCGTCTGCATAAAGACAGATGCTACTTTGTGTTTTACCTGATATTACATGGGGTAAGCCCTTTATGTAACACAAGAATAACAAAGGCCCCAGAATAGAAATCTGTGGGATAAACTTTACCTTTATGGAGTTATCCATTGGTTTTTACAATTTAATCGACTTATTTCTATAAACTTTTGTCTATTGGTGAGGTATGACTCTAACCACATTAGTGGTAGCCCTTCTAGTCCGATTCTTGAAAGTTTATTATTAATTAATTTAGCATAAGATACACTATCAAAAGCTTTACTTAAGTCCATGTAAATTCCTAATACATTTTCTCGCTCATCAACAGAGTTAATGACGGAAACAATAAAATCAATTGCTGCTGTAGTTACAGAATGACCAGGTCTGAAACCATGTTGGTTTTTGCCCAATAAGTCTTTGACTTCAAGATATTTAATCACTCTAATATATATTGCCCTTTCATAAATTTGTCATACAGTGTGTAAAAAAAGTCCGTCCATCCCCTTTAATTTTGTTGTTTGTTAAAACAAACAAATCACCTTTGGGGAACAATAATAACTTAACCCAAAGTATCTTTTGACGTTATCGGAAATTTTAAGTGTCCCCAAAAATGGGGGATTTTGGGGGCAACTCAAAATTTTCAAATGTAACCCCCTCTTGAGTGACCCCTCATTTTAAAGAGCTTTAAAAAAATAGGTGAATGGTGGAGGTTGGAGGTCTGTAACGTGTTTCTATCCAAAATGGCAGCTTGTCAAAGTTTTGAATACAACTCATTCTTGAAACCTGGCGTCTTAAGACTTTTGGAGTTTTAATTTCACCTTTGGTGACTTAAAACTGAAACGACTCTTAAATAAATGCTATTAAATGAAGAACTGGTCTCTTTTAGTAATATTTAAAATTTTGAGAACCCACATAAATGGGGGATTTTGAGGGCAACTCAAAATTTTCTAATGTAAACCCCTTTTAAAGGGTTTAAATTTACTTTTAACTGTCACCCTTCGCCTAGGTTTAAAAATCTCTTTAAAATGAGGGGTCAATCAAAAGGGGTTTACATCAGAAAATTTTGAGTTGCCCCCAAAATCCCCCATTTATGTGGGTTCTCAAAATTTTAAATATTACTAAAAGAGACCAGTTCTTCATTTAATAGCATTTATTTAAGAGTCGTTCCAGTTTTAAATCACCAAAGGTGAAATTAAAACTCCAAAAGTCTTAAGACGCCAGGTTTCAAGAATGAGTTGTATTCAAAACTTTGACAAGCTGCCCTTTTGGATAGGAACACGTTACAAACCTCCTACCTTCACCATTCGCCTATTTTTTTTAAGCTCTTTAAAATGAGGGGTCACTCAAAAGGGGTTTACTTTTGAAAATTTTTAGTTTCCCCCAAAATCCCCCATTTTTTGGGGACACTCAAAATTTCCGATTATGTCAAAAGATACTTTGGGTTGAGTTAGTATCGTTCCCCAAAGGTGATTTGTTACAAAAAAATTAAAGGGGGGGACAGACTTTTTTTACACACTGTATAACTGGTAGCAAAGCAAGAGGTCTATAATTGGCAATTTCTGATGAATTACCTTTTTTAAACAGCGGTTTCAATTTGGTTACTTTTAATTTGCCTGGAAAAAGCCCAGGGATGAATGATGAGTTTAAAATATAAGCTAATGGGCATGCTAAAAAACTACTTGCATGTTTAATGACTGTGATTGAGACCTCATCAAAGCCAGGTGAACTTTTATTTTCAAAGGATTTTATCATATTTTAGCAAATTTCCCCTATAGGGAAGAAGCTATTACTGTAGTCGGCATGGTAAGACCTAGGCCCGGGACCATGATAACTTTTCGTTTTGAGGTCCCCAGACCCCAAAAACACCATTCGTTCGAAACTGTGTATATATACGAGAGAGCACGGTAACTCTCGTAAAAATGATCCGATTTTGATGAAATATGGTAAAAACGTGTAAAGCAACATTTATGACTTTACGTTCGAAAACCAGCCAGGGAGCTGTATCCGAAGGGGTATTTTGGGGGGGTTTTTTACCCCAAAAATGGGTTTTTTGAATTTGTTACACATATATTTTGAAATAGTAAAATATCATTACCATTGGATTTAGCTTAAAAAACACACAATTTGGTATTTTGATTATTCCTCTACGTTAATTGGTTACCGAGATATTGAAAGTGCTAAAAACAGTACTTTTTCTAATGTTATTCTTATGGAGGAAAAAACAAATTTTATATCTCGCTTATTTATGAACGTATACTGACGAAACTTGGTATACGGCTTCATCTGGTTGTGGTCTATTGATATTTGCTGAAAAAAAACAAAAATTTGCCAAAGGCTCCAGTAGCAGCAAGCCTGCGTACTCACCCCCATGGTATTCTTATGGAGAATAATTAAATGCTATGTCTCTCTTAATCATGAATATAAATGAATAAAAACTGGTATACGACTTCACCTAGTTAAGTTCTATTGATATTAGCTTAAAAACCCATTTATTGTGTTGCTTGTTGCAGCAAACCTGCGTACTCAGCCACAATGTTATTTTTATAGAGAATAATTCAAATTGCATATATCGCTTATTTGTGAATATATTGTTATGAAACTTAGTTAAGTGGCTTTATGTAGTATTAAGACATTTATATCTCCATTGGAAATTTGCTGAGTATGCAGGTTTGCTGCAACGGGGGTATTTTATTTCCACCTCACTGACTGTTTCACATCTAAATTTAGTGGATGGCAGTTGAAAATATAATTCTGGTAACACGTTTTGGTTCATGCTATTTTTGTAATGCTTTATTTTCTAATAACCGTTACATTTTAAAAAGTTGTACAGATACAAATAGCAATGTTAACAATAGTAATATTGTCAAACACTTGGTTTCTGCTTATTTATTTAATTATTTAAAATGGTCATGCGGACAAGTGTCATGTTGATAAGTTGGTTTCAGCCTTCTAGTTAATAATATTTATCACTTTTTGTAATGTCGATCAGATGGTCATGCAGACAAGTGTCTTGTCGAAGTTGGTTTCAGCCCTCTACTAATTAATAATTATTAATTTTTGTCCAACAAATGGTCATGCGGCAAAGTGCCTTTATGGTCAAATTATAGCACCACAATAATATAGGAATAATATGATTAAAGAGGCTAGTAGCTAAATAGCTTTACCAGAGGCAGAGAGGCTTTACCTTTGGCTATAGGCCTAGGTATGTTTCCTAAGGATAAACTAGGAAGTTTGATTCCAATCATACCATTAAAATCTAAATCCGATAAGAAAATATACTTTGGTTTTAGCTGCTTACCGCACCTTAAGATAGCTTAAGTGGATGAGAGGGTGTGCTGGTGGGTCCTAACTTAGCCACTTCGATAAGGATATTTTTAATTTTATTTCACCTTTTCACAATTCAACTAAGAACCAAATTTATTACAGTTTTGCAAAACATCAGGTTATTATTAAGATAGGGCCTATTTATATTTGATCATAAGTATGCATAGTTAAAATATATAAACAAATATTGTTACCGGTACTTACTTCATCAAAAACCATATTTGTTCCATCAAAACACTGAATTGATGTATAAGAGTTTCCAAACTGAGAGGTCATGATTTGCTGGGACGTGACAATCGGTGAGAAAAGCTGAATTAGTATGTTATTACTCACACCGGACGGTTCATTCTGAAATATATAGAAACATAATAAGCTAATTTATATATCTCCATTGACCTTTTTTTCTGATATCACAAAGCAAATATTATTTTTGTAAGCTATTACGTTTAGATTGCATTTTGTTTTATTTATTGGAAAAACTGTGTTTAGCGGAGCTGAATCTCAATGCATTCTTTGGAACTGTGTACAAGTGTGTCAGAATATATTTATTATTGTTAATTATTGAAATGTTATATTTTTACATTGTACAAGCTTTTTCCTAGGAATGAATGTGTGCGTGAGTGTGTCTGTTGCAGCTACGCTGATGCACGTCGTCCGTGTCGCGTCGCGTGACCGGGCTGCAAGTCCAGGATAGCGGACCTGTATAACATCGTCTCAGCCACTCCTCCCCCGCCCCTCGCCACCACCTCCCCCCCATATGATAACGCCCAGCTCTTTATCAATAGCCTCGCTCCTTTCTTTGAACAATTCAAAGCCGCGCACAGAAACGCTCAATCTCTCAGTAAACATATTGATGAATCAGAGCAATTTTTCCTCATGCTTCAGTCAAGTCATAACTATAGGTGACTTCAACTGTGACTTACTGAAACGAGGACTTTATGACTGCCGCAAACTGAAAAACATGTTTGAGTCATGCAACATGACCATACACTATTATTAATAAAAATTACAGTCAGACATTGCAAAGAATAAATTTTTCCCATTGGACCCGACATATCACCTGAAGCCAAAACTTTATTAAGTTGGATAATAAACATGCTCCCATTGTTACCCCTAGGGTAATTAAAAACCATCCTGTTCCCTGGATCAGAGATGACATCCTTAGGTTAATGGCTCAGCGGGACTCAGTTCATCGCAGGGCATAAAGATCTTGGGATGCTGGGCTTATGGCCCAATATCACCAACCCCGAAACCAAGTAAAACAACAACGTCTTTGTAATGCTAGGCTTCGCCACATTCACAGATTATTTTCTGATAGAAAGCAGTCATCTACTGCTCTCTAGTGTAATATCAAAAAGATTGGCATTGGTAAGCAAAAATCATTCCGTACCTATCTCCATTCCATTAAATAATGTGAATTACTATTTTCAATTTCAAATAGGCTAATGTAACCATGCAGGATCATGTAAGAAAACTTAAACTGCAAAGTAGTCTTAACCCTGCTCAATTTTAATTTAGACCCATCTTGCCTATATAAGTGTGAATAGTAATAAGGTGTAGGCTATTACTTCTGATACAACTGGATCTAATAATATTCCTATTTCTTTGACCAAACAAATTTTATTTGCTCTTCTCCCAACATTAACCTTCATTTTGAATACTTCTCTAACAACAGGAATTTTTCCAGAAAAATGGAAGTATATGCCCTAGTTAAGACCTTATTAAGACCTTATAAGATCTCATCCTCATCACTTCCACAAGATTTTACACCAATCAGCATTCTTACTGCTCTTTCTAAAGCTCTAGAATGAATAGTACATACTCAAATTTCTGATTTTCTTTCTCAGAATAATATTCTTAATTCCTTCCAGTCTAGCTTTTGTGAATCACACACCACCGAAACAGCATTGTTGAAGATCACCGATGAGTTATGATTGGCTATAGATCATAGTCAATATACAATGTTGACATTGTTTGACTTTAGCAAGGCTTTCTTGATATAGTAAGTCACGATATTTTTCTCTTGAATGAGATAATATCTTCAAGGCAGAAAGCAGTGTGTCATGACAAATTAACATCTCACTGGAAACACGCTCCATGTGGTGTCCCTGAGGGTTCAATACTAGGCCCGTTACTCTTCACAATCTATACTAATGAAATCAGCACAGTTCTACAAAATTCATAGTTTCATTCGCACGCTGATGACTTACATCAGCAAATTGAATGAAGCTGTTAAGCTACTCGAATGAAATATGACATTGATAGAATTATTCAGTGGACTACAAAGAACGGACTAAGACTAAATCCAGGCAAGACAAAACTAATCATACTAGGACATTCACGTCAGCTCAGTAAAATTGATTTGAACAATAATCCTAACATCACTGTTGATGGTACTCCTTTGCCATACTACGAGAAAGTAAAGTCTTGGTTTGACTATAAGCAACACACTTGACTGGACTGATGTGGTGGTAAACACATGTAGAAAGGTGTTTGTCGCTATTCACACTTTAAAAAAGATGCAATGACTGTTGTCTTTCCACATTAAATTCCTACTGATCATATCACTGGTGTTCCCACATTTCAATTACCTACCACAACACCATAGTAAACAACATGACTGATCGCTGGTCACAAAATTACATGCTCAAAATTATTGCATTAGATTTTTATACAATTACCTTGTTAACTTAATACCGTTGCTTCGTTGTTGACCGGTGAAACCCAGACAGACTGTGTCAAATGATTTGTAAAAACACTTAAATTCAAGACTCTTGTTTTGAATTTGCAATCTTCAACTAGATGACCACATTACACCATTATATTCATTCTTTTCTTTTAAAACCATCTGACATCAGGCAGCTGCGCATGATTACAAAAACCCATTCTTTAATCAGGCTTGGAATTCCAAATTATCTTGCAATCAGTTATGAATTTATGAATGAGAGAGGCACACGAAACACCCGCTCTGGCTCATCAACACTACGCATTCCGCATCACAAAATGACAGTTTACAACAAATCACAGTTATAGCTTTCCGCCCCTCTGGAACTCTTTGCCCAGTACAATAAAATAAATAGAACCCCGACCTCGGCTGACGGTGGCTTTGAGGGAATATTACCTCCATCGGATAACTGTGGCGTGGCGGGACACTGTGCGCTAGAACCCTGGGTTTTAGCAAGGAGTGAATGAGAGTGTGCATGTATTTTATTTATTCATTATTAGTGAATTTCCTATGGAAAAGTGAACTATTAGCATAACCCGCATGGTGAGACTTAAGCCCAGGACCAACATAAAAGTTCCTAACGTGACCCCCTGAACACGTTTTGAGGGGTCTCTAAAAACTTTATATATATATATATGTAGCTTATATATATGTGTTCACACTCTAGCGGTCACAATTTTTGACCGATTTACTTCAAATTTGGTAGAGACATTCCTTTTAATAATCAGTAGGACAAGTTCATTGGGCAAAACAATCGGGAAACTCTAACCCCCTTTTTTGGGGACTTTAAGTTTTCAAATTTTGAGTTTTTCAGCCCAAAAAGGGTCAGAAAAGTCCCGAATGTACACTTATTGCACACTGAATTATTGTACGTAAAAAGCCAAAGATTTTAAGCCCTCCCTCATTATTCTAGCACAAGTACTTACCAAGTTATTAAAGAAAATGTTAATTGACAAAATACAGTACCGGTACGTTGCTTTATGGGGATTTTACACTGGAAAAGGCTGTTTTTCATATCTTACTATTGTTTTATCACCCCCAATACCTCTATACTAACTTGTTATCCCAACTATACCTCCTCCTAACTTTATAATGAACAACACTGGCATCCTATTAGTGAATTTAAATATAACCAGGAGCATCAGAACAGCCAAAAATAAAATTTTTTAATTTTCAAAAAAATGTAACCAGTGTTAGTTTAAACCCTTTATTTGATCTTTTTAAGGTTTTAATGCGGAAATTCACTTTGGTCAGCGTGCTGCGTGCGATCTCGTTATTATTTCTTAAGAACCGGAATGAAAATTAAATAACCTGTGTAATTTTCCTTTTTGTAATGATTTTTGTCTCTGTAGTTGTTTTTTTCTTTCTTCGACAGAAATTTGTATGTAAGTTAAATAACTTAAATTATTTTAGTTAGAGGTTAGCTGTAAGAAAGGACCATATGTGGCCCTAAGTTCACCTCATAAAGAAGTATTTTCATTTCATTTCACTAGAATTAATTAGGTTAACTAATTTACTTAGCCTACACATGAGTGTTTCATTATATTTAAACAAATCAACAAAACAATACAGATCCAACCAGTCCATGCTCAAACTTGGCGCTCAAGCCTGGTTTACATTGGTCGAGTAGAAGGGCGAGTTAGTACTCTACCGTCAACTCGACCAGTGTAGACAATTAGACGAGTCAAGTGGTACGCGAGTCGAGTACCAGACCCATCTGGTAGGTGAGTCAAGTAGTTTCGGCCAGGTGACAGCCACTCGACCAATTTTTCGCACTCGCCCTACCCTCTCAGTCAGCTGTTCTAGTGTCAACCCCACCTATCTTATCCATTTTGGAGGGTGGAGGTGGGTTTAGAGGTTGGATCTTCTCTTAGGGAAGTCCCACACTACCACCGCAGGAGCAGGGGTGTACGAAAAGCATTTCCATCTTCCAATAATAAAAAGAGTCGCGTTGTAACAGCAATTGACAACCTTGAAAAATATATGGAGAAGGAAGGGTGTTTGGTGTACAAGAAACCAAGCAGAAAATAAAAACATGAGCTCTAGACATACAACCAATAACTACCGGTAGTGAAAATTTAAAAATATCAGCCAAATCTGGGGTAGGGGCCGGTGATATTTATACACCTTATGTTAAATAGTTCCCAGTTTTAGACCCAATCATTCTCTGTATGATTTACACACCTAATCAAAACTGTAGCCAACTCGGCTGAGTTAACTTTACCAATGTAAACCAGTCTTACAGGAGTTAATGATGATGTAAGCTGTCTCTAGGCTACCAGTTTGACAATAATCAAAACTTGAAAGTTGGTTAGAGATTATTTTTATTTTTTTTAATTTACGGCAAAATCCAATTTATTGGTAATAAAGACATGTCACGAACTATGTACAAATACAAGCTTATATAGGAAGAGAGTGTATATTGTTAAAACCTAACCTTATCGTTTTCTTGAAGTAAACCTTGATTCTTTGCCAGCTTCCGAAAATGTTTAGAAAAATGTTGATCATATTTGGAGAATAGGATATCATTCAGATTATCAAAGACTAAAATACACCGCATTTTAAAGACTACACTGAATTACATAACAACGGGTTAGTCTTGGTAAAATTCTTGTTGAAAAGCAATCAATTTTAAAATGAAAACATTGAAAACAAACAATACAGTTTCGACTTCAACTTTTCAAAACAAATCAGTGATGGGATAATCGAATGAAAAATCATCGATTGTTCGATTATTGGAAAATGATCGAGTATTCGATTACTTTAAACATAATCGATTATTGTCTTAAGTCGGTACCTGATCTAACTGTGAAAATCCTGGAAAAATAAAAACCAAAGGAACTTTTATGACTATTTATTGTTAAACATTTATGTTAGCAAAGTAAACAAACGGTATCAGGAAACTGACACATACTTTCTCCCTTTTAGCCCAACTTTAATGAATAAATTACTTTTTATTTACTAAATATAGAATACAAAACATGGTCGAATGTACAGAAAATCTTGTAAACAAGTTGTTTTAAAAAACATCCACCCAAATCCCTGCTTTGGAGGCACTACAGAATCCATTGCTACACTCGTGGTTTTAAGAGGGGAAATGCCCCCTATTCCCCCCCAGGGTTATTAAGGGGCAACATATTTCGAATTAACTCTGTTGGTCAATGCTAAATTTACAAGCATATCAAGTTTGAATGAAATTGATCAGTAAATAAGATAGAAATAGTAATTTTTGTATTCCCCATAAGAATAACATTGGACAAGGTACTGCGTTTACCGCTAAATGAAAATTTCAATTTTCTCCGAAACCAGCAATCGTAGAATAGTAATTCAAAATACTAAATTATTTAGTTTTTAGAGCTCTTTTTAATGGTGAATATTAATATTTTTTAATATTTATGTTTTTTTATGAAAAATCAAAAAAACTGAATTTTGGATGTTTTAAGTCCTATAACTTCTGAACCCGAATTTTTACAGAAATGCGGGTGGTGTCATTTTGTTGGAGAGCTAAAGTTCTACAAACGACTAAAGTTTAATCAAAATCGTTAGAGCCGTTTTTGAGAAATTTGGATTTTTTATGTTTTTTGGGGGATAATTACCCTTAAAAATCAAAAATTCAAAAAAATGAAAAAAACGCCTGGAGATATCGTGGATTAGTACCTACATACCAAATTTCATCAAAATCGGTCCATAGGTTAGGGCTCTAGCTCTGTACACATCCACACAGACACACACACACACACACACACACACACACACAGACAGACATCACGTAAAAACCACTTTTTTGGGTTCAGGGAGCACCAAAACGAATATTTCCACTAACAACTCAAATTCGAAAATTCTGACGAAAACAATACTTTCTCCATATACTACGTATAAGGGGGAGAAAGTAAAATGTAAGAAATAAAATTTCAAAATTGTTCCATTCAATAAAAACATAAGAAAAAGAATTACAAATTAAACCTATACATATTTTTTAACCGGTAGATAACCTTAAACGTTATTCAAAACTTAAGATTATACAGTTATTTGATGAGAGTGAGAATCGTTACCAGACTGTTAATGCTACCGGTATATCAAAACGTATGTATAATATAAACAACAATCATAATATATGTGACATTAGGAAATAGGAACTTTTAAAAGGTATTTGGGGAGAAACGTTTCAAAACGTTTTCCAAGAGTTATTAGTTATTCGTTTTCTTATATAATGCAATGGGAAGTTGTAAATGTCATAAAAATGGGGGAAAAATGTAAATGTGTAATAGTGTTTAAATACCAACTTTGAAAAGCATAATATATACTGTAATACTATATAACAGTATACGATTGATGAAGTTGGTATGGTTGGTATAAGGATAAGAAAAAAAATCATTCGATTAAAATCAACCGAATGATCATTCAATTATTGGTATAATCGTCCCATCACAAAAACAAATCACAAACAGCTGAAAACCTGATCTTGAAAATAAAAAAACCTGAACCTAATTTCTAACAAAATTGGCTAAAGATTACTGTATATGTAGGCTGGCAATAATGTGTTCAAATTATTTTGAACAAGTTTTGTCGAAAGACAAGAAATTCTTCTTAACATTGCTGCTACTGCTTCCGTCTTAGTTTTTACATTAGTAAGCAAATATTTTTAAAAAATCTGTAGATAGCACCACAATTTATGTAAATTTCAAATCAGCACATCAAAATCTGGCCTCATGACAGTTTTCTAGCACATGGCCAGTCTCTAAAATGTCTTTGATGTTTTAGTAAGGTCTGTGCAGTAGATATAATTAAAGTTTTCTAACTAACCGGAAGAGTCATCGTAAAATTGGGAACTACATAATAATATAGAAAACCCTAAACAGTAAAAATATATCGGGTTAATTTGTTTAAATATAGGTTGTTCGTTTTACAGCGCTGTTGTAGAAAATATGTTTACTGAAGATTTGTCTCTATATATTTTGACGCACATTTATATGAAGAAACTAAATTGTATTTTATGCCTGTGAAATTCCCATGGTGCATGGTGAGCCAGGTGAGCGCACATAAAAACATCCCAACAAGGCATAACATGTGTAAATTTGTGTGATGTGGTGTATTATTGAAATTAAACCTATTGATCTAATCAAATAGTAATAAGATAACAAACATATTCTCTGGGCATTATTATTTAGTCCAAATAACATTAACAAATTTGTACAACTGAAATAAGTTTATAAAACAATAAAGTACTCCCAACAACTGTTAATATCATGTATCAAAAAGTTTCTATTATCAGTGATACCAGCACGTCATTCGGTAAAGCGCTGAACAAAAATATTACAACAGAATATTTATTTGAATTTTTCAATACATATTTCGTGTTATGTGTAATAAATGGCCAAAGACGAGTATTAAATGCTATGTTTTTATGCCTTAATCATGTTTTAAAACCAATCTCGAGTGTATTTTGAGCTTCTTGAGAAGAAAATCAACTCTTAGGGTAATTTTAGGGTACCTTATTTACAAAAGTTTAGGGTAATTTAATCACAAGTTTAGGGTAAAATTTCATCTACCTGGTGGCAACACTGCCTGCCCCTAATAATACTCAAGACGTGCTCAAGACGAAGACTCACTACTCACTACTGTTGTTATTAGGGTTAAGTTAAGTATTGTCATTAAGTTCGTTTGTTTGTAGGGGCTAAGTTAATACGGTTTCTTCAAGTGTATTAACATGATTCTTTGATTATTCAGTGCTCTTGTTTTTGAAGTTTTAAATCAATACTAATCTCTTAGGCCGAAGACCTTCGACGTTAACTTAAAAATGAATTCCCTTCAGAGTGCAGCTTCTTTGAGGTAAGTAGACTCCTTAGTAGCGTTTTGAGTAGGCCTAGGAATTTGTCCTCGGTTTAACCATAGGAGTGCCCTGGGCTAATTTATGCTTAATTGCTCGGTGTTCAGGCAATTTTGGTCATTTTACAGAGTTTTTTTTTTAACAATTCGCAGTGCCTAAACAACTGTTGATAACCTAATCATATGTTTACTTGTTTTGTTCAGAAAAGGAAGGACATTTGAATAAAATAAAAGGAATCAATGTTGGTGTTTTTTCTGTAAAATGTGAAAAACCAAAATTTTATAACAATTTTTGAAATAATTTTCAAAAGTAGAGCCCTAGCATTTTTACACTAATTTTTTGACAGACAATCAAAGGTATACAAAATGTAGGCAATTTATTTCCCTACGTGGAAATGTTTGATTTATTTGAAAAAAAATTACCCGAATTACGAAAACAAATATGGAAACCGGGGAAAATCAACAAACCTGCACTGTACATTTGAAAAATAAAAAATAAAATCAAAAGTAGGCCTATAAAAGTAATATACTAAAACTGTTATATTAGTAAAGGTAGAAATACAGTTATTGGAAACAATGCACTTTTGTACAAAGTAATAACTGTTTTCATAACTGGATCATGCGTGAAGTTGAATTAAAATATATAATTCTAAAAGAAATCAAATAAAGACATGACTGGTATGACCAACACAAAATTGTATTTATTTACATGTTATGTTAAAATTAAAAACATCTGTAATAAATATATCATATGGTATTGTCTATTTTATTCACTCTTGTGGATTCATTTGCCTGTAGTATTCACCATACCGGCCGCCTTGAAGTAGCATGGGCTTCAACGTAATAACTCCTTATTTTCAACCAATCGACAGAGGAAAAAAATCGTTGTTGCTGGTTGATCATATATAGATGTGGTTACTCGTTGTAGCAAAGTACAAGATGACTTGAATATAACTGACCATTCTTCTTGTTGGTTATTCAGTAATACCGTTAGTGGATTTAGTTTAATCTCGTACGAAGTGTCAAGCGTAACGGGAATGAATTTAGTTGTAGGCCATTCTTGAGACGGTAATGCAAGCCAGGATGGACCATTCCACCAAAGGAAATGTTTTGTTAAATGAGACAAAAGTAAACCACGTGATGCACCATCAGCTAGGTTATCATCAGATGAAATATGATTCCAGGCATCAGTTGGAATACCGTTTGAGATACATGATTTGCCACATATGTTTTCAAACGATATGGAGGTAACCAAGTTAGTGTGATCATAGAATCACTCCAAAGATTGACTTTGTTCAGTGTTAAGTGTTCGGGAAATAATGAAATGCAATGAGCCATAAGTTGCGCAAGTAGATGAGCAGCGCAAAGTTCTAATCGTGGTATAGTAACACGTTTCAAAGGTGCAACTCGACTTTTCGATAAAACAAGATTGACAGTTGTGGTATCATTAGGTTGTACACATCTGAAGTAGATGACAGCTGCGTAACCGCTTTCTGACACGTCACAGAAACCGTGCAATTCTAGTTGATGTGATGCGTTAAGCTTTATTGAGCGGGATATCGTGACTTGCGATAGATATTTAGTGTCGCTTAGTAGTAAATTCCATTGAGATTGAATGTCTTTTGGTAATGGTGCGTCCCAACTTAGACCTTTTGTCCAGATAAGTTGTATGAAACACTTAGCAAGCATAATAAACGGAGCGAGGAATCCACAAAGGTCATAGATTTTTGCAATAGAGCTAAGAACCGTCCGTTTGGTATGAGTGTTCGTTGTTTCAGGCAAACAAAAAGTATAAGAAAATGAGTCTGTAACCGGTGACCATTGCAGGCTCTAAACCCTGAAATGTGGATCTGGAGAGTTAGGTAAAAATGTAGGAGATTTAATATGGGAGTCTGGAACATTACGTAGTAGCTGAGGGGAATTAGATCCCCATTTACGTAACTCAAAACATCCACGATTAAATAATAATGTGAGTTGATTTTGCAGTTCAACGGCTTCTTCCACGGTATCCGCTCCCGTGATGATGTCGTCCACGTATGTGTGGTTGCATATGGCATGAGCTGCTTTTGGAAAATCATGGCCATCGTCATCGGCTAGTTGGTGTAACGTACAAATGGCTAAAAATGGTGAGCTGTTCATGCCGTAAGTTACAGTATTAAGGCGATAAATGCTAACTGGTTGATCAGTATTTTGTCTCCATAAGATTAGCTGAAAATTACGATCATCAGGATGAATCTTAATCTGCCGATACATTTGTCGTATGTCACAACAAAATACCATGTTATGACGGCGGAAATGTATGAGTATGTCAGCGATGTTAGTCTGCAACTTTTGACTAGTGAAAAGCAAGTCATTTAAAGAAACCCCAGAACTAGTCTTGCAGCTAGCGTCAAAACCTGTGCGTAATTTTGTAGTGGAGCTAGCTTCCTTCAGAACACCATGATGCGGTAAAAAGTAATACGTGTATCAGATACGGAAGTGTCCTCGCATTTTGACATATGATCGAGGGAGATATAATCGTCTATGAATTCATGATAGAGTGATGAAAAGCGTTTGTCAGAGGTGAATTTACGTTCCATAGCCCTTAATCTCAATTCGGCGGCATTGCGAGATGTGCCTAATGTTTTGTCCGAATTTTTGAATGGTAAACGTACAGTATAACGCCCCGTTTTTTCTCGACTGTGTGACTCAATGAAGTGTTGTTCACAGAGAATATCTTCTTGAGATTGGATAGAACATGATGGAGGTTCCTCTTGAGTCCAAAAACGTTGGATAAAGTTATGAATGTCAGTATCATTAATTGAATGGAGGCACACATTGAGTGTACTGTACTGGTTTGTGCAGAAGTGGATAATGATTGTGATGATTGCTGAATGTATGGAATAGTGCCCATGACAACATGACCGAGAGGAGTGTCGATGATGTGTGGCATATTAGGGCCTAGAGAGGTCTGTTTTCCAGTGAATATATACGGAAACAGTGCGGCTCCCAAAATGATATCAACCCGATTTGGTTTGTGGTACGTAGGATCAGCAAGGTTATACTGTTGCGTATATTGAACAATATCTTGTGAGCCAGGCATGCGAGGAAGATCGATAGTAAGTTTGTCTAAGATGACCATAGAGTGATCTGCGATGATCTGAAGACCAGACAATGTTTCCAATGTTGCGAATATTTGTCCCTTACTTTGAGTCATTTGTTGTTTAATGCCCGAGATTTGAACGTCGCACCGATGACGTCGTGCATTTAGTAAGCTGACTGCATGTTCAGTAATTAATGTGCACATGCTACCTGAATCAAGCAGTGCCCTGAATGTATGAGATACGCCATTTGATATGTGTATTTTAAGCATGACAGTGCCTAGTAAAACCATAGTTGGTTTATTGGACTGGGTAGACTGATTTTGCGAACTTAGTATAACGGATGTATCCGCATTGTTTGGATTGCTGACTGCGAGATCAATGGAATTGCGGTTGATAGTATAAAGGTTAGAAGTGCTTGGATGAGAAATGCCATCCGATTTGTTAGAGTTGTAACAAAGTGTTGTGTCGTTTTTGACACATTTTGCAGGTTGATTGAGACCTACATGCTTTCAAATCGTGCATCCCAAGACATGAAATGCAATGATGATTAGCTTTCACCAATTGAAAACGTTCTTGTGGGCTTTTTGCAAGAAAAATGGGACATAAGTAGGTTTTGTGATTGGATTGATTGCATACAGCGCATAAATTAGATGTGCTATTATCAGGAGAGGTCATACTATGAATGGAAGTCACATTTTTCCTCTGAAACGTTGAACGTTGAGGTGTAGATTTGGGACAGATGTTAGTAAGCTGCATGTCGTTAAGTCGGGCACCGAGTGAAAAAGTGGCATCTTCATGTTGTATGCATTCACGATTGAGAAAATCTAAAATTTCTTTAATTGAAGGTAAGGTATGATTAATGGATGAGGACATATTTCGTGATAATTCTAGTCGTTTGCGTGGTTCTATATCCATTTTACGCAATAAGGTTGCAATTAACAAAGGGTTGGGATCTGGCATTTCACATTGAATAGCATGTAACGCTTGAGTGTTCTCATTGTATGCATTGATAAACTGTCGGATTCCGGGCATATAACTGAGAGAAATTTCCGGAAGGTCAAGAAGCTTATTTAAGTGCATCAATTGCAATCGTCGGTCATTTTGGTACCTATCACGAAGCAAGTTGAAAGCGATTACATAATTTTCATCAGACAAGTTTAGGTTGCGAATTAAATTGAAAGGTTCGCCAGATAACACGCTTAGTAAGTACTGAAACTTGATGACATTTGACAATGAGTTGTTAAGGTGTATCGAAGTATCAAACAAGTTAATGAACGTTGTCCAACTTGATAAATCACCATTGAATTTTTTAAGTTAAAATTTTGGCAAACGTACTGTACTATGGGTAGGATTGATGAACGTACCTGGAGTTACCATACTGTCACTTATGTGTGATTGTGACTCGTCCGAAGATTGTAGCAGCTCTATCACTGATGAAATGTGAACGCAGAGGTCTTCGACTTCATTTTGGTCGGCTGCGAGAATTTCGTCAGACAATGCATCTCCGTCTGCAAGTGATATTGCGCGTTGGAAGTTCTGCTCGAAGTCCGCCCGTTTCCTCTCAACTTCTGTCGTGTAGGTCTTCAATGTTTTCCGCTGAATGGGACTGATTTCTTCACCTTCGCTTGTATAGGTTCGACTGCCGTTTTGATTGCGATGAGTCTTGTTTCCAGGATTGCCGTCAACCTTCTATAAGTTTCTGGTTCGAAGTCTCCTGTTCTTTGAGGTGCCATTTTGAATTGCTGGTATTGTAATGCGTGAATATAACAAAATCAACAATTGAAAAAATGATAAATAATATATCAGTATATTAGTAGAGTGGACTGTTGTTCCATTGCTGAAATTCAATTACTATCTGCTTGAGGAGGACCAAAAATAATGGATGATGCGTGAAGTTGAATTAAAATATATAATTCTAAAAGAAATCAAATTAAGACATGACTGGTATGACCAACACAAAATTGTATTTGTTTATTTACATGTTATGTTCAAATTAAAAACATCTGTAATAAATATATCATATGATATTCTCTATTTTATTCACTCTTGTGGATTCATTTGCCTGTAGTATTCACCAATAACTTTATGAGTTGAAAAAAAGTGAGGTTCGTCGAAAGCCAAAATTAGTTATTCGAAGCTAGATCTAATTTTTGTACTTTATTATAATATAATAAATGGTACATTTATTTATAGTAAATACATTTCTGAACAAGAATATATATATATATATGTATAGAGAAATATGAACAAATCAAGGTTCCATAAGCACATATTGATTTTTGAACCTAAATTTCTAGCATAGACCTAGCTGTAGGGGCCTATTTAAGCATAATCTGCAGAGGGTACTACAAACCATAAAAGATAACCCTATCATATGCATACTCTTTTTGTTCACAAAAGAACAGAGAATTAGAATAAAATAAAATAAATAAAACGTGGTTGGATAGATGTTTAGATAAAGTAAAAAAAGTGAAAATTTCCAAATTCATTGTAAGCCTAACCTAGAAAACAATCAATTTTTAATAACGTGTATTTGAACATAAATAATAACATTTACCCATAGTAATATTGATAAATATTACTACTAACTCACACACTAACCGACAATACACTTGTTTTTCACTAAAACACTCAGATTCGATAGTAAAATACGAATAATAACCAACCGGCACTAACAAACGCGCATTGGCTCTGGCTAGCAGAAAGAATAAACAACTTGTATTTCCTGCTACATAATAAGAGTCACGACACTCCATACAGGAAGGCACCGCTACAGAGAAGAAGTACGTTTTCCTGGCTTCAAAGTGGTATGATTTACATCACGCTAAATCAATTTTCGATCTATTT
This sequence comes from Allygus modestus, assembly GCA_963675035.1. Classification (NCBI taxonomy): domain Eukaryota; kingdom Metazoa; phylum Arthropoda; class Insecta; order Hemiptera; family Cicadellidae; genus Allygus; species Allygus modestus. Next base: position 121,804,049 of record OY776111.1, on the reverse strand, counting down.
ATATAGTGATGTATAATTGGCTGATTGTCGGCTAATAGGGAAAATGATGGGCCTGACATAACAGCTGATTTAAAAAATTATTTCTCACACTTTCTGAAGTCGTATGACAAATTTATCTTCACGAAAAGAAAGAACAACTAATGTTGTTTCCAATGGTACCAACCGCTTCCTATTTGGGCCAAAATACAGACAGTACGATTTTTTTAAGAACACGTAATTTACAAGATTTCGCTGCTCACGAGTCAAAAATGTTCCGCCCTCTAAATTTTGTTCAAATTATAATAGCAATTGTATTGATCCGTTACGGCTCCAAGGTTCGTTTATATACGGAAGTGAAAGTTTAGAATCTCCTCTTTAAAATGGTATCAATATTATTACGTTTATAGGTCATCTTCAATGCATTATAAGCAGTTAAACAAAAAACGGCCTAATTTTCCGAGTATCAGCCAAAGGAAATTAGGCGCACACATGCAATGTCCGAGTAATCGGCCAATGACAGTCCTAGGGTTAATCCTAAAAAAATTTGAGGGGTTTGGACCTATTTCCCTGAAAGTGTTTGTGTGCTCAGTCTTTAAAAATGCCTTGGAATTGAAATAGGCCTACAACAACAAAATAAATTAATAGAGTCAATGAAAAGTTGTTAGGCCTAATTGTACCTGAAACTGTTTCCACAGAAAACTTTTTAATGTTTTTTTACTATAGCCTATGAGGAATTTGTGTAAAAAATTTATACAATTTCTGGACCGTTGAACTAGGCCTATGTTACTTACTATAGGCCATATCTAGCCAAGGTGCTACTAGTGTTTTTGTCTTTAAAAAAATGTTTTAACGTGAAGAAGGGCCTTCCAAATTAAACAGCTTGTTGCAGTAATTAGGTTAGGTTCAGTTTCATTACGATGAAAACCAGACCTGTCGTAACCTAACTTAGCTTAAACGCTGCAACACTGTCATAGGTAGGAAGTCGCTTCATTACTGAAATACCTAGCCTACCAATTTCTACAAGAAAGTTTCTCTGGCCATTATTTGTAGAAACACCTTAATCCGTCGGATTCCAGGCTAAAATAAGGAGTTCATTTTCACACCTTAGGTGTCATGTCTGTCTGAGTGTTGAAGTAATTTTCACAGTAAAAAATAAGCAAATGTCTGAATAATCAAAGTTACCTTTTATATATATAATAAATTGCTATACTAATCTATTGTCTGCATGTCTGTGCCATAGAAATTATCATGTATTGATAACCAATTGTATCTAAAGTACGGTACATTCAGCTGTCGTAAGTGCTGGGAGCCGATGGCATTTTCCACTGGCATGACAAGCCGATCGTTTGACTTAATTTTATAATTTAGAGCAAATGTTTTTGGAAGTTAAAATACAACTACTCCAGTAAATATTATATTAGCATATGACAATGCTAATCATTTGTTTATATTTAGGCTACTATGAAAGGATTTAAGTTTAAATAAAATGGCGTCATTGTTTTACCTTGATTATGTTTTGTATTAATAAAAAATAAAACCACTGCACTGCTTGTAATAATTTCTTTAGGTTGATGTGCCCAGATAATGTAATTTCTATTTTTTGTGTTTTTGTTTGTTTGTTTAACCCATTGGCGTAGACATACGAGCTGGTCTTGTTCCTTACTTGTAATTTTATTAACCTGTGAATTAGAGTACAAAAATTGGTGTTTTTAAATGGATTAATGGCGTATTTTAATTAAAATATTGTTTTCTTTCAGTTTAGAGAGTCGCATTGGCATACACACAGTAGACATAAGTAAAAATTAGCAAAATCAGTGTTGACCATGTGCAAGTCTCAAAGAATTAACCGATCCCGTCAACTTCCAAGCAAGCCTGCCACCGTTGTTTTAATTGGGCCCTCCCACCAACGTTCACAGACCGGTTAACTCATTGAGAATTGCACAACTGTACAGTTTTGGTCGTGTGCGGGAATCGAACTCACGAACATCGTATCACCACCTGGCCAAGGTGTTTCCACGACGTAGCCAACTCAACTAACACCCAAAGGCCTGTCGGCGATATTAAGGTTTTTCAGTCAGTCCGCACCCCTAGCGCATAGAACCGTAGACGCCCACGGTCATCAGTTACATATTTTGCTACTAGAGTGCAGCACCAATCAATTCCCGTTATAGGCTACTGCAAATAGAATAAAATTACTACCTCAATGGGTTAATGTCTGATTAAAATGACAATGTTAACAAATCTTCCCCAACTAACTGATTCAAATTTTTCAAACTGGAAATTCAGATTGGATTGTATTCTTGATGAAAAAGGTGTCAAGGAAGTCACACAAAAGGAATACACCACTGAAGATTTAGATAAAGGTCCATAAAAACAGAAGAAAGGAACTCTGGCACAAGATGCAAAGGCTAGGTCAGTCATTGTACATTGTATCACAGATCGACATTTAGAGTACATAAAAAATGCCAAGACTGCATATGACATGTTAAAAGCTCTTTGTAACGTCTTTGAACGTAAGAGCACCTTATCAAGATTGTATATAAGAAGACAGCTCTTATGCTGTATATAGAAGACGCTTCAATGTGATGCAAGTACAAGCCTGCAGGACCATTTCATGAAGTTTGATGCACTGATTAGAGACTTCGAAACTACTGGTACAAAACTGGATGAAGATGACAAGGTAACTTATGTCATTTACTGTTGACTATTCCTAAGAAATATGAGACAGTAATTACAGTATTAGAAACGACTATATCCACGCTTATACTTGATTTTTTTTAAAGTAAATTGCTTGATGTTGAATTAAAACTAAATAATTCTCAAAATTATTCAAAACCAGAGGTAAATTAAGGGTTCTTTCAATATCAACTCGGGGAAAAGTAATGCAAACAAATGTTTCAAGTGTGGTAGCTTTGATCATTACCAAAATAAGTGTCCAAAAGGTTATAACAAAACTGAGGGGTCTAATAATCAACAAAAGAGATATCAAAATAATTCTGGGGGGAGATCAAGAGGTAATTTCGTGGTAAATGGTGGAATAATCGCAGTAATCACAATGCTAATATAGCTGAGCATGACTTGGACACTAGTCTTTCATTCACAAATTTCCCTGATCATTCAACTACAGTTGAAAATGTTCAAGAAGAAGGTAAAGTAAATTTTATTGTTAATTCTGGAGCAACTAATAATCTGGTTTGTTCCTCAATGGAGAAATATATGAGGGATGTTGCAGATATCATACCAATTCAGTTGAAAGTTTCTAATGGATCAGGTAAAGGAGGAGCGTTCACATCAAATAACTAAATCTTTTTGTGCAAAAAATGGTATTCAGAGTACTATACTAATAGTTATACACCTCAACAAAATGGTGTCGCAGAAAGGCTGAACAGAACAATCTTTGATAAAGTAAGAGCTATGTTTTTGGATACTAACTTACCCAAATATCTATGGGGAGAAGCAGTCTGTTGTGCTATATGTCAGTTAAACAGATCACCAACATGTGCTCTTAATGGGAGAGTACCTGCCCACACTTACTTCGGTAAATCAGATGGAACTTTAGACAAATTGAGAGTTTTTGGATCTAAAGTTTGGGTATACAATCTTCCAAAGAAAGGTAAGCTTGAACCAAGAACAACAGAAATGCGAATTGTTGGGTATGGTGGTCCTGGTTATTGATTATGGAACCAGTAAACAACAAAATTGTAGTGTCTCATGATGTAAAATTTAATGAAAATGATTACAGATACCAATCTGTTTCTAAAGTAACAGAATCTAAAGTTGTTCCACAACTTAGTAAGGAAAATGAAGAACTAAAAAGTTCTGATAAAATTCCAGAACACATTCAACTACATGAAAACCAACATGACGAACCCCATGAGGAGCAGAATCATCAAAGGAATAAAAGGAAAACAATGTTTCCAAAAAGGTATGAGGATTACGATATCTATAGTGTTTATTATTGTTTAATCTCAACCAAAACGATCCTTCAACTTGTAAAGAAGCTATAGAATCTGGTAGTGAGTGGTAAAAAGTTATTGAAACTGGATAGTCATAACAAATTTAAAACTTAGTCAGTAGCAGATTTACCTGAAGGAAAAGTTGCAATAGGCACTAAATGGGTTTTCAGAACCAAGCAGATGTAAAAAAGCAAGATTACTAGCAAAAGGATTTCAAGAACAGTGTAGTTATAATGTGTATGCTCCTGTTGCTAAAATGACTACTGTTCGAATGACAATTTCTCATGCACTTCAGAATGATTGGGAACTTAGACATTTAGATGTTCCCACTGCTTTCTTAAATGGTATATTGGAAGAGGACGTTTTCATTAAAATACCGCAGAGAGTAACATCACCAAAAGGAAAAGTTTTAAAGCTCAATAGAGCTTTGTACAGACTGAAGGAGTCACCTTGTTGCTGGAACAATTGTTTCAATGAATTCATACAAGAGAACGGATTTGCGATTTGCGGAAACGTTCAATGCATGATGTGTGTTTATAGATAGGAGATGATTTCTGGTTAACACTGTTCGTTGATGATTGTCTTGTAACAGGAAAACAAGAGAAAATCAAAGAGTTGGTTGGTAAATTAAAAAGTTAATTTAATGTAAAAGATCTAGGCAGTATAGAAACATTCCTCGGAACTGAAGTAACAAGAAATGGTGACACAATATCTCTAAGCCAAACTAAAATGATTGACAAAGTACTACAGAAGTTCAATATGATTGATTCTAAAGGAAAGGAAACTCCAATGGAAGTAAACTTTCAAGTTAATCTCGATGAAGATATTATAACCAATATTCTACATCGTGAGCTAATTGGAAGTCTAAACTACTTAGCAATGATTTCAAGACCTGACTTTTCATTTGCAACATCGTTTCTTGTAAGATTTCTCGACAGACCAACACTGACTACATGGAAAGCTGCAAAAAGGATTTTGCAATACATAAGTAATACCAAACATTTAACTCTCAAATTCAAGAAAAGTCCAAACGAATAATGTGTTGAGGATTTTGCTGATGCAGATTGGGGAAATAATATTACTAACAGAAAAAGCATAAACTGGCATTGCAATTCATCATTTTGGGAATCTAGTGTCCTGGACTTCAAAGAAACAACAAGTTGTTGCTTTGTCAACTGCCGAAGCTGAATACTTGGCTGCAGCACACTGTGCAACTGAAATTATGTATGTCAGCGGATTGGCTCTTGACTTTAAACAAGCAGAAACAACTCCAGTGTTATGTTGACTATCAGAGTACGATTCCAATGATGAAAAACTATGAGAACACCAAGAGATCCAAACATATTGACATTAAAGCTCATTTCATAAAAGATATTGTTGCTAAGGATATTGTGAAAGTTTTATACATATCTTCAAATAAGAACGAAGCAGACATTTTTACCAAGTCGTTGTGTAAAGAGAAGTTTGTTAAATTCTCAAGAGCCTTAAGTTTGTTGTAATTTTGTGATGAGCAATTTTAAGTTGTATTGTTCAATAACGGACTTAAAATTGAACGGGGTGTTGGAAGTTAAAATACAACTACACCAGTAAATATTATATTAGCATATGACAATGCTAAACATATGTTTATATTTCTATGAAAGGATTTAAGTTTAAATAAAATGGCTTCATTGTTTTACCTTGATTATGTTTTGAAATTAATACAAAATAGAACCACTGCACTGCTTGTAATAATTTCTTTAAATTGTAGTCTGTAGACTAATAAGTTAAGTGATAAAAACAACTAAAAAGCCAAATAAGCTTGTTAGTGATTATATCAGTTCAGTACATTTATACACAGACAACTTTATAAATAAATAAAAATAAAAAGGTCTTTATTCAGCATGTGTTTACAGACATGACAGCTGTTTTAGAGACTAACTCTGGTCAGATCTTCATCGTTATATTAATAGGCAAGCACAAAACTGTCCCTCCTTTATTCTAAGCGTGTATGCATCATAGGAGAAATTCACACACACTGTTAAAATTGTTGTATTGTCGTGTAGATGTGCAGAAACCCCTCATAATTTACATCAGCCCCAGGATTACACCCAACAGGCCTTCAAAGTTTCAGTGATAACCCTAGGACTGCGCGATGCCGGATATCCGGTGATTCCATGTTTGCGCTGATGGCCTATAGCCGGAATCCGGCTAATTGGGTAATTTTTGTCAACTGCTTATAATGCATTGAAAATGATCCAGAAACGTAATAATATTGATACCATTTAAAAGAGGAGATTCTAAACTTTAATTTTCATACCTAAACGAACCTCGTAGCAGTAACAGATCAATATAATTGCTATTATAATTTGAACAAACATTTAGCGTGTGAAACATTTTCGACTCGAGAGTGGCAAAATCTCGTAAAACGTGTTCTTAAAAAAATTCTAGTGTCTGTATTTTGGGCCAAACAGGAAGTGGTTGGTACCATTGGAAACAGTATTAGTTGGTCTTTCTTTTCGCAAAGATAAATTTGTTATATGACTTCAGAAAGTCTGGGAAATAATTTTTGAAATCAGCTGTTATTTCAGGCCCGTCATTTGCCCCATTGGCCGAATATACGGCGAATTATAAATCACTAATAAATGAATTGATAATTGATTTAGTGTGAGGTAAATCATACCTCTTTGTAGCCAGGAAAAAGTTCTCTCTTTGTAGCGCTACCTTCCTCTATGGTGCGTCACGTGACTTGTAAAGTAGCCGGAAATATGAGTGTGATTCTTTCTGCTAGCCAGAGGCAATGTGCGGTTTTTAGTGGGGATAGGTTATTATCCGTATTTTATTATCGAATCTTAGTGTTTTAGTGATAAACAAGTGTATTGTCATTTAGTGTGTGAGTTGTTAATAACATTTATCCATTACTATAGATAAATATTATTATTTATATTCCAATGTGTGTTAATGAAAATGTTGAGTGTTTAGGTCACCATGAAAAGAAGCCACCTAGAGGATCAAAATTTTAACTTTTTTACTTTATTTAAAACTCTGCCCAATCGCTTTTTACTTATTTTATTCAAATTGTCTGTTCTTTTGTTTACAAAAAGAGTACGTATATGATAGGGTTATCTTTTATGGGTTGGACAAAGCGACAGTTTGAAGTAACCTCAGCGGATTTTGCTGAAATGCTAGGTTATAGCAAGCTATGCTATAAATTTATGTTCAAAAATAATTTTGTCATTTTTCTGTATAGCCTACATATGTATACATTTCATATTTCTGTATAGCCTACATATATATAAATATTTTTTGTTCAGAAATATATTTACTATAGATATATATACCATTTATTATATTATAATGGAGTTCAAAAATTATATCTAGCTTCGAAAAACTAATTTTTGCTTTTGGCAAAACTCAAATTTTGTTTTTCAACTCTTAAAATGTCATAAAACAGTTATTACAATGTACAAAAGTGCATTATTTCCAATATTTTATTGTTACCTAATACAACAGTTTTGGGACCTATATTATTTTTATACTTTTTATTTTATTTTTATTTTTCAAATGTACAGCGTAAATTTGTCAATTTTTCCCGGTTTCCATATTTCTTTCCGTAATTCGGGTAAAAAACATTTTTCAAACAAATCAAACACATTTCCATGTAGGGAGATAAATTGCCTACATTTTTACTTTCTCCCCCTATACATAGTATATGGAGAAAGTATTGTTTTCGTAAAAAATTTCAAATTTGAGTTGTTAGTGGAAATATTCGTTTTGGTGCTCCCTGAACCCAAAAAAGTGGTTTTTACGTGATGTCTGTCTGTGTGTGTGTGTGTGTGTCCGTGTGTGTGTCTGTGTGGATGTGTACAGAGCTAGAGCCCTAACCAATGGGCCGATTTTAATGAAATTTGGTATGTAGGTACTAATCCACGATATCTCCAGGCGTTTTTTTCATTTTTTTGAAATTTTGATTTTTAAGGGTAATTATCCCCCAAAATCCGCCAAAAAACATGAAAAATCCAAATTTCTCAAAAACGGCTCTAACGATTTGATTAAACTTTAGTCGTTTGAAGAACTTTAGTCCTCCAACAAAATGACACCACCCGCATTTCTGTAAAAATTCGGGTTCAGAAATTACAGGACTTAAAACATCAAAAATTCAGTTTTTTGGATTTTTCATAAAAAGACATAAATATAAAAAAATATTACTATTCACCACTAAAAAGAGCTCAAAAAACTAAATAATTTAGTATTTTGAATTACTATTCTACAATTGCTGGTTTCGGAGAAAATTGAAATTTTTATTTTGCGGTAAACGCGATACGTTGTCCAATGTTATTCTTATGGGGAATACAAAAATTATTATTTCTCTCTTATTTACTGATAAATTTCATTCAAACTTGATATGCTTGTCAATTTAGCATTGGCCAACAGAGGAAATTCGAAATATGTTGCCCCTTAGTAACCCTGGGGGGGGGGGAATAGGGGGCATTTCCCCTCTTAAAACCACGAGTGTAGCAATGGATTCTGTAGGGCCTCCAAAGCAGGGATTTGGGTGGTTGTTTTTTAAAACAACTTGTTTACAAGATTTTATGTACATTTGACCGTGCTTTGTATTCTATATTTAGTAAATAAAAAGTAATTTATTCGTTCGTTTATTCGTTAATTTGTTCGTTTATAAGTTGGGCTAAAAGGGAGAAAGTATGTGTCAGTTTCCTGATACCCTTTATTTATATCTTTGATAGTCTGTAAAAAGTGTGTGTAAAAATACTAGGATTCCACTTTTGAAAATTATTTCAAAAATTGTATAAAATTATGGTATTTAAAATTTTGTAAAAAAAACCTGCCAAGGTTTTATTTTATTTTGTTTTATTCAAAGTCTTCTTTTTTCTTTTCTGAACAAAACGAGTGTGAATATGACTAGGTTATCAAAAGTAGTTTAGGCACTGCGAATTGTTAAAAAAACCTCTGCAAAATGGCAAAAATTGCTAGGACACCGAGCAATTTAGCATTAATCATGCAAGGGCAGTCTAGGGTTAATCTTATGGAAGAACAGTAGGCCTAATCTATGAAACAAGACTCTACAGAGAGGAAATCGCACCCCCTACTCCACCATAACCGAACGTTTAGGAATATTGACGACGACACCCGATCGAATAGCCCACGATATTGCATACCTATATTTTTTATAGCGTTTTCAAAGTTTTAAAAAGTAATTTTGCAACACAATGTAAGTCATACACAAAAAATAAATAAACTAACATATTAATGTACTCTTTTGGTTCAAACAATTGAAACACTACAACTAACAATTTTTCGTTTTCAAAAAGGTAACTACAATGTGCAGTTTCGAACTGGGAACCTTCACCGTACCAAACTCTCGCCTTAACCACTGAGCCATTTCGCCATGTCTTGTTATTAAATTTGTTACAAATGAAGCGATAACACTGACCCTAAACCAACAGCTGTTTGAATAGTCAAGAGTGGGGGGAGCTGTAGAGTCTTTTATCTATGAAGTTTTATATTTTACAGTTGTTAAAATGCTAGCATAATAACTAGCACAGATGTTTTGAGCATAATGTAAAATACCCCCGTCGCAGCAAACCTGCGTACTCAGCGAATTTCCTATGCATGAATATATTTCTTACTACCACATAAAGCCACTTACCAAGTTTCATAAAAATACATAAATAACTAAGTGATATATAGCATTTTATTTATTCTCTATAAGAATAACATTAGGGCTGAGAAAGCAGGTTTGCTGCAACAAGGAAGATGAAAATATGTTTTTTTCAATTATCAATATAACTCAACCAGGTGAAGCTACATACCAAGTTTTAATGTTCTATCTATGTTCTATGTTCATAATTAAGGGAGATATAAAGCGTTACGTATTCTCCATAAGAATAACATTAGGGATGAGGATGCAGGTTTGCTGCTAAGAGGATAATCAACATAAAATCAATTTTTTGTGCAAATATCAATCAATATACCAGTACTAGGTGAAGCCACATACCAAGTTTCATCAATATATGTTCATAAATAATTGAGATATAAAATTTTAAATATTCTCCATAAGGATAACATTGGACAACGTACTGTGTTTAGCACTTTGAATTACTCGGCAACAGTTGGACGTAGAATCACAATTGAAACACCAAAATGATTGTTTTGTAGAGCTAAACTGATTGGTAAAAGTAAATGTGAAGTTTACAGTAAAATTAATTGAGGAAAAGTTAAAAACCATTTTCCCATAAGATTAACATGGGAGATTTTATGAACACGTTTTTTGGATTTTCTCCGCAACCACTTAACCTAGGCTAATGATTCAAAATACCAAATTATTTGTTTTTTTAAGCTCTATAAAATGGCTAAAACTAAAATTGAGTGTTTTTAAAATTCTAGGTGGAAAAATTCAAAAAACTGATTTTTGAAAAATTTAAAACCCCCATAAAACCCCCTTCCCATAGTCCGATCAATCTGGTTTTCGAACTTAAAGTCATAAATGTTACTCTACACATTTGTGCCAAATTTCATCAAAATCGGGCATTTCTTTCAAAAGTTATCGCGGTAACGGACACATATAATATATACAGGGTGTTTCACAATAACTCTGACAAACTTCGGGAAATTAATCCTTGGGTCAAAACAAGAACAACATGTTATATAAACATAGGTCCTAAACTCATTCGTTGCATTGCTACAGCCAAAAATAAAGTTTTTTAGTTTTTACATGTAATTAACTTATATTTGGACTTATAGACAAACTATTAGTGATCATATTTTTATAAAACTTACACAGCCAGTAAGAGGAGGAAATTCTGAGTATGAATCATTCGTTTTTTAAGCAAAAGTGTTGACTGACATTCGGTAATAGTCCTTCAAAGATCAATTTTTTATTAAAAAAACTGTGCCTAAAATATTTTGTTCACATTTAACAGGCTGGTATTTGAAAAACTAACCAACCAATTGGGCTGCAAATTTATCAAAAGTTGTAAAACTTTATTCGGAGTAAGGTAACATCCATATCTTTCACTTTTATTAGTATAAGTTACTGTATAATACTGCAATACACTTAAGGATACACAAATTACGAAGGAAAGTTAAATTGCTGTAAGCTTAGACTTTGCTTTCTTAAAATTATTTTTAAATTAGTTTATCTATTCGATTTTGTTACAACCTACAACCATCTAAAAATGATCTTTCTTATGAAAACGAAGACATTTTTCTACATTATGTAAACTATTTATGCTTATGTATGTTCACCAAATATTCACTATTTTTAGTATCCATCTAATTTAGGGCACATAATTGCCACTTAAAATTAGTTAAAAAAGGATGCTTGGTTTAAAAATGTGTATTATTTACTTTGAAAATTGTACATACAAAACAAATAAAACCTTGAGAAATCTTGAGAGTTAGTTCTTCGACAAAGAGTACAATACTTAAATTAGCTTATGAGATTTTCGAAATGCAACCCATTTTTATCTCGCAAATCCTCGCTCGCTTCATAATGGATGATGCAGCTCTTACCATGTTTGGATTGTCTTTGCTTGTTTGAGCTACATTTAAGATTATTTATCGAAGCTCCTGTCTGGTTTGTGGTTTTGTTTTATACACTTCCGCTCCATTGTTGTTTTGTTTTGTACCCCCACAGGAAGTAGTCCATTGGAGTCAAATCTGGTGACCTGGGCGGCCAATTCACAGGTCCTTGGTGGGCGATCACTTTGTCTCTATGACAACACTCACTTAGTACCTGAACCACGTTGCCTGCCCTGTGCGGAGGTGCTCTATCATGCTGATAATACATTGATGTCCTGGTTTGGATGGGTAGTTCCTCAAGAAGCTCGGGTAAACTATCCTGTAGAAACTGTAAATACATCGTACCGTTAAGTGTCCCGTCCAAAATGTAAGGCCCGATTAGTTTGTCATTAATGAGTCCGCACCACACGTTCACTGAAAATCTTCGCTGAAAGTTCGTTTCCACCGTGGATTTTCTTCAGCCCATATGTGGCAGTTCTTGGAATTATTAATACCATTTCTTGTAAACTGAAACTTGTCTGTAAAGAGTATGTACTTAACCACCCTACTATTAGCTAATATCCACCGACAAAACTCAGATCTCTTAACATTATCGCCGGGGTGAAGAGCCTGTACTTTCTGCACATGGTAAGGGTACAAACCTTCTTTCTTTAGTATTCTCCACGTCAGTGAAGAAGATACCAAATGCTGGCGTGAAAGTCTTATTGTACTAGTCCCTGGGCTTTGTTGAACCGGATCTATGATGTTCTCTTCCCATTAATTGGAGTTTGAATAATACCGTCACGTTTACGTTTATCAAATGAACCTGTCTCAAACGATTGTGTAGGTCCGTAAGTACTTGTCTATTAGGCACAGTCCTGTTGGGGTACCTTCTACCGTACTCAACTACAGCTGCTCGTGAATTTCCATTACAAAATCCATACACAAAGTGCATATCAGCATATTCACTATTAGTAAACATGCTAAACTGATTGTCGTAACACAAGACCTTATTGTTTCATATTTTTAATAACAATGTTAGTCAACAATGAGTTTAGCCAGCTGTTTTAACACCACAGCTGATCATTGGGCTTCCTTCCTACTGTTGCCAACACGATTAAACAGAGTGCACTGTCAAAATATGGTATATTTGATCTGGGTGTAATACATAAGGGGATAAAGAAAATGTCGGTAAACTATTTTAGAAGATTATTTATTTTTCGTCTGTCGGTCTGTGTGATATTTTACAACTTTTACTAAGTTTGCAGCCAGTTGGTCCGGAATCAGAATAGTTATGATAATGATAGTATTAAATATTGGAATTTGATAAACAAAGTATAAGTAGAAATACATAATTTACATAATGTAGAAAAATGTCTTCGTTTTCATAAGAAAGATCATTTTTAGATGGTTGTTGGTTGTAACAAAATCAAATAGATAAACTAATTTAAAAATAATTGTAAGAAAGCAAAGTCTAAGCTTACAGTAATTTAACTTTCCTTTGTAATTTGTGTATCCTTAAGTGTATTGCATTATTATACGGTAACTTATACTAATAAAAGTGAAAGATATGGATGTTACCTTACTCCGAATAAAATTTTACAACTTTTGATAAATTTGCAGATGGTTGTTGGTTGTAACAAAATCAAATAGATAAACTAATTTAAAAATAATTGTAAGAAAGCAAAGTCTAAGCTTACAGTAATTTAACTTTCCTTTGTAATTTGTGTATCCTTAAGTGTATTGCATTATTATACGGTAACTTATACTAATAAAAGTGAAAGATATGGATGTTACCTTACTCCGAATAAAATTTTACAACTTTTGATAAATTTGCAGCCCAATTGGTTGGTTAGTTTTTCTATGGATGCCTGTTAAATGTGAACAAAATATTTCAGGCACAGTTTTTTTAATAAAACATTGATCTTTGAAGGCCTATTACCGAATGTCAGTCAACACTTTTGCTTAAAAAACGAATGATTTTTACTCAGAATTTCCTCCTCTTACTGGTCGTGTAAGTTTTATAAAAATATGATCACTAATAGTTTGTCTATGAGTCCAAATATAAGTTAATTACATCTTAAAACTAAAAAACTTTATTTTTGGCTGTAGCAATGCAACGAATGAGTTTAGGACCTATGTTTATAAAACATTTTTTTCTTGTTTTGACCCAAGGATTAATTTCCCGAAGTTTGTCAGAGTTATCATGAAACACCCTGTATATAGGGGAAATTCGCTAAAAATACCACTGACTACTGGAATGGCAATGCCCTTCTGTTTTCTGCTCTACAATAATTCCATATTTTAAAAAAACCTGTGGGAAGGGGAGGAAAAAGGGTGGGAGGGAGAGACCCACAGCAGTAGGACTCACTTAGGTATTAAACTACTTTAGTTATTTGTGAAGTTAAATGGTAAACATCATCATGACTGGTTTAAAAGATTTGGTTTAACTGCTAATGAAGGATAACATGATAAAACATTCATGAAAACAGCCATTATTGGTCAAATAATATTTGGTCCAATTTTGACCATTGGACGGTCGCTAGTATATATTATACAATGCCTTAAAATATATAATAGCTTGCTTAGTTTTACATAAATAAGATTACAATCAATATTCTCCTTTTTGAAAAATCTTTGAACTTTGATTTATAGCTTCTCAAAGTGTTTGCCCTTTTAACCTCAATGGGGCGAGCATTGTTAAATTCATAACACAAAACAAATTTTATTTTTATTTTAGATACTCTGTGAGGAAATCAATAAATCACCTTCCAAAGCAACAGTTAAGGAGCGTAAGTGAATACCCAATCACCTCGGATGCAGTGAAAACGGCAAATAAATCTCATAAAATTGTTATACCCAAGAGGATTGAGAGAGGACCGACTGACATCTTAAAAGTAAGTTTAATTCAATCTGGTTTTTCTGATTTCAATAATGATGATGAGATTGAATAAAATATTACTAAACGTTTTCATTACCCACGTTCAACCCTGGTTGACGACTGAAATCTGTCATCGTTTACTGATTGATTCCTAGAATCTGGAATCCAAATTCAGCCGTCTCTCATAGACATTTTGAATTTCTATGTTTTAACAATGATGAATTAAATATCATTACAAATTTGATGTATAATGATGAATAGTCTCATTGAATTTTGAAAAGTTGGGCACTCTGGACCAGGGGTCTCCAACCTATGGCCCGCGGGCCACATCCGGCCTGCCAACAGTTGTTAACCAGTCTGCGTTTAGCCCAATATATATAGCTCAAATATGTGTAGCCCATATCCTAATATTGAATAAATAATTGAAAAATGTATTCAATAATTTAATTAAATAAATAATGTAATAATATTTATTACATATACTTTAATATTTAGCTAATTTTATAATATTAAATATATAAATTTATTCAACATTCACGGTTTTACCATCCACCACTGGTAAAGATATCATTTCAGTCGTCTCCGATCCTTCCTGTATGTAAACTAAGATCTTTTCCTTGTTTGTAAAAAGGACTTTTGACAGAAGAAATGTGAACATGTACAGTTGTGAACGCAGTGAAGGTCACGGCTGCGCTCAGGAGAGTAGGGAAAGGGTAGCAAGCACTCAACTTGGTCAATTATTACTAGTTACAGAACTTAAAGCTTTTTTTTACAAAAATGTTTTAACAATTACAGAGTTGGGTGAAGCAAGTTCGCCAAGAGCCTTGAAACACTCCCACACCAATTTCGACCTGATTTCATTAGAGTCAAGTGTCTTGAAAGCGGGCGAACGAGACAAGATTGCTATATACTTGTTGAAATAGCGCCTGGCAAGGCCTAGATAGGCACAAGCCATGATGCCACAAATTTCTGCTGGAAAAATAGTACAGTGCCGCCCCAGACTAGCACAGAGTTCTGTCCTTGGTGATTCACTTTACATCCCATAGCAAGATTTACATTCATTGAGAGAGCTGTCCGTTTACCAGACAAGGCTACCTTTCTTGAAATAGGGCCCTTCCTCAGATTTCCATTCTTCCCTGGAACAGAATTCAATCGAAACATGTTTAATGAATAAAAACAAAAAATGTCTGTACTCATGACATCTGAAGTCATCTCAAGCACATGGCTGTTAGCCACAGCTTTGGTAATAGTGCAATGAACTGTTCCAGGCAGGCCTTCCCTCCATCGGTTTGCGACCTTTAGTCAATAAGCTGATTGGCGTGATTCTAAGAACAGATGATAGGAACATTGCTCAACTTCTGGGTGCTTCTGTAGGTAGCGAACATTGCAATAGTCTTTCTGATTTTTTGGGTCCTGATAAACCATTCAAATAATTTAATTACACAACTCTTGCAGATAATTTCAAGAAATTATTAATTCCAAAGTAGATGTTTTGTTTTCTCAAGAAACAATTTTTGAACATTTTCAAAAAGATCACCTGTTGAATTCTGAGTTTGTAGCTAATCTTAGGCGTGATCTTTCGAATTGTGAATTTGCAGTTGATTGTTTGAACCCTGCATGGGAACAATTGGTACCAATTGCCGATGTTTTCTTATGTGCATAATTAATTAGGGGGTTAAGAGGCGATTGGCTTAGGGAACAAAATTGTACAGGCAGAAAAAATGTTTGATGACATACTCAGAGAAGCTATTGCTCTTCAAGCATCAAAAATTGAGAGCATAGAGTTTCATCTTCATGCCAGTTCCAGTCAATCTTATTTCGATTACACTGACATAAACAAAATTATAAAGTCCTCTACACATTTCAGATCATGCCAGAAGTCTGCCAAGCGTTCTGTTAGTCGATACTCCAATAAGTCGATTTCCTGGCAGTACAACCCTATTTCAAGGCCCTTGGAATCGATTATCTTTGCCTTAGTTGTGGTAAGGATAATCATACTACTTCCAGCTGCTGAGTAAACAAATCAAAACTTCACTGCGATGATTGTTTGAAACGAGAACATAATTATAGTGTATGGATAACCACACTGATGTCAAATTCACAAAATAGTGGAAAATCCAGTTCAACCAATACTCTAGAATTGATCTCTGATAATAGCTATTATAGCTGTGAATCCTCAGATTATGGTTTACGCAATATCAATACAATCAACCAGAACTTCAGTGTCGTCGATTTGATCAAAATGGGCCGTGATTCAGTCAGTACATAGTCTCTGTTGATTTGAATGGGAAAACTCAACATTTCGAAGTAGACAGTGGAGTGAAATTTTTCTTCTTGCAAAGAACGACTTTGACAGCCTGAATTTGAACATCCCTGTAAAACCATCAAATCTGGTTTTTTGATCTTATTCTAGTGACATCATAATGCCAGGGGGGAAGGTCTCAATCACTGTTGCATACAAGGGAAAACTGTTCAGAGGTAAACTTTCCATTGTACCCGCAGGTCATAATGCGCTCCAGGGTCGACAATGGATCCAGAGCCTGGGTATTGAACTTTTTGAGGTTGATGCCAAATGGACCAGCTACACCACTCAAAGTTCAACCGCTCAATTCAGTTGAGGAAATTTTCAAAAAATTTGTACCAATTTTTAGCTGAAAATTGGGTGAGTTCCAGACTTTACAGTCTGGTGCAAAGCCCATTTTTGGTTGTAAGTGGAATGCCCCCTATGCTCTTCTTGACAGGGTCAACCACGATTTGGACACTCTCGAAGCTGATGGAATCATCATACCCGTTGCAACCAGTGACTGGGTATCGCGCCTAGTTGTGATCCCCAAAGCAAATGGTGGTGTTCATCTCTGCGTTGGCTACAAATATGGGAATACAAGTGATAGAAGCAATATAAGCGAATTGTCCAGTACAACAATCAAATTTGAAAAATCGATGAGGTACTCAATAGTTTACATGGCTCCTCCTTTTTTTGTAAATTTGACCTCTACAAAGCATATCTGCATCTCAAGGTCAATGACGATTCCAGCATGATCCAGACAATGTCTACACACTGTAGTAAATACCGTGTCAATCGCCTTAACTTCTTGATCAAGTCGTCTTAACCCGAATCCAACCGAAACCTTGCACAGATCTTGAAGAGTTTACCAAAAACTGAAGCTTATTTAGATGGTCTTATCTGGCATGGTTCCACTATCTTCATGGAAACAATCTTTAAGTCTGCCTACAACGTCTCTCTAACTTCAACCTACACGTCAAAAAGCAGAAGTGTCCTTTCTTCAAATAAAAAATTAAATATCTGTTGGTGGAGATCAAAAAGGATCAACAAATATTCAGCCAAAATTAAAGCCATCCAGGAAATGCCCTGCCCTTCAAATGTTGGAAGCGAGTCATTTCCTGGGTTTAGTCTTATACTATTCTCACACTTCCAGACACATCAACTCTCATTTCACCCTTAGACGCCTGTTGCAGAAACATATCAAATGGGCATGGACTTCTAAATCTGAAACAGGTTTTCTAAAAATCAAAGCCGAGCTCTATAGCAACCGGGTATTCCTACTCTTCAACCTGGAATTGCCATTAGTCCTCACCTACAGGGTAGATACCTAAACGACAGGCATCCTCAAGGTTCAGTATTGGCCTCTCTTCTGTTAAACATCTACACTGCCAACAATCCACTAACTGAGTCCAGGAAATGTGTAACGAAAAATGTGTAATCCCGGGAATTCAAATTGCTTTGAACTTTTCTTTATTGTCCAACCTAATTCTTTATTGTTGCATACCTAATTCTAGCGACGAAGTGATCTAAAATTTTAAAATTGTGTTATCTTTAGTACTCTATAGTAGTCTTTCAAGGTCATTTTTGTCATGACGACTTCACACAACTCAAGATGGGCATAAGACAAAGTCAGCAATATTCATAGCAGTTTGGATCAGATATTTTCCCCCAGAGTTGCGCTAGAACTTTTGCAATGTGATGCATAGCGTTCTACCTACACAGGGTGTTACAAAAAAGATGCACTGGCTATATATTTTCGGATCCTACACCCAAAAATAAGCAAAAAATGTAGAGTGACATTTTTTAAACTCTACTCCATTTAGCGTCAGTCATTCTGTTTGTGTTTTTTACTAAATTTAGTATACATTTTGGACCGTAAAAGGTACTATTTTTAAACTTGGCATACTTCATACCTATACTTAATGATGTTTTGGTGTTGAATTTCAAAATTATATCTTTCACCGTTTCAAAATGGTGACCATTTTATTTTTTTCAAAGCTAAATATCTTAAAAACCTTAATAGCTAACAAAATCCTGTAGGAATCCAAAAAGTTTTGTCTGTTAGTCCCAAAAATAATTCTATAAAGATTATAACAATAGGAGTATAAATAACAGAGAAATTGTGATGTTTGTAAGTAAAAACATGTTTTTTTGCCATTTCTGGACTAAAACATCATGTTTTAACTTACAATCATCACAATTTCTCAGTTATTTATACTTCTATTCTTACAATCTTTATACAATTATTTTTGGGACGAAAATACAAAACCATTTAGATTCTTACAGGTTTTTGCTAATTATTAAGGTTTTTAAGGGTTTTAAGGTTTTTTTAAAGGTTTTTTAGCTTTGAAAACAAAAATGGTCACCATTTTGAAATGGTGAAAGATAGAATCTTGAAGTTCAATACCGAAAAATCATTAAGTATAGGCATGAAGTATGCCAAGTTTCAAACAGTACCTTTATAGATTCAAAATATATAGCAAATTTAGTAAAAAACACAAAAAGGCCGACTGACGCTAAACGGAGCGGAATTTCGAAAAATGTCACTCTACCTATTTTGCTTATTTTTGAATGTAGAATCCGAAAATATATAGCCAGTCTTTTTTGTAACACCCTGTAAATGAAATTTTGGGGATTAAGTTGCTCTGTTGTTGCTTGCATAGATATTAATTTAGATTTATACATAGATATACATTTACACATTAAGTTGTAAAGCAAAGTTGCAAGTGTAAAATAAACCTTTAAGAATCTAGTCAATGAGTCGTATAAAGTGTCTTATATGTTATGTGAGTTGAAACATTTGATACAATTCCTCTTTAAGTTTTGTAAGTCAAAGTACTTGATTGTGCTAACGTTAGAATTATATAGTCTCTGAATTAATTCCTTTAACTTTTTCACTACTCCTGTACTCTCATCTGAGCAATGTCTGTTGGTTCGTTGTTTGATGTTTGTTTTTGGGGGGGGATTAGAAGGCCCCGGCATAGCCAGCTAGGCACATCTCCCTTGGGATATTGTGCAGCCACCGGAAAGAGGGAAAAGAGGGATGGGAAAGGTGGTAGGACGGGGTCAGTCTGCCTCGCTCCAGAAAGGGAGAGAGAACCTTACCTAGCTTCCGGGCTTTGTGGGTGACATAACCCAAGGACGATTCGCCCTCTAACTCATTGAGTCCACCAAACAGGGACCGCCATCGCACAGAGCCTCCAACCTCTCAGGGGTCGGGTGGCCCTAGGATGGTTCGTCCCTCAGCCCGGCAGACTGGAGACTGTCGGGTAAAGGCCCTTCCTCCCAGGCTCCCAGGCTGCAAGGAAGATCCACTACTCCCTCCAAGGACTTGGACTAGACTGGGTATCCAGGCTCAACTGGGAGTCAAGCCCCCAGAAGAGACAAGGAGGAACCAAGGAAGGGAAGTTGGTCACACTGGATAGCCAAAAGACTTACCAATACTGTGACAGCTTCATTTTGCTGTACCCAATGTCGACCTCTGTACTAGTGTAGACCAGCCAGAGAACCGTCGAGGGCCATGTCTGTTCAAATCAAATCAAAATCATCTTTATTCAGAACTTTTATCAGCATACAACGAATAGTCATGTTAATTAATCTAAGTAAATACAATTTACATTACATGTCATAAAGTTACAGACTAAATCCTGGAATAGCCTACATTAAAATTACTCATTAAATTTCAGTGATTTTCCGGATTTACCTGTTTTTTCCCCCCCGTATATAAGCTAGTTTGTTATGTGCTACACTATCAAATGCTCGAGACAAGTCTAAAAAGTTTCCAACTACCTTACCTCCTTTGTTTATGGACTCTAGTATGGATTTAATGAATTCTGTACCAGCAGTAATTGTGGATATATTTGACCGAAAACCATGCTGTTGCGGATCAAATAATTGGTTGGTTTCAAGATAGGAAAAAATTGATCATAAACTACTTTTTCACATATTTTTGAGACCACAGGTAGAAGAAAGACAGGCCTGTAGCAAGTCACGTCTTCTCTGTTTCCTTTTTTAAATATTGGAATTACCTATGCAATTTTCATTTTCTCTGGAAACTCACCCCTAATCAAAAAAACATTTATTACATTTGTCAAAGGTTTGACAATATTAGGCAGAGCCTCTTTAATAATTGTAATTGGGATTTAATCGTATCCAGACGAATATTTATTACTAAATGACTTTATTAATTTTTCTATTTCTTTTTCAGTTACTGAAGCAAATTACAATTTTCAAGTAATTGGAGTAAAATCTGTAAAGGAATCGTTTTCAACTGATTTTGGACTTAGATTTGGGATAGCTAAATCATCAACTGCATTTACAAAAACATATTAAAACCCTCAGCTACTTCTGCAGGATTAGTTTTGGAGCACCCATCTTGAAGCAATGAAATATTAACATTTATACCTGACTGATTGTCTGTTTCAGAATTAATTATTTTCCATGTTGCTTTGATTTCGTTTTCTGAGTTTTGAATTTTGTCCCTAAAAAAATTTCCTCTTACTGTCCTTAATACTTTGCTTAAACTCATTTTTCTTGACTTTGATTAGTTGTTTTAATAATTTGTCCTTTGAATGAATGTCCTAATTCGGATTCTAAGTTAATGATCTCGGATTTTTTATCTTTTAAATCACTGCCAGTCCACTTATTTTCTTTAAATGCCTTTTCTGTTATATAAGTTTTTGTAAAATTTACATCAAAGTAATGAATAATAAACGGTATCAGGAAACTGACACATACTTTCTCCCTTTTAGCCCAGTTTTAATGAATAAATTACTTTTTATTTACTAAATATAGAATACAAATCACTGTCGAATGTACAGAAAATCTTGTAAACAAGTTGTTTTAAAAAACATCCACCCAAATCCCTGCTTTGGCACTACAGAATCCATTGCTACACTCGTGGTTTTAAGAGGGGAAATGCCCCCTATTCCCCCCCAGGGTTATTAAAGGGCAACATATTTCGAATTAACTCTGTTGGTCAATGCTAAATTGACAAGCATATCAAGTTTGAATGAAATTTATCAGTAAATAAGAGAGAAATAGTAATTTTTGTATTCCCCATAAGAATAACATTGGACAACGTACTGCATTTACCGCTAAATGAAAATTTCAATTTTCTCTGAAACCAGCAATCGTAGAATAGTAATTCAAAATACTAAATTATTTAGTTTTTTGAGCTCTTTTTGATGGTGAATAGTAATATTTTTTTATATTAATGTCTTTTTTATGAAAAATCCAAAAACTGAATTTTGGATGTTTTAAGTGTTGTAATTTCTGAACCTGAATTTTTAAAAGAATGCGGGTGGTGTCATTTTGTTGGAAAACTAAAGTTCTACAAACTACTAAAGTTTAATCAAAATCGTTAGAGCCGTTTTTGAGAAATTTTGATTTTTCATGTTTTTTGGCGGTTTTTGGGGGAAAATTACCCTTAAAAATAAAAAATGAAAAAAAACGCCTAGAGATATCGTGGATTAGTACCTACATACCAAATTTTATCAAAATCGACCCATTGGTTAGGGCTCTAGCGCTGTACACATCCACACAGACACACACACACACACACACACACACACACACACACACACACACACACACACACACACACACACACACACACACACACAGACAGACAGACATCACGTAAAAACCACTTTTTTAGGTTTCAGGGAGCACCAAAACGAATATTTCCACTAACAACTCAAATTCGAAAATTTTGATGAAAACAATACTTTCTCCATATACTATGTATAGAGGGAGAAAGTAAAATTGGTATAAAAAGTGTAAAATTTGGAGAAAGTTTCTGCTTGGTAAACCCCCAACCAGGGCTCTGAAGCCAAATACCAAAAAAAGGTTTTCAAGTTACTTTCATTGAATCTTCTTAGCTACTTTCTAATACGAAATCTTCTACTAAAATCAGTATTTAATATTTCCATGATCTGGGCATCATGATCAGAAATATGAGTAGTGATACCTGTTACTGTATTTTTTTAAATTCTTTGTTAACTAGAAAGTTATCAATTGCAGACTCTGTGCTTTCAGTAACTCTGGTTGGGAAGTCCACCAAGTATTCATATTAAATATAATTAAAATATTAATAAATCTGTCATAAACGTACCTTTTCAAAACATTGATGTTAAAATCACCTGCAATAATTATGTGCTTGTATTTTTTACAAACTATTTCCAATAGTACTTCTAAATTTGTCAAAAACTGTGTCAGGCTTGAGTGCTTGAGGGATCGATAAACACATATCACAACAATGAAAAATATTGACTAATACAAATTTCAAACAGCACTCAAACTTTTCTGTTAAGAGTGACTGGATTGCAGGCATTTCTATGGCTTTACCTTTACTATAATTTTTTACTAAGATTAAAACACTTCCACCGCCACTTACACTTCGTGCATAGAGAGATACAATTTTATAATTAGGCAAATTTAACCGACACAATTCTTTATTTGACTTTTATGTTCACTAAGTGCTATTATTTCTGGCTGCACATCATCAAGTAAAATATTTAGCATATTGATGTGTGATGGAAGGTGTGGAACATTTTGATGTAAAATAGTTATTTTTGATTCCGACTTATTCCTTCTACTAAAAGTAGTCAACTTATTTCTATGGTTGACTGAGGGTTTGGGATTTAAGGTTGAGGATAAATATTTAAAATCACCGGGGTGGTATCAGTTGAAGAGAATTGGAGTTTAAAGTAGGCTGTAGTGTAGAGTGAATATTTGTTGGACTGATATTTGCTGTGTGGGGACTAGTAGGGAGTGATAGAGGACCATCTGTAGGGACATTAGAATTAACAAATTGATTTCTTGAATAACTTTTTTCACTTAAGGCCCACATATTTGAAAAGACATATTTGAGCTGGCACCTTTACTGGACACTCCACACGACACTGCTTCTGAGTAGCTCCGGTCGACAGGGATGGTCTCTGGTGCAGCTGCTGAAGCGCTTTCTTCGTCTGGTTGACTCTGGGACACCACTGCCATACCAAAACCCTCTTGACACTTCTTGATTTCTTTCCTCAGCGTTTTCATGAATTCCACATACGAAAGTCCCTTTCGTAGTTTTCTTTGGGCTTGCTCATTATAAATTACAATTCGGATTTTGGTACCAGTGTTGTTATGAAATGTAACAATATTGAGGGCAAATTGTTCGAGGCTTATTTCATCCCTTACATGTTGGTTAGTTAGTTTGCAAAATTTATCTCGGAATCCACTCGAAGGGGTTTGCTTGAACCCCAGAGATTAGGAGTTTAAGGGCTCAAAAGCTCGATTGGTAAAACTCAACCAAGGAAAACTAAAATTGTATGATAAAACTCATTTCAAAATTGGAAATCTTAACATCGGGCTTATAAAGTTTCAAACCATAACAGCTGGTCAAAAATAATCAGTGAGCTGGCAAAATAACGCTCACTTGGTAAACTATAAGTATTCTATTTATTTCCGAGCAAAGCTTAGTCCCCAGGTACTTATATATTAATTTAAGTTATGAACAATTTTGTTTGCAGGCTATAGCCAGCACTGTTAAAAGAGATTACTTGGCACCTCATTACAAGTACCATGACGATCCATTCCTCATCCCAACATCAAACATGACAAAGAGGATGTACGCTTTGTCTCAGGAGTCGGGAAGAAAAGCAGCACAGTGGGTTCGGCAGGAGCATGCTGATTTGTTTCAACACAAAGTCGCAGATCCTCCAATTGAGGTAAATGAAATTGAATAGCAAAAGTATTATATTTTAGCTGGATGATTCTTAACTAGAGGTTCTTACTCAGCCCTCTAGCTTGCCTATCTTACCTTTCACCAACCAAATCAAAACAAGCAAGGTTCATCAGAACAGGCAAGCTTAAATGCAGAGTCCATTTTCTAAGTAAATATTTAGGGGCAGCAAATTTAAAATTATCAAATATTTTAAAAGATTAAACATTTAAACTAATTAAACAGTATTTTAGTGATATTGGAGGCCGAAAGTAGAGGTCTGGTCTTGGTCTACGGCAAGTCAATCATTAGTTGTTTAACAATAAACTTGATTGGTTTTATAAATAATTACAGTAAGTTATACAAACTAAATTCATATCTACTTATATAAAGCTAGACAGGTCACTGACTGACTGATTCAGTGGCATAAATGTTGAGGCACTTCCCGTAGTCAAATTACTCGACCTCATACTTGAATTAAAGCTCTTAACGAAAAACTCTTAGAAAAATGGTTAGCATTTATGAGTTTTGGAGGCACTTTATGGGCGGGTTTATCCCAATTTTTCAATTTGTTCACTTATAACACGTTTTATAAGAAAACTGTAAAAGATAGCAGAAAATGTTTAACACAAAAGTTGTAGAAAATTGAATTCAAAAGTAACAATTTGTTATCAGATTTAAGATTTGGTCATCCATTTAGCCAATTCACCCAAAAAGGAGTAATTTTGAGTTTTTAGGCCTAATTAAATGTTAACAAAGTTTTGGATGTTTTATGAAAGCACACTACCTTTGACTCTAGTAGCTAAAAAAATGCACAAACCACTGGAAGAGGAGGCATTTCCTACGTGAGCGCTGCCAGTAAAAACTTTGAAATCACACCGAGCGCTATCTGTGGCAAATTTTAAAACCACAGTGCCGTCTACTGCTTGATGAATTGTAACTTTAACTGAGTTTGATAAGCTATGGTTGTTAATAGATATGGCACTGGATTCACGATCATACGGTCCCAGATTCAATTCTACCTTTTCGTGTTTACTTTTTGAGGTACCACTTTTTGTTATATTTTACACAGACCCATTTTTGTAATATGTTACAAAGAAAAGAGCTGCCATACAGCGCTCTGCAGAGTTAGGTTAGGTTAGTTTACTATAATTTTTTCGTAAATGTAGCCTAATTTTGTAGAATATAAGTAGGTTTATTCTGTTTGGATTTGAAAATACTACATTTCACTGGTAATTTAAAATACACATTATTTTCTCATAATAAAGCATCTGTTGCGGTTAGTTCGTTCGTCATCGGACGAGTTCGGCTTCCTTCAGGTTCAAAGTATCCCACTTCCATTGGTTCGTGCCTTTTTTAGCTGCTAGTTACCTTTGACTAATACTGTTCCACATGTCTGTAACTGCTGATTTATATAAAGCTCATTGTTTTAGTCTTAGTTTTTCTTTGGATAACAAACTACAATAATAGAGTTTGATTTAAACTTCTGTTAACTGAGGAATGCAAGTTAGCGAAATGAACGCCAGAAGGGAGTTTGGGGTCAAAGAGTCCAATTGGGGTTAAGCCTAGGTATTCAATTCAATTAAAAATATTCTTTATTCATTGGTATAAAAAGTATACATTGAATGGTGTCAGTTGACTCCTTATATTTCTAAAGTCTATCTCATAAAATTAAAACAAAAAATAAATGTCTATGTTACTATTAAAAAAAATTACAGTGTGTTTCCAATGGCTATTGCAAAGGTAAATGAAATAACAATTAACTTATAAATTTCAGTAATAAAACTATATATTATAGCTCGTTAAATAAAGAGTTTTATTTATTAAATACTTTTTGGGTCATCCTTAAATTTTGAAAAAGACGTTTCTAATTTGATGTTGTTAGGTAATTTACTGTAAAACTTTATTCCTGCATATTGGGGCTTTTTACAAAAAAGTGCTAATCGATGAGAAGGAATAGATAATTCGTCCCGTTGTCTAGTGTTGTATTGGTGTCATTACCATTGAGTCTTTGATCACCGATTTCTAACAGATATTATTACTTCATAGATGTATAATCAATAGACAGTAAGACTCTGTAATTCAGAAAATGTTCCCTTAACTGAAGATTGAGGTTTTAAATTCAGTATTATTCTTATTAACTTTTTTTGTATTTTCAAGATTGAATCAAGATTTTTTTATGTTGTCGCACCATATAAGGATATACCAGAATTAATTACGGAATGTATATAGGAGAAATAAACCATTTTTAAAGTATTAATGTCACAAAGATATCTTAATTTAGTTAATGCAAATATTCCTGATGATATTTTTGACAACACTTTATCAACATGATGGTCCCAGTTTAGATTTTGGTCAACTGTAAGTCCTAGAAAGTTTACCTCTTCAACCTGGGAAATTTCAAATTCACCAGGATAAATAAATGGTTTATTTTTTAAATTCTTTGTATAAAAAGCCATACAATTAGTTTTTTCAAAATTTAAAAACAGGTTATTTTTAGTAAAATACTGAGATAGATGTGTTAAATTATTATCCAGCTTAATTTCAATTTCTTCCCAAGAGGGAGCATTAATATTTATACTTGTATCGTCCACATACAGGCAGGTTTTGCTGCAGTAAAATATTTTTGGAAAGTCATTTAAGTAGCAAACAATATAATAATATAATTATATATTATAATTATGTAATAATATTAAACATTGTTTTTATGTTGTTTATAATAACTAACAGTTTGAAAATATGTAGCATAGTAAAGATTTTAACTAAAACTTATAAAACGGAGAAAATGTTTTCTCAACCTTAAATAAATAGATAAATTCCAATTTTCCTATGGCACATTCTCTAATTGTCCAAAACTAAAACTTTTGTGAATTTAGAGTGTTGCACATTTTATCTTATTAATTACCAATTACATTTGTCATCATTAGTTATGATTATTAATAAGTTTTTTCCAAATTTGTTCTTTCAAGACCACTGCAGGAATAAGTTTATATCTAAACTTTTGCAGATTTATAATAGGTGGTTGGTTCCTAGATTTTCTTTAAATCAAGATAAAAAAGTGACATTTATTAAAATACTTTTAAAATTTGTAAACCTAAAATATATTTTTTAATTTCAGTTATTAAGAAAGTATATGAGTTATTTAACATTTCTCAAGTTAATGCTTTTTCAGCCATATTTTCCGAGAGCTGTTTACAATGAGAGTTCGGAAGTAAATGAAGGTGTCCTTCAAAAATTGATTGAACAAAATTTGGTGTCAGATTCTCTTACTGTTTATGGCTTATTGGAAGAGAAGGGAGTAGGTAAGTTAAACTAATTAAGCTTTCATTACATTTGCATGGCTATTAATTAATTCAAGGTGGCAATTAAGTCCTGGACCCCCTTTATATTTCTTCTCCCATTTAAGATAAAGCAACTCATTCAAATCGAATGCATTACCTTGAATCTAATTTTTTACCAGAAAGTTGTTCTTTTGAAAATTCTCAAAGGAGTCAGAAGAAAATCTTTAATGTAAAAGCGTAGGTTATATTTTACATAAAATTAAAGTTCAAAATTAGTAGAGTAGATCCAACAAATCCAACTTGAAACGGACTACTGAGTCACAAACGGCAGCACGTCAAACTTTTAACCCAAGTGCTATTAGCGAAACTTAAAAATACAGTTATTTCTGATACTGTGCATATATATTTTTATGCCAAAGAGTAGAATTATTTCCAGTTTGTTATCATGTAAAGTTCTGTTGCCTTATCTGAAAAGTAGATTAATTAAGGCAGCCTCCACACTGGTGCGACAAGCATGATATGACGAGCATTTTTCCTGCTAGTCACTTGCTACATGAAAACTAACCCGTGTTATAAAGTTGGAGCTCTCACACTGAAGAAGCAGTAGCATAGCGTTACTTCTGTGCTGGTCCCACGTGCTACTCCAAACCGATCAATCGGTGTTTCGCGTAGCAGCGACGTAGTTTTGAATTAGCAATCCCAGTTGGTGAATGTGCAGATCCATCTTTTCCAGCTATACAAATATTTTTTATCTTTGTTTAACACTTACATCGATTGTCGCCAGTTGCTTTCTCCTATTTTTAAGCATCCCACAAAGTTTGTTAAAAAATGTATCAAGTCCTATTCTGTAGAAAATTTGAATTTTTCGGGGGGTGTTCGTTTAATTGTTCTGTAAGAACAAATTGGCTATTACGGGTGGGTCCATCATTGCCAAGATATTTCCACCCTACGCTGGCGATATCTTCTTCTAATAACCACTGCTAACAGCAATGTAATTTTGTTCTCATCGGATGACATCTTGCTCTCAAATGTGCTGCAGCGCTTCACCGTGCCACTTCTTTATGCCACTCGCACAGGGCCCATTTTAGCTTCGTGCCGCCCCTAGGCCGTATGACGCTTGCCGTCCCCTCCCCCCCTCAACTACTGATAAGGAAAGAAGTCAAAGTACAGTTGTCGCAAAGGGACCGCGTCGGCGGAGGGCCAAAGGCCGAGCGAGTCAACAAACAGTCTTTGAATTTATCAACTGTGTCTTCATAGTGTATGCTTGAAAATTGCTTCACTCATTGATAAAATCATAATCAATATCGTTTATGTAGATATCGACAAGATTTGTTTGCATTCAATCTTCACACGAGCGAGAGGGACCGCCGCGAAATCGTGGTGAGCCCGCTGCGTACTCGCAGCCCCCCAAATCACACAGACGATCCATTTTCGGTGAGCGCCGGGGGGATATTACTTAATGCAGGCATTGGAATAGTAATAGGGCCTACATTAACAAATTATATTAAAGTCAAAGCCAATGGGAGTTTATTCAAATCAAAATTTTAAAAAATATGTTTATTACATATTAGTGGATTTTATAACGTAGATGGATGACTTTATGGAAATAATACAATTATTTTTCAGACTATTCAAGATTGGTTTTGTTTTAAACTGTTTCTTAATTTTTTTGCACATCTATAGGATTATGTGTTGGATTGAAAATATTATAAATATTGCTATGTTATAATCATTAGTTAATATAAAAAATTACGTATTTATTACATTGTGATTGTTTTATAACAATCACACAACTTTGTGATTGTTTTATATCAATAAAATATGATTATCATACGTTGAGTTCAGTCAGTTGATTCCTTTACGTTATAACACATTTTCCCTTAGAGGTTGTTTTGATTTTATCTATAATTAAAAAATCGGGGATCGACCACGATGAATAGTGTAATATTCTTTAAGCTAAAGATCCTATAAAAAAGTGTTTCCTAAAAACCGATATAAAGTTTTTGTTGATATAACTGATCAAACCAATGCAAAGGTTGACTGTAAACAAAATATAATTTGTCAATTAATTTCTAATGTAGGGCCTATTTCTTATAATGTAGTCTATTATCCCCCAAATTAACCCCAAACTTGAAGGCTACGGATACTCCATACTTCTTAAATCGATTTGCAATATTCTGTGTTTTATCGCCAGTGAAGTTAAATGCAACATATCTCGTACTCTTCTTCTCCCATTCGTTGCTCAGAGTTGTCATATTTCGGAGCCGTTCTTGGTTCTTCATCTTCTTCAATATCTTCGCCCCCATTTCATCAATGAGTGTAGATTGGCTCGAGCTAAAGATTTGATTGTATCTATTTCCTTTCTTCTGCTTATTTCACTTAATGGGATCTTATAGGCTCTGTGCAGCATTGAACGAAATGAAGCGGTCTTGTGGCTTGATGGATGTATGGACTTGCTGTTGATGGTTGTATTCGTTTGTGTTGGCTTCCTGAGATTTTGAATTCCAGCTTATCTTCTCTTCTCATTAGTGTTAAATCCAGGAAGTTAATTTTCATTATCATGTTAATAAAGAAATTATTAGTAAATATGTGTTTTATGGTCTGATGATGATTATTAGACTTTAACTATAATTGATGAAGATCATTTGAAAATGGATATGGGCAATTTTACATTTGAACATGGGTTAAACTATATCCCTGGGTATTTAACATTCTATTTACATAGGCCTATCCAGTAAATTTATTATTTTTACCTATCATGGTTTATGAAACATCTCATCTTTTTCCAAAAATGGATGTAAAAACTTGTCATTTAAAACTCCGAAAAAAGAATATCATTCCTATAAATTATCATAGAACAACATTTTACAAAATGTCAACTAATATACAATAGAATAAAAATACTGAAAGAAATGCCTGAACAGTTAAACACAAATTTAAATCCTACTGAAAAAACATTCTCTATAAATGGATACATTTTTTATGATCAAATTCACCAATGAAGTTTGTATATTTTCAAGAAATCGTATACAAGAAGCAAGAAGAAAAATATGCAAATAAATTTTATTTACAATGTACTCAAAATTACCATATTTAGTTTTAAGTAACCATTTGTAATGCTGATACAAAAATTTGTCAAAGCAATGACATTTATTGATTTACTAGCTGGTACCCGGTGCGTTGCTGCCGCAGAAGAGGCATTGAATTTGTTTTATGTCAAATATATTTAATATACATTGTAATATATTGTAATATATTTACAATATTTTAAGTTGTAGATATCATCTGATAAAATCAAAAGAAATCTTTCTTCCATAAGATCAATGTTGAAACTTTGAAGTCCAGTGGGGGACAGCGCTAATGTCCTAGGACTTCGGTTAATGGCCTATAACCTTCCCAGGGTTAACCTGTGTTACTATGTAAAATTTCAAAGCAATCGGATGAACGGTATTGCAGCGCATAAAATACGAATGGACAGACGAACAGACGTACAAACATTGATTTTTTATATTAGATTTTAAGACATCATATTACATTCAATTTATTTCCAATTGCCCCTAGATTATTTAAAATCTGTACTCTGTATATTTTACTCTAGTCTATAAAATGTAGTGTTTTTTGCTTAAGAGTATGTTATTCTAACAGAGACATCAAGATCTACAAAGCAGAGTTTGCTAGAATTGGTTTGCTACTACAATGAACAAGATCCTCTGGAGGAAGATTGGATTGAAGAGCGATGGTTCAGGCAGGACGTTAAGGGCAGAGAAAATAAAATGAACTCTTGGAAGTGAGTACTTATTTCCCTTAAATAGGTATGGCCTACAGACAAATACATTTTTATCCGTTTAAAAGAGTTTTCAATAATGCCTCATATTTTTGGAAAATAAATATCCTGCTTTAAAACATTATTTATTTTTAAATTCACAACTACCTATAAATCGAGTTGTCATTGGATTAGAAACATGACAGTTTACGTGTACTCTGACCCTCATATTTAAGCCATTGGCTCACAACCCCGAGTATACTCGTGGCCGCCGTAAGTAGCCCGGACGTGCAACCCCGAGTATACTCAATCATTCTTTACAAATGTTTAGTCTAATAAAAATAGATTGTGTATAATTGATTTTCTGTGTCATGAACCATTTTGAGGAATTTTGTATGCATATGCCCATACTTGGGAAAACTTACTCAAATTTCGGAGAATTATGATTTTGGAAAATATGTTATCCCTAAGTCAAATGTAAATCTATCACTATAATTTTTATTTCTATGTAAAAAAATAAATAACCTACAATTAAATAATAGTTTTTGGGCTGAAATATTATTGTTTGGTTTTTTACATGTAAGCTCCTTTTCAAATTTAAATTTTGTTATAAACTAAACAAAAATAATATAATATTTTGTTATATTATATATATATATAATATTTATCATACATATACATAAATAAAATAATTATGTATGGTAAATATTTACCATACATAAATGCTGTCAAAAAGTATTTTCTTCTTGTAGATAATCTACTTCTCTAAAGATTAGTGCAAAAATTAAGAAATGAGAAATAATTGTAGCTATAGGGACAGTTTTAGTAAAAGTCAACAATTATGTAATTTTTCTTAGGAAACTGAACGGTTTGTCAGGTGGCAAATTTCAGGTAGGCAATGGGTTAACAACCGAACCTCAAAATCCACAGTGTGTCGAGGTTGTGAGAACTTCTACTGAACCACAGTTTTTATACTCCAGAAAGTGTATTGTTTTAACGGATTTCTCCTACAGGGAAGAAGCTATTACCGTAGTCGGCATGGTAAGACCTAGGCCCGGGACCATGGTCATTTTTCGTTTTGAGGTCCCCAGATGACAAAAAGACCATTCGTTCAATACTGTATATATATATATATATATATATATATACACAATAGAAGTCCGATTATCTGAGCCGCCGGGTTAACCGAGGCAAATACAGTACTGTATATAGCCTCAGAAATAAATCGTAAATAAATAAATAATCGTAAATCGATTGAAAAATGTAGCGGCTGAGTGCTAGGTCGCGATGAGCGCCTCTACTGGCTGTTGCTAGGTCGAGTATTACAAGCTACTCATATTGGTTGTTGCTAGGACCAAGAGTCTTATCGGTCGACTGTGTTCGCACCATTGTCTCAGTCTACGCCGAACTGCGCACAGCGGCAGAAATAATGATGCTACACCGTTGGTGCTACACTTCCGCTAAGAAGAGAAACAAGCGTATGACGCAGAAATCAATAAAAGACTTTTTTGGCAAGTGATTACCTGTAAGTTCAAGATAAATATCTTTTTATTTAATCATAAATCACTTATTACTGTATTAATAAACCGTATTCTCCAGTTTCAATACGATTTTTGACTAATTATAACCTATAATTTTTACCGCCGTGTTATCCGAATTTTTGATTATCCGAGGTAGTCTCGGTCCCGTTTAGCTTAGATAATCGGACTTCTACTGTATATATGTGTCCGTGAGCACGATAACTGTTGTAAAAATTGTCTGATTTTGACAGAATTTGTTAGAAACTTGTAAATCAGCATTTATGACTTAAGTTCGAAAACCAGATAGATCGACCTATCAGAAGGAGTATTTTTTTTTCTGGGGGGAGGGTTTGTACCCCAAACATTTTTTTTAGTTTGAGCGAATTTCCCTTTTAGGGAAGAAACTATTACTATAGGTGGCATGGCAAGACTTAAACCCGAGACCATGATAACTTTTTGTTTTGAAATCCCCAGATGCCAAAAACACTATTCGTTCAAATTGATATATATGTTTGGTGGATTGCTACTTGTAACGATAGCTGTGGAGTCACTCTATACTAATATCCCCCATCAAGGTGGTCTAGATGCTGACAAACACTTCCTTAACACCAGACCACCTCAAACTAAACCTTCTTCCAAATTTCTGTCTACTCTCATACAAATGGATCTTACAATGAACACTTTTTAATTCTTGGGGAACAATTATTTGCAAAGTAATGGGACGGTGTTGGGTGCCCGAATGGCACTATCATACGCAAATCTTTTCATGGGTCTAAAGGAGCAAAATTTTCTTGTATGTCAAAATTTGAAACCTACAGCCTGGTTTCGGTTTATTGTTCAGTTTTAAATACAAGAAGAAAGGTCAAGATACAAAAATATTATATATTCCTTGTACTCACTAGACATGGGTACATCACGTTTTCCTTTTCCCTATTTTTTCTGTTTCTCACTTTATTAGCTGCATACAGTTCTAACATTTTATATATTTTCCAGTAACCATCTGTTAATAACATATTTTTAAATATCATATGTTTTAATTTACTTTGTTTTTATTCTGTTTTCATTGTTCATATAGTAACCCCAAAAACTTGTTGTTTTTTTTCATCTTTTTACAAAACCTTTCCACATTATTTAAAAACTACATTTTTTTATCAATTCCTATAATTCTCTCAGTAAAGTATTTAGTATTTCCCTTCAATCATCTCCTTTTAATATTAATATTTGAATATGCATTATTAACTTATACAATCTGTGATTATTGTGTGTGAAACTTTCCTTGTACGAAATGAATGCAACAACCAACGATGGACCTACCTTGATGATCTACTGAGTGTGGAGTAAAAATGAACTTCATCCTTTCGTGAGTGACTTGAATTATCCATTAACAAACTTTTCAACCATAAACATTTTGTGACATTGAGACCTTTATGTAAAATTATTATTTCATACCTTTGTAAAATGCAATATTCAAATAATTGTTAACTCTAGTCTTTTCTTTTTTTTCAACTATTACTATTGGTTTCACAAGGTACCAAATTAACCTTGTGTGGTCCTTCAAACAGTCTAAGCTATAAACTCCCTCAATATACAATCTTTGCAAATTATAAGATCCCCTCATCCATTTGGTCGATTCGAACCGGATTAGGTGAATGGCCCATTGGACCATCATTCACTCTCTAATTCTGAGCTTTTATGTATCTCATATCACGTGTCTGGCCCATGTCTAGATTATGAACAACCCAGAGTTAGTATCAAGTGTTTTCTATGAATAATGGTATTATAAATTAATCAAGACTTGATTATGGCACCAACGCGAGGGACGGAATTGCGGTTTGAAACTTACGAGCGACTTAATGCTATTACAAAAGCAAGATTTTTGGTGATTAAGAAAACCGTGGATGAATTAACCGATCAGTTTGATCATTTGACTAAAATTCAAGAAAAATCATTATTTGCGTATCGTGCTGAATTAAATGCAAAAAAAGAAGACTTTGACGGCAACTTTAACCGTGTACTTAATTCTTCTGATCAAAGCATTGATATTAACGTATTAATCTCGGACCAGAATGACATCAACGAACTGTTCGTATACATTTCAAGTCGTATCGAGACGCTAATTGCTGACCCTATCGAAAGTGATAAACCTGGTTCGGATGAAATCTCCTCTCCTAGTCGTTTATCCGTGTTAAGTAGCGCTCAAGTACGGTTACCGAAAATTAACTTGCCTAAGTTCAATGGTGACTTAGCTACGTGGTCGTCCTTCATAAACCTCTATGATACAACCATACATAACAATAGCTCCTTGTCTGATGTAGTGCGTTTCCAATATTTGTTAGGATTACTGGAAAAGGAACCTTTAAGTCTCATACACAGTCTTAATATCACACCCGAAAATTATCGCATCGCGTATCAGTTGTTACGTGATAGATATCATAACGATCGGCGTCTTCAACTGCTGCATATCAACCAACTCTTAGATCTTCCTAACATTTCGGCGTCCAACATCAACGCAGTTAGACACTTCGTTAACCTATTCAACGAAAACACACAAGCTCTGTTAGCATTGAAATACGATGTCCAGAATATGAATCTACTTTTGTCTGTAGTTTTATTGCGAAAAATGGACCTCAATCTTCGTCATAAATTGGAATCAGTTCGCAACTCTTCTGATGTGTGTAATCAAACGTTGCCCACATCACAACAAATCATTGCTTTCCTTAATAATGAATGCACCCATTTAGAGGACGCAATGCTATCTCAAAAAATGCGAACCCATGACATCCAAACAACACAAGTCCGATCAAAATTCATTGGTCAACCAGTTCCTCTCAAGAAAAATGTTGCAATGTATGTCACTCAGTCCCCAGAGCATAAACTGACATCCGCGCCATCCATCTCATGTTTTGTATGTAACCAATCACGTCATAAGGTGTATACATGCCCTTCATTCTTATCTCAATCACCCTCTGAACGATTTCAAGTAGTGAAGAAATCTCAAAAATGTGTTTTGTGTCTCGGCTCTCATGCTACCAAAGCATGTAAATCACTATTGTCATGTAAGAAATGCAATAAACGACACCATACTCTGTTACATTTTGACCCAATTGAGGCTGGTAAGGTTGTACAAACATCAAATCAGCCAAACCATCAACCTGTATACGAAACCACTGTTTCGGGAAAACAGAACACAGCTGTGTCACTACATAATCAGCCTGTGTTACCTAGTATCAATACTACTGTATTACTCGCTACACTTTTAGTTCAAATCACATCTTCATGTGGCGAATGCCATACATTTCGTGCTCTCATTGATTCTGGCAGTATGTGTAACTTAATCACTGAACGTGCTGCAATGCTTTTGAATTTGAAACGCTGTAAGTCAACAGTTCAATTGTCAGGTATTGATCAACATGTCACCAGGAACAAAGGACAGATTTTTATTGATCTCAAAACAATGTCAGGGAAAACTGTAATTGAAGCATTACCTACCTTAGTTCTTGATAAACTAACAGTCGAATTGCTGATTGCGGATTGCTGCAATTGTCTTGAACTTGCTGACCCTTCATTCCATATACCAGGACGCATTGACATAGTCATTGGCAGTGCCATCTTTCCACATCTTCTGACCCAAACCCAGTTTTCACTTGGTCCTAATTTACCTTCTGCATTAGGAACAATCTTTGGTTTTGTATTCATGGGTACAACTCCATGCATACCTCCCAGAGATGATTCTCACGAAAATAACTCTACATTCACCCTAAACGTATGTCTTCACACAACCAGTGAGGCTGATTTGCATTCTGCAATCCAGCGGTTCTGGACACAAGAAGAATTACCTTCAAAATCCATACGGTCACATGAAGAAACATTATGTGACAATCATTTTTCTGATACACATGCCCGTGATGAAAATGGACGTTATGTTGTGAGACTTCCTCTCAAAGAGTCTCATACTTGTCTTGGTGAATCTAAGCGTGCCGCTGAAACACGTTTATATGCCATGGAACGTAAGTTTGGTTCCAATGGTAAATTCTCACAACTTTATCATGAGTTCATGGATGAGTACCTGAGTCTAGGTCATATGTCCAAATTAACAAATGTGGATCTCACTCAACCACATTATTTTCTGCTGCACCATGGAGTGATTAAAGAGAATAGCAGTACCACGAAACTCCGCACAGTTATCGACGCCAGCTGTAAAACAAGCTCTGGTTTATCACTCAATGATATTCTCTTGACAGGTCCCAAGTTGCAAAACAACATTTGCTATTTACTCTTACAGTTCCGTTGTCACAATGTCGTCTTTTGCTGCGACATTAGGCAAATGTATCGCCAGATAACAATTCACCCTGACGACCGTCATCTTCAATTAATTCTTTGGCGTCAAAATTCCAAGCAACCTGTTGATATATTTCAATTAAATACCGTTACATACGGTATGAACAGTTCCCCATACTTAGCTATCCGCACACTCCATCAGCTTGCCATTGATGAAGGATACAAATACCCTTCTGCCGCTCATGCATTGCTACATCATACCTATGTTGACGGCATAATTACAGGTGCGGGAACTACAGAAGAAGCGCTCTTACTTCAATCTGAACTCATTAAACTACTAAAAGCAGGTTGTTTTGAATTAAGAAAATGGGTTTCAAACTGTCCAGATGTGTTGACTACTGTTCCCCAATCTCATCTTGAAACTCCTAAGTTTCTTCAAAACTCTGATGTCCCTCACTTTAATGTTTTAGGACTTCAGTGGTCATCCACTTCAGACACATTTTCCTACAACTTTCAAACCTCACAGTCCAACAAATTACCGACCAAGCGGACAGTTCTAAGCACCATTGCACAAATATTTGATCCTTGCGGTTTTCTAGTTCCATTTATCATGATGGCAAAATGTTTCATGCAGCTACTTTGGACAAAAGGCCTATCATGGGATTCCCCACTACCTGCTGAACTTCACACCCAATGGAAATGGTTTTCTGATGACATGCAATACTTATCACAAATTTCTATACCTCGTTCTTTAAACTTATCATCAAATTGCAAGTTTGAATTACATGGTTTTTGTGATGCATCCGAATTAGGATACGCAGCTACAACGTATGTAAGATGTGAATTCCCTGACAAATCTATATGTACGAAACTGTTGATGGCAAAGAGTCGTGTGGCACCATTGAAAAGGGTTACTATTCCAAGACTTGAACTATGTGCGGCATATTTACTGTCACAGCTGATTAACCACATTCAACTTTTATTTTCTGATATTTTTAATACACATAACATTCATTTATGGTGTGATTCAACGATAGTGTTGACATGGATACAGACTCCATCCTATCGATTGAAAACTTACGTTGCCAATCGTGTTTCACTGATTCAAGAACTAACACCAACAGAAGTCTGGAGACATATATCATCGGAACACAACCCTGCAGATTGTGCATCTCGCGGAATATGACTCTCATCTCTAATCAATCATGACTCTTGGTGGTTCGGCCCGACTTGGCTCTCTCTCCCTGCTTCACAATGGCCGTCTTCTAAGTTTAACCTCATTCCCTTAGATACTTCTCATGAGATTAAACCAAATCATCTACCTTCTTTTATGGTTGTTAACAAATCTGAGTGGTCCATTTTAACTAAATTCTCTTCATGGACTACCATTGTACGTGTCATGTCATACGTTTTAAGATTTGTACATAACTGTCGTAATCCTGACTCTAACCGCCATTTTAACTATTTAAGTACTCAAGAGTTGAACACCGCACGTAGCAAGATTTTTTATCTTGTTCAACAATCTGTCATGTCTGATGAATTTAAACATTTGTCTCAAGAACAGGCTTGCTCTAAACGTCTCCAACGTTTAAAACCATTTATAGATTCGGACAAACTAATACGAGTTGGCGGTCGCATCAGTCAAGCACCACTCCCTCACGATATTCGGCATCCAATTGTGTTACCTAAACACCACCACATAGTCAATGTTCTCATAGATTATTATCATAATCTTTATTTACACGCTGGACCTCAACTGATCCAATCATTGCTGTCAAAATTTGTTTGGATAATTTGTGCTCGGAACGTGATCAGGTCGCGTATTTTTAAATGTATCACTTGTTTCAAACTTCGTCCGAAAACAATGTCACCTCTTATGGGAGATCTACCACCATGCCGTATCACACCAGCTAAACCTTTCTTATCTACGGGAATCGATTATGGAGGACCGTTTAACATCAAAATCACAAACCTAAGATTTATCAAACAGATAAAGGTGTATATTTGTATTTTCATCTGCATGGTAACCAAAGCCGTACACATCGAAGTCGTGCATGATCTTTCTACCTCTGCCTTCATTGCTGCTCTTGTCAGATTTACAGCACGACGTGGCCAATGTAAGCACATTTATTCAGATTGTGGTACCAATTTTGTTGGAGCTAATACAGAGCTAAGAAAAATCATAAAAGAACTTAAAGTCAAAGAAACACGTGATATCGTCAATCATTTCGCCACCGAGCATGGAATTACTTTCCATTATAATCCACCAGCTGCGCCCCACCATGGTGGCTTATGGGAATCAGCGATCAAGAGTGCCAAACATCACTTGTACAGAGTTATCGGTTCAACAATACTAACATATCCAGAATTCACGACACTTACTACTCGTGTTGAAGCGATGCTAAATTCTAGACCGTTAACACCACTTTCATCTGACCCTTCCGACTTGTTCCCACTTACTCCAGGACATTTTTTAACCGGAGCTCCTCTTGTTTCAATTCCGGAAACTGATTTGACTACTGTACCAACGAATCGGTTGAAACTTTGGAAACTTTCATCTGCATTTTTTCAACATATTTGGAAAAGATGGACTGCTGAATACTTTCACACGCTACAACAACGATCGAAGTGGACAATCTCAACCAAGCATTTAAAAATCGGAGACTTGGTTTTTATCCAATCTCCAACCCCATCGTTGCAGTGGCCTCTTGCCAGAGTCACAGCTTTATTTCCTGGTCATGATGGTGTTGTTCGAGTAGCTGAAGTACGTACTGCAAACAGCTGTTTTCGTCGTCCCGTAACCAAACTGTGCGTTCTACCTTTGGATTGACATTTATGTTGAAGTAAGATACTTCAAGGCCGGGAGTATGTTCAGTTTTAAATACAAGAAGAAAGGTCAAGATACAAAAATATTATATATTCCTTGTACTCACTAGACATGGGTACATCACGTTTTCCTTTTCCCTATTTTTTCTGTTTCTCACTTTATTAGCTGCATACAGTTCTAACATTTTATATATTTTCCAGTAACCATCTGTTAATAACATATTTTTAAATATCATATGTTTTAATTTACTTTGTTTTTATTCTGTTTTCATTGTTCATATAGTAACCCCAAAAACTTGTTGTTTTTTTCATCTTTTTACAAAACCTTTCCACATTATTTAAAAACTACATTTTTTTTATCAATTCCTATAATTCTCTCAGTAAAGTATTTAGTATTTCCCTTCAATCATCTCCTTTTAATATTAATATTTGAATATGCATTATTAACTTATACAATCTGTGATTATTGTGTGTGAAACTTTCCTTGTACGAAATGAATGCAACAACCAACCATGGACCTACCTTGATGATCTACTGAGTGTGGAGTAAAAATGAACTTCATCCTTTCGTGAGTGACTTGAATTATCCATTAACAAACTTTTCAACCATAAACATTTTGTGACATTGAGACCTTTATGTAAAATTATTATTTCATACCTTTGTAAAATGCAATATTCAAATAATTGTTAACTCTAGTCTTTTCTTTTTTTTTTCAACTATTACTATTGGTTTCACAAGGTACCAAATTAACCTTGTGTGGTCCTTCAAACAGTCTAAGCTATAAACTCCCTCAATATACAATCTTTGCAAATTATAAGATCCCCTCATCCAGTTTATAGATGATATTTTTATGGTTTGGCAGTATGGCGTTAAAACTCTTCAAAATGTTATGGCTGATCTAAACAATTTTTCATGTTTGATTTTCACGTGGAAATCTCCTCCTGAATATATAACATATTTGGATTTGGATATTTTTCTGGATAAAAACATTCTTAAAACCAAAATTCAAGTCAAATAAACTAATAAAGTGCAATATCTTCATTATAGCAGTTGCTGCCACCCTGCTCATGACAAAAGTCTATCCCCAAAAGCCTGTCAGTTAAAGCCAAATCATTATGTACATATTCAAAAGATTACAATGCTTACTTACCCAAACTAAATAATCCTTTTGTCCAGAGAGGTTAACTTCGAAAACTAATAAAAAAACAGTTAAAAAAGCTCAAAACACGCTTAATTCCACTAATTTTAAAGACTATCCCAAGTTTTTAACATCTTATTTCCCTAGCCTTCACCGAATAAATTCAATAATGAAAACAGGATTTGAACTTCCAAAAAACTATTCCTTAACTGAAAATATTTTTTAGACCACCTTGGATGTTTTTAAAAGGCCTCCAAATCTAAAGAACATTGTAAGCCCAAGCTTGAAAATAGAAATCTCAATTTGGCCCATGGATGTTAACCATGTAATAAACTGCGTTGCGGTATATGCAAAATTATGTGTAAGGCAGACTGCTTTTGGAGCACAGTAACGGACAAAGTTTACCCGATAGCTGGACACATGGATTGTTCATCCAACCATGCGATTTACCAGCTAACGTGTAAACCATGTCCTAAGGAGTACATTGGGCAAACATCCAACTCCTTACGTGTTCGGATGACAGAACATCGGTTTTCTGTCAACCATAAAAAAAAAATTATAATCATATACCTGAATCATACAAAAGCTTAGCAATAACAAATTTTACATCTAAACTGAAAGAGACATTGAGCCATAAAGCTTATTATAGAGTTGATGAGTTTTTTATAGATAAAATTTAGCGTATGATTTATACATGGTTTATGTATACATTTTATATAAGGTAGGAAAGCTTGAGGTAGGGAACTTGAATGTGTTAGGCTTAGTTAATATTTAACAAACTTGACCATGTACCTGCTTAAAAAATTACTTATGTAATGTTTCTCAGGCGTTATGTACAATAAAGATTTGTCTATTGTCTATTGTCTATAAAGATAAACACAAGCCAGTGGCTGTTCAACATAATGCTGAGTTTGAAGATTGTTTCGATCTTAAAGCTATACTCAAAATCCAAAGTGTTGCAAACAAAGAACTTAATGACATGAATTTGAGAACAATCAAATTGGCTCACCAGTTAGTTTTAAGAACGAAACAACCTCATGGACTCAACATTCGTTAATTTTATAATTTTTGGCTACTTATTCTTTCTACAGTATCAAAATAGTTTTATTAGGGAATTTCCCCTGTAGGGAAGAAGCTATTACCGTAGGTGGCATGGTAAGACTTAAGCCCGAGACCATGACAACTTTTGTTTTGAGGTCCCCAGATGCCAAAAACACTATTCGTTCAAATTTATATATATGTATATATATATATATCTATTTATATATATGTGTGTCCGTTACCGCGATAACTTTTGAAAGAAA
This sequence comes from Allygus modestus, assembly GCA_963675035.1. Classification (NCBI taxonomy): domain Eukaryota; kingdom Metazoa; phylum Arthropoda; class Insecta; order Hemiptera; family Cicadellidae; genus Allygus; species Allygus modestus. The sequence continues at coordinate 121,761,628 of OY776111.1, read as the reverse complement.
CACCCGATTTTGATGAAATTTGGCACAAATGTGGAGAGTAGCATTTATGACTTTAAGTTTGAAAACCAGATTGATTGCACCATGGGAAGGGGGTTTTATGGGGGTTTACAATTTTCCAAAAATCTTTTTTTGTAAAGTTGACCCCAAAATGTTAAAAACACTCAATTTTGGTTATAACCATTTTATAGAGCTTAAAAAAACAAATAATTTAGTATTTTGAATCATTAACCTAGGTTAAGTGGTTGCGGAGAAAATCTAAAAAAAACGTGTCCCATGTTAATCTTATGGGAAAAAGGTTTTTAGATTTTTCTCAGATAGTTTTACTAAAAACTTCACATTTCTGTTTATTAATGTGTTTAGGTCAACAAAACAAAAATTTTGGTGTTTTAATCGTTGTTCTACGTCCAACCGTTGCAGAGATATTCAAAGTACTAAACACAGTACGTTGTCCAATGTTATCCTTATGGAGAATAAATAAAATTCTATATCTCAATTATTTTTGAATGCATATTGATGAAACTTGGTATGTGGCTTCAAATAGTTGTGGTATATTGATATTAGCACAAAAACAAGTTTTTTGTTGATAGTCCCCGTAGCAGCAAACCTGCATACTCGGCCCCCATGTTATTCATATGGAGAATAAGTAAAGTTGTATATCACCCTTAATTATGAACCTAAATTAATAAAACTTGGTATATAGCTTCACTTGGTTCAGTTATATTGATAATTGCAAAAAAAAACATATTACTTATCTTCCTCGTTGCAGCAAACCTGCGTCCTCAACCCTAATGTTATTCTTATGGAGAATAAATAAAATGCTTTATATCACTAATTTATGGATGTATTTTTGTGAAACTTGGTAAGTAGCTCTATGTAGTAGTGAGTCACATATATATGCATTGGAAATTCGCTGAGTACGCAGGTTTGCTGCGACGGGGGTATTCCATATCATCTGTCCTTAACCAAATGTGTAAATATCATCTGATCTGTTGTTTCTGTTTTTCAATCAGTTGTTTGTGCTTGATAAAGAGAATACCTCGAAATATTGCAACAAAATGGTGTTAATTTCTTAAATGTATATAAGCCTTTAGGCGTCTTAATAGACATATTTTAAGAAGAACTAAGCCAATTGGTAATTATAACCAAAACTCATTGATCACTTACAATCACCAATCGTCAAGAATCAGGTCTTCATCTTCGCCTTCCTTTTTTCATACCATTGAACAGAACAATGGACAAACCAAAAGCTAACTTATTTGAACAGTAACACAAACACTTATCATTCCTACCATTCATTTAAGGTAGCTAAGCTCAACTGCCACATTTGGTTCATCAAACTATGCTTGTCCTTTGGTCACACCTCACGGTCTTCGCCCAAAGTTTCCTGTTTATGCCATACCACCTCCCCTTCATGATGACATCAAGGTTTTTGCTAAACATACCAGTATCCATCTAACTACTTTTGTACTCCGTCATACAAAAACCTTTCATATATGCATGGAATGGAAATGATAAACATTCAAAGGGACATTTTGCTGAAAGATCCTAACAGCAACCTTTCATCTGAAATCACCGGCATCCTTAATGACAACCAGAGATACATTTATAAGAAAACTCAAGATTTTTTGAAGAAACTGTCTGTCTTATATAATGAAGCAGTAAAAGATGGTGCCTCTGTCCCACACGAAGCGTTCTCTTTTATTTCCAGGAACCTACATCATCATTCATCGACTGATCATCATCATTCATCCGACCGTATTTCAAATCTCACCACTACTGGATGAAAAGAAACTACAATCCATCAAAAACACTCGACTAGACCTCAACTATGTCCTAGTTCAATGGAACAACCTAACTGCAACAGAGTAAATAATAAAAGTACTCTTACACAGTTTTATAGTACGCCTTCTACAGATTCAACCAACTTAGAAAACAACGTGGACAACCATCGAGCTACATCATAGCCGCCTTTAAAGAAGGCCGCGGCGTAGTAGAATTGGCAACGCCGCAAGTGGTGTTACCACGTGTCCCTTCACCCGTATACTAGCATGGGGAAAACGAGACGCCGTCATATAAAATCGTTAATTTTTACTCTTCAAGTTAGAAAATACCGTTTAAGTGATGTTTATCGTTTTGCTAACGAGTGTCTTACCCTATTGTGAGTCCAACAAGGTTAATATTTCACTGAGAGTAAAGTTTAGCATGTTTATAGTCAGTGTTGCTGGGTTTTACACGTAGGCATCGTAAAACTATAATGCCTAGCACCTTTAATTCAAGAATGTGCTAGGAATTTAGAAATTTCAAAAGTAGTACCCATTCATAAAAAAATTACAATAAAACCATGTCAAAAATATCGTCCCATCTCTCTTTTACCTGTCATTTCAAAAATTTATGAAAAAATTGCTCATAGACAATTGACAGAATATCTAGAAAATACTAATAAGCTAAATAATTTTCAACATGGTTTTAGGCCTGGGAGGTCGCTAATAACAGCTGCTATTTATTTGATTGAATCTGTCATTGATTCAGTAGATAAAGGTGAATATACCGCAGGAATTTTCATGGATTTATCTATAGCATTCGATAGTGTGAATCATTCTCTTTTATTTAAAAAATTAAAGTCATTAAGCTTATCAAAAACTGCAATTAAGTGGTTTGAATCATATTTGGACAAACGGCTTCAAATTGTTGAAATTACCCTCATATCAAAAGACAACTGTGTCTCAAAAGTTTGTTCAGAATCTCACATCATTAAACTTGGTGTCCCTCAGGGATCAATTATGGGTCCTTTCCTTTTCCTATGCTATATTAATGACATTTCAAATTCGGTAACTTATATGCCACAAAATAATCTATGCCTCTATACAGATGATGCAAATCTAAAAATATCTGCAAGCTGTAAAGAGCCTTATTCAGTTAGAAAGGGTAGGAGATCTTCTGGTACAACATAACATGGCATTAAATATTCAAAAAACTAACGTTATCAGATTTAAAACACATCAGAATAAACAGTTGACTGAACCAAAAATTATATATAATTCGAAAGAAATTGATTATAGGACCAACACTCGATTCTTAGGGTTAACCCTAGACCAGGGGTTCTCCCAAGGGGGGTCGCGGGCAGGGTCCCAGGGGTCGCGGAAGCTCCGAAAATTAAAATTTATTTTGTACAAAACGTAGGCCTGACTTAGACAAAAATAGGCTTAAATATATCATTTTTAGCGAATTTCCCCTATAGGGAAGAAGCTATTACCGTAGGTCTCATGGTAAGACTTAAGCCCGAGACCATGATAACTTTTCATTTTGAGGTCCCCAGATGCCAAAAACACCATTCGTTCGAATTTTTATATATGTATATATATATATATTTATATATATATATATATGTGTCCGTAAGCACGATAACTCTCGTAAAAAAGGTCCGATCTTAATGAAATTTGGTACAAATGTGTAAAGTACCATTTATTTGAACGAGTTCGAAAACCAGATGACTCGCACCATCCGAAGGGGGGTTTTTGGGGGGTTTTGTACCCCAAAAATGTGTTTTTTGGGGTTTTCACATTTAATTTTAATTTAAATCAAATTTTAATTTATACCATTGAATTAAGCTTAAAAAAACAAACAATTTGGTATTTTGATCATTGCTCTACGTCAATTGGTTACCGAGATATTGAAAGTGCTAAACACAGTACGTTGTCTAACGTTATTCTTATGGAGAAAAAGAAAAATTGTATATCTCGCTTATTTATGAACATAAACTGGCGAAATTTGGTATATGGCTTGATCTGGTTATGGTTTATTGTTGTTTGCACAAAAAAACAATTTTTCGCCTATGGCTCCTGTAGCAGCAAACCTAGGTACTTGGTCCCCATGTTATTCTTATGGAAAATACTTAAAATGTTATATATCGCTTATTTATGATTGTATATGGATGAAACTTGGTATGTGACTTCACTAAGATGAGTTCTATTGATATTTACATAAAAACCCATTATTTTGTGTGCCTTGTTGCAGCAAACCTGCGTACTCATCCCCAATGTTATTCTTATGGAGGATAATTAATATTTTAAATATCGCTTGTTTGTGAATACATTTCTTATGAATCCTGTTAAGTGTTATAATGTGTTATGTTATATATTCATTGGAAATTCGCTGAGTATGCAGGTTTGCTGCGACGGGGGTATTAGCCTTTAGGATGGGAGTGGTAATCTCTTGAGCAACAATATGTTTAGTTAGAGATATAAAATAGACACAACTGGTATCGATTACACTTCTTAAAAAATTAACATACGAAGGCAAAGCAACAAGACTCGTCGCGCCGGCGCAGCGGGCTGTCGCCATGCTGACCGCGACTATCGTGCCGATGCCGACGCTCTCTTTGTCAGGTAGGCCTAAGTAAAACTCGTCATAGCAACAGGACCGTTACCAATACCAACTGATAAAAATCTTATTAACACATTGGAAAGGGGAATGCAAATGAAACCTCTGAAGCCGCTTATAATAGTAGACCTACTTTATTTGTTAACACAAAAAAAAATTAAAGAAGTATAAAGTAAGTAAACCATATTACATATTACTGAACTCTTAAGCTTATGAGCAAAATCTATGCTTGTTTTGTCAGTCCAATCTTAATTCAAATAGAAAATAAAAATACACTTATAGAAAGCAACAGGACTAACTTTAGTGAGATCCGTGAGCTTGTTTGGATTTAAAAATCTTTAAAATATCTGGTTTTATTTTTATAATGCATAACATGATGTCATTTTTCAAGAGACAAACGGTTTCTTGATTTGGTTTTTATTGTTACCATCCTTGAAAACCCAGATTCACATAAATATGATGTTGCAAAAAGAATCAAAACTTTCTAAGCTTCAGACACCAATTTCGGATACTCATTTCTTACACCAAGCCAAAACCTGTCTACAAACTCGCTTTCTTACAGTAACCTTTTTGATTGATCTGGTGAGAGCTCGATAAGCTTATCATGAAGATTTGCATCTATTTCTGCCTTTTCCACAATTTTTTCTTTGAATGGATATAAAACCCACTGTATACCAAAGGTGTCTTCAGTCGGAATGTAATCCAAAAGCTGGATTTTCAAAGCTTTCAGGTGGGTAGACACGAGTATTGAAAAAAATGTTAGATCAAGTGAGTCATCCCCAACACTAGAAACAAATTCCTTAAACTCATTGGTTAAGGCAAAATTTTCGAAATTCATTTTTGTCACTCGTTTTTCCCAAAGCGTTAGTTTTTTTACAAAAGCATTTACTTTATCCTGGGCAAATAATATAGTTTTATCCAGTCCTTGTAGAGACATGTTCAAAATGTTTATTTGAGAAAAAATGTCAGCTAAGTAAGCGAGCTGGATTAACCACTCTTCGTCACCAAAAAACTTAGCTAGTTCGGGATTAGCATCCTGAAGAAAGATCAACATTTCTGCTCTCAATTCAAATAGTCTGCATAACACGTTGCCGCGAGACAGCCAGCGTACCTCGGTATGAAGCAGTAAATTTTTGTGTAAAGCACCCATTTCGTCACACAGACTGGAGAAAAGTCGCTTTTGCAGGGGACGAGTCTTAACAAAATTGTATTTGCTATGCTAGAAAAACAAAGTGAATCTCACTCTCTAACTACGGTACCTAAAAATGAACGTTTAGGTTAGGATGAAGTAGTGATGTGTCAAAACCAAAACTCAAATCTCAAAACCACCAAAACTTTGGAAAAGTTTCGGTTTCGAGATTCGATCGGCGAGTTTCGAGAATCAAAACTCAAAACTGCCGAGATTTTTTGTGTCATTGTTGTTTTTTTTAACAGAAATCACGCCCGAGTGTTGATTAATAATGTGGAGGTCAAAAGCCTACTGTCGTCTACCTTCACCTTTTGTGGATTATTGATTTTTTATTTGTGAAAGAACAACTCTAACCAAAGTTCATAATTAAGCTACAAATAATTGGTTCACTAGTAGTTCTGAAACTAATATTTTTCTAGGATACTTCGAGAATGGCAGTAAGTTAACTGGTTTATTTGGAGTAACTAGATTTATTTTTCATAACCATACCCAGGCAAGTAAATAGGGTTTCGCGATTTGAGTTTCGAGATTCGAGATTCGATTTTGTAAGTTTCGGTTTCGGTTTCGAGATTTAAAATTTCTGGTTTTGACCATCACTAGGATGAAGGTAAAAGGGGTCACGAACATTGTAATACCTAAAAAGGGGGTCGCGGGCTCGAAAAGTTTGAGAACCCCTGCCCTAGACCAACACCTGAGATGGAACTTTCACATTGATAAGGTTTTATCAAAAGTAAGCTCTGGAATTTATTCACTCTATAGAATGTCTTTCTTTTGCAATAAAAAACATTAAGAAACATTTATTTTGCAAATGTTCATTCTCATATTTCTTTTGGTCTATGTCTCTATGGTGCAACATCAAAAATTAACATTCTAAAACAACAAAAAAGAGCAATCAGAATTATAATGAAATTAAAATATGATGAATTTGCAAAGGAGCACTTTAAAAATCTATGCATTTTAACAGTATATAGTCAATATATTTTTGATACAATTCTCACGGTAAAACATAATAAAACAATCTTTATTTAAATGAAAAATCCCACTCTTACAGTACAAGGCACAAAAAATATATGACTAAATTACGCCATAACTTAAAATTCTATGAGAAAAACCCACGTATATGGGAATGAAATTTCTAAAAAACCTACCAAACGATATTCAAAATATTACAAACACAAATAAGTTTAAAAAAGTACTTAAAGATTTCTTGGTAGATAAAACCTTATACTCTTTAGAAGCGTACTTTCTATCTACTCTGAATTTTGGCGTTTGAATTTACGTTTTTTTTCCTGTAAAATAAAAAAAATACTAATGTTTAGTATTTTATTTCTAGTACTCATTAGTTGTTCACTAAATTGTAAAGATTCTTAGCCTAAGATTCAAAAATTGTATTGACACTATTGAATTGTATACTATGTATATTTGATGAATAAAGATAATTGAATTTGAATTAATTTTAATCACATTTAAAAATTCCGCCGCAGCAAAACACCCAGCAACTTATTGAATTTAGAGTCAAGTTATTTAATACGTTCAAAATTTGTTACCTAAAAAGTTATATATATTTCTTTTTGCCGTAATTTGGTTTTTGGCTTTTTTAAAGTTGTTAATCCATAGCACAGGCAAGTTATTAGTGAATTTCCTTTGGAAAGTGAACTATTAGCATGACCCGCACGGTGAAACTTAAGCCCGGGATCACCATAGAAGTTCCTAACGTGACCCCCTGAACACGTTTTGGGGGGTCGTTCAAAATGTTATATATATATATATATATAGACATATATATATATATATATATATGTGTTTGCACTCTAGCGGTCGCATTTTTTGTCCGATTAACCCTAGCCGTGGCCATAGGTCGCAATGCGATAGATTCACGTGATGCCTTAAAATGGCCACTATCGCAATACGATAGTACGGGTCGAAATTTTTTTAACGGTAAAAAAAACATTAATAGTCAACTCAGAAGTGAACAATATTTATACCATTCGAAAGATCACATTCTGAACTTTCATTTTATTACATAAATGAACCGTTTACAAGTTGTATAACAATGTCACGACGATTATAATTACAATGAAATTTTGCCGCTACGCCATTCCTGCAGTCGACGCTCGGAAAATGTAAAAACACGACTACTTTGGAATTACCCTGCTCGGGTAATTTTTGTCTTAGGATGTTGCGGGTGGTACCACTGCATAGCCAAAGAGTTTAGTTTCACTGTGGTATTGATTTTTAGAACGAAATATTGATTGCACAACAGTTACGATTTTATGAACACAGCTGTTTTCTGACTTTTTAACAGTTGGCCAACAGATGTAATACGGTAGTTTGGAAAATACGAATTACATCCAGTGCAAGTTATAAATACTAGTCATATAATATTTCATTTTGAAGAGGAAGAAATTTAGCTTTTGACATTGGCAGCCTTGCGCATCATCTTTTCCGCCTGCGCTGTGGAAGACGAAGGAAATGCGTCACTCTTCTGACATCTAATGCGTAGAAGTCGCCATCACATGATTTTGTCGCCGTGCTATGTGAGTTCGCGCTCGCTTGTTATCCGCGAATTATTGCTAAATCCTGTATTATTTCGGAGTGTTAGTGTTAGTGAAGTGTGTGTGTGTATATAACAGTAATCTTTATGCATTTTATTATGCATAAATATTACTGAAGTGTGTGAAATATTGTTTGTAAAAAAACATTGTTTTTCGTACAATGTCACGAATATACGAGTGCGATATAAACCAACAGGATAACATAATAATGGGACGGGGGTGAGTAATTATATTTATTTTTATTACTTTTACAATTGTAAGGTAGGATGTATTTTATTATTGAGTAGGCCTAATATAAAAAATAACAATTTTGTAATTTTTCCTATATGGTGACCGGACCTACAATCACACGTTATCTCTTATATAATATGCCACTACCCTGTGTATATGTATATTTATATATTTTATTGTTTCTAAATACCTGCAGGAATAATATATAGATATAATATACTAAATGTATATATAGTATTTGGAGGAATAAATTTCTAAAAAAAGTTATATACTAAATACCGTAGAATTTTTTTTCCGAATACCCTAAAATTTCCAAAATTCATCTAATCATAAGTGATAACAATTTTTTACCTTCAACTTTATGACTTTTTTACATTTCTTATTTCATTATCTTTACAAACATATACCTACATATTATTATTAGCATATACATATTTATATTACCTTTTTACAGTACTAACACTGCACAATTTTCAAATTTTGCGGTTTTCCGTATATACTTACATAATACTTACAAATAAAATTCTTTCCCCAACATATTATACATTTCTATGTAGGGAATTGAATGTCCTACTAAATGTATATATAGTATTTGGAGAAATAAATTTCTAAAAAAAGTTATATACTAAATACCGTAGAATTTTGTTTTTTCCGAATACCCTAAAATTTCCAAAATTCATCTAATCATAAGTGATAAAAATTTTTTACCATCAACCTTATGACTTTTTTACATTTCTTATTTCATTATCTTTACAAATATATACATATTATTATTAGCATATACATATTTACATTACCTATTTACAGTACTAACTAACACTGTACAATTTTCACATTTTGCGGTTTTCCGTATATACTTACATAATACTTACAAATAAAATTTTTTCCCCAACATATTATACATTTCTATGTAGGGAATTAAATTGTCTACAAAATGTATATAATGAATTTTCCATAAAAAATCTGACAAAAAAGTTTTACCGAGGCTGCTTTTGAAATTTCAAAAAAAATTTCAATATTTTTTTATTTTTTTTACTTTACTGAAAAAACTACCTCTTAGATCTTTTCTATTTTACTATTTTCAGATACCCCTGTTCTTTCTGAACAAAAAAAATATGTGGTTGGCTATGTTTAGTTCTCATTTCAATTTTATACGAATTTTCAAAAAAAGGTCTGCAAAATCGCCAAAATTGGTTGGCCATTCTACAGTTTTTGGCTGGCCACTGCTAGGGTTAACTTCAAATTTGGTAGGGACGTTCCTTTCTGTAATCAGTTGGACAAGTTCGTTGGGCAAAAGAATCGTAAAACTCCAAACCCCTTTTTTGGGGATTAATCTTCCAAATTTTGAGTTTTTGGGCCCAAAAAGGGTCTAAAACGCCCCAAATGTAAAATTAATGGATGTAATAAGATGGGACTTAGCAAGACAAAAGTTTTAAGCCCTCTCTCGTCATTCTAGCATAAATATTTACCGAGTTATTAAAGAAAATGTGTTTCGGCTAAACACAGTACGTTGTCTTACGGGGGTTTTACACTAGAAGAGCCTGCTACTCCTTTGTTAGAGTACTTTTATCATCCCCAGCAACCTCACGCCTACTTTCAAGCCTGACTGGACCTTCTCCTCACATTATAATGCACAAAATTGTATTCCCAGCTTTGCAGGTAAATGAAACCAGGAGCATCAGAACAGCCAAAAAATCAATGTTTTCAGATTTCAATAAAAATTGGAATACAAGTATGTTTTTACACTAATTTTAAGTTTTAAAAGTTTTTATGTGGAAATTCACTTCCCTCATGTCAGCGTGGTGCTGCGTGCGAACTCGTTTTTTATTAGTTTAGTTAAGTATTAATTACAATTTATCTTTTATAATTAGTTTTGTTTTATAAATACCAATAGATAAGACAACTTAGTACCTTCTAAATTAATAAATATTAATGTCCAAATAAATATTTTCATGATAACAAGTAGTAAAGTACAGTATTCTTCAAAACATCTTCAAAACAACATATTAAACAAGATTGAAAACAAAGACGTACTTACAACCGTTTTTTTAAAGACAAAGTGTACTTAATGCAACAACAAGTATAAATACAACTCGTAGGCAACTGCCTGTACAAAGTATTGAAATTTTGTCTGCATTTCTATTTTCCAAAGAAATAATTGTGTGCCTCCTATTGCATTTGTCACTGTTTATGTTTATACTTCAAGCAGTTTATTAGTGGCATTTATTCAACATATTTATTTTAAAATATATTCATAGGGACATCTAAAACTTTGTAGCGCTTTGTAGAACTACGTCCAGTTGTGTTGTAATGCAGTACAGCACCGTACAGTGATTTTTTCATTCGTTAGCCGGGAATTGAAAATGTGACCGCGCCTATCGGAACAGTTTCAGCGAGGCGGGAACACGCCCCACGTCCCATGCGCAGTCAGTGTTAAAAAAAATTGAATAACAATTTTAAGATGTCTAGCAGTCAAAAAAGTTGGGAAAGTGGGGAATTTGAATAGTAAGAAATCAAATGTTGGGAAAGAAGGAAATAAACGTAGAAAAGTTAGAATAGGTAGGGAAAACAATAAAACTTATAAGCAGTGATTGTATTATCCATATCTCTTGAACGGAACGTCACACAACTTTGATTAATTTAATTTGTGGTAATCAGACGAAAAAATTAGCCACATTTGTCTTTATACGACAATTAGTTTAGGTTTTAGCATTTTGTACTAGAAACTCTTATCTCTGGAGTAAATTACGGAGGCCCTCGACCGAATATCGAACAATAGACCAGCCATTAAGAATGAGACCAAAAATATAGAGTTGCTCGGCGACTGACTCAGCCACTCGCTTCCTTATCTGTTTTCTTCATTCACGTACATCCATAAATAGAACTCCTGTCTATTCTCCTTTCGTGTTAGTTGTGAGTTATTTTGGAACTAGAAAGGAAATGATTTTTTTTTGCCGGGAGGAGACTTATTTCAACCACTTATGTCGTTGAATGTTTGTTAGCTTATCTCTGTTTGTTTTCCCACGCTAAGTTTCTTTTTTGGTACCGATGGCCTGGAATCGATAGAATTGGAATCAATTTCGGGCCATAGATTCCGATTCTAAGCCTGAGAATCGGTGGAATCGAAAATCGACAATTGGAATCGACTCATCCCTAGTAGTCAGTTGTGAGGAAGTTTCCTCGAGCACTTAACTTTTAAAGGGTTGGTAAGGGTCGCTAGTGAAAACGACCGAATTGCCAATTACTTAGTTTATTCACACTTTCTATGTACAACATTCGGATTCCACTATTTGGATAAAGGATCCTGGGTCTGTAGTTCTGGCAGTGGCTCCGGGTACCAGCTCACTACGTCACAGAAGGATCAGTCCTGGCGTCTCCGTGATGTCCCGGGTTGTAGTTGCCACCCTTTTGGCTCCGGCCTCCGTGCAGGTTCACAGTGCTCCTCGCTTGTACTTGGTTCTCGTGGCTTCTGCGACCCCGAAGTCGGCAGGATGACAGGGGATGCACGGACTGGACGAACTCTGCACGCCGGGTTCTGGGTCCACGCTGCTGCTCTCCTCTTGGAGACGGTTCTGGCGCTGTAGCTCAGAAGTCAGCTGGACCTCCGGTTCCACGCTGCTGCTCTCCACTTGGAGACGGTTCTGGCGCTGTAGCTCAGAAGTCAGCTTGAACCTTCCGATCAGATCAGGCTGAGAGTCTGACATAAACTCCCGGCTGAAAACCACACATCGATTAATATACACAACTAGAAAGAGGGGGGGGAAGACCAAACAAAGGTCATCTCCCCCACTTTCTCACTACAGACCCAATTTACTGTCGGGGGCTCAACACGCCCATCCAGCGTACCGCGGGCTCACCACGCCCATGCGGTGTGTCGGGGGCTCAGCACGCCCGTCCGACGGTGCTGGGGGCTCATCACGCCCATCCAGCGTACCGGGGGCTCAACGCACCCTTCCGACCATCCACAGGCTCACCACCACGCCCATGAGGGTTGTCGGGGGCTCAGCACGCCCGTCCGACTGTGCTGGGGGCTCAACACGCCCATCCAGCGTACCGCGGGCTCACCACGCCCATGCGGGGTGTCGGGGGCTCAGCACGCCCGTCCGACGGTGCTGGGGGCTCATCACGCCCATCCAGCGTACCGGGGGCTCAACGCACCCTTCCGACCATCCACGGGCTCACCACGCCCATGAGGGTTGTCGGGGGCTCAACACGCCCGTCCGACGGTGCTGGGGCTCAACACGCCCATCCAGCGTACCGGGAGCTCAACACGCCCATCCGGTGGGTCGGGCCGCTAGGGCCCAACTGCCTCGTAGGAGCTCTGTGACCTGGTTATATGCCCAGTGGTGGGGTCGTGCACTTTCCCCCCTCCACTGGAGCATTTTTGATTTACCGTGCTGTTTTTTATATTTTATCATTATTGTTAATTGAATCTTTGATACCTCAGATGTTTCTGTACCCCAGATTTTTTTTATTTTCCTAATTTTATAGTTGGGGTATATTTAACTTCGTTACACAGTATTGTTATATAATTATAACTTAAAGAAATAATTTCACTGCCAATTGGACCTTTGGAAAGAGGAAAAGTTTCAATTATTTCATTGCTATGCCCGCATGTTTAATCCCATACCCTTTATCAATATGTTGTTTTATGGTTGCTAAAGGTTATTTTGATAACCATTTTGACTATGTAAAAAACTGTGATCTTGAATATTCAGTTTGAGTGATAAACCTGATTATTTAATACTGTCATACGATAAATTATGTTTATAATTAAGTTTAATATGTAAATAAAACTAATATGAGTTTTTTTTTTACTTTTTAAAGAACTACTCGACTCGATATTCGAGCATTGGTTCAATACTCGACTCGATTTAAAAAACCACTACTCCCCCACCCCTAGACTGACTTTGTTTCAATTGGACAGAGCTGGGGGAGCAGCAGAGAAATTGTTTGAGAGCCTGTTGCCTCAAGACGCAGCATCATACGCAGCGCTAATATGCGGCATGGCCCAGGCGGGCAACATGTCAGGGGCTCAGAAGCGCTTCGAGGAGGCCCTCCACCAGTCGCTGACGCTGCCCCTCCATGTGTACAACAAGCTCATTGCTGGCGCCTCCACTCTCAAGGAGAGCCACGACCTGCGGTGGCAGTTTGTAGAGGTACGTAGTGAATATTCAAGAGCGGTAGGTAAAGAATCATTTTGTAAATCAGATTTGAAGTTTTGGACACATTAACGAGCTAGCCAGTGGGTCAGAAAAACCTTTTTTCATTCACTAGGATGAATAGCAGCAGCAATACAATTTATCTACATACCTTGATTTGTAAGATAATTCTCTTGAGCTCCTTGTAAATATTCATCAAGAGTTTTGGTGTCAGCCAGGACTTTGTGCTGTCTTGAGGTGCTCACTTCTGTCTTGTTACCTTCTCTTGGCGCAGCTCCTTGTAAATACTCATCAAGAGTTTTGGTGTCAGCCAGGACTTTGTGCTGTCTTGAGGTGCTCACTTTTGTCTTGTTACCTTCTCTTGGCGCAGCTCCTTGTAAATACTCATCAAGAGTTTTGGTGTCAGCCAGGACTTTGTGCTGTCTTGAGGTGCTCACTTCTGTCTTGTTACCTTCTCTTGGCGCTAGTATTAGAATTTTCTGTGCACATCCAAACAGTAAGAAATAATGCAATAGTGATTGAACTGGAAAGAAGCACGCTTCTTGTCGTATTTGTAAATATTTGAACTTCCTTAAAATGGTCTATAAGAACAATGACTTCATAAATGTTTATAGCCACAACTGTAAACATGTTCTTGTTTCTGAAAAAAAATCTTTGTTTTCTTTACTTTCTCCCTCTATACATAGCACTTTCTCCCAATATACATAGTATGTTAAGAAAGTATTGTTTTCGTCAAAATTTAGATAAATAACAGATGGTAAACATACCGTGATGTAGAAGTGATGTAGAACCATTTATATCTTTAGTCTGATGATTACCGGTGTGACTAGTCGAAATCGATAGCCTTGTACCATCTGTTATATAGGTTTACTGTCTGTTATGTGAATACAGTATAAGTGTAAATAAATTGTAAGTATTGTAGGACATCTTTTATTACATCCCATAATAAATAGCTGGTAGATGTAATTTCATAGTTTGCATGTTTTGTGGCTTTTATAAGCTATGGAATGAACTAAACAGTAATTTACTTCAAACCATTGGGTTTTTGGTTGTTTGTTAATAAAGAGAAAGAGGTGATGGTGGAATAATAATAATGCAATGGTATGGTTTGATATTATTTTTAGAGATGTGCGAGAACAGGTTTTTTAAGTCGAGTCAAGTTTGAGTCGAGTAAATGGCAAAAGATTCGAATCTCGAGTTCGAGTCGAGTATATAGAAAAATACCCCCGTCGCAGCAAACCTGCGTACTCAGAGAATTTCCAATGCAAAATATATGTCTCAATACCACATAAAGCCGCATACCAAGATTCATAAAAATATATTCACAAATAAGCGATAAATACGATTTTAATTATTCTCCATAGGAATAACATTGGGGATGAGTACGCAGGTTTGCTGCAACAAGGAACACAAAATAATGGGTTTTATGCTAATATCAATATAACTCAACTAGGTGAAGTCGTTTACCAGTTTTTTTCATTAATGTTCATAATTAAGGGAGACAGAGCATTTAATTATTTTCTACAAGAATAACATGGGGGCTGAGTACGCAGGTTTGCTGCTACGGGAGCCCTTGGCAAAAAATTTTTGTTTAGCAAATATTAATAGACCATAACGAGATGAAGCTGTATACCAAGTTTCGTCAGTATACGTTCACAATTAAGCGAGATATAAAAATTTTCTTTTCCTCCATAAAAATAACATTAGACAACGTACTGTGTTTAGCACTTTCAATATCTCGGTAACCAATTGACGTAGAGAAATGATCAAAATACCAAATTGTGTGTTATTCTAAGCTGAATCCAATGGTGAAAACTAAAATTTTACTATTTAAAAAATTATATGTAAAAAAGTAAAAAAACCCATTTTTGGGGTACAAAACCCCCGAAAAATACCCCTTAAGGTAAAGCTATATGGCTGGTTTTCGAACTTAAAGTCATAAATGTTCCTTTACACGTTTATACCAAATTTCATCAAAATTGGACCTTTTTTACGAGAGTTATCGCACCCACGGACACAAATATATATATATAGGACCTCAAAACGAAAAGTTATCATGGTCCCGGGCCTAGGTCTTACCATGCCGACTACGGTAATAGCTTCTTCCCTATAGGGGAAATTCTCTGAAACACATAGGTAGAGTTGAATTGGATCAAAACAGTGAATAAGATAGGGTTCCATTTATAAATGTTGTTACTAAAATATACTTTTCTAGTTACTATGACCGGAAAATAAAAATAGTAAGTAAAATAAATGGATTCCTGCTTCATTGGAAAAAGGTAAGTACAGTTATCTGGAAATAAATCATACCAAAGTAATTGCGTAACATTTTGCCATGAAGATCAAATACTTTTAATCTGTTGGTATAAAGGTTGTTATAGTATATGGTATTAATTAAAATTTTCAATTTTCATTAAAAAATAATATCAGTTTTTTATTTCCTTCTTTTAGCGAATTTCCCCTATAGGGAAGAAGCTATTACAGTAGTCGGCATGGTAAGACCTAGGCCCGGGACCATGATAACTTTTCGTTTTGAGGTCCCCAGACCCCAAAAACACCATTCGTTCGAAACTGTATATATATATACACAGTGACCAGACACTATATATATAGTATAGTATATATAGTATTATATAGTATATATAATGGTGACCAGACAGATCGACCTATCCGAAGGGGTATTTTGGGGGATTTTGTACCCCAAAAATGGGTTTTTTGAGCTTTTTACATATACTTTTTGGAAAAGTAAAATTTTAGTTTTTTCCATTGGAATCAGCTTAAAAATACGCACAATTTGGTGTTTTGATCATTGCTCTACGTCAAATGGTTACAGAGATATTGAAAGCGCTAAACACAGTACGTTGTCCAATGTTATTCTTATGGAGAATAAGATACCCCCGTAGCAGCAAACCTGCGTACTCAGCGAATTTCCAATGCATATATACGTATCTTAATACCACATAAAGCCACATACCAAGTTTCATCAATATACATTCATAAATAAACGATTTATGACATTTTAATTATTCTCCATAAGAATAACATGGCAGCTGAGTATGCAGGTTTGCTGAAGCAAGGAACACAAAAAATGGGGTTTTATACAAATATCAATATAACTCATATAGGTAAAGCCACATACCAAATTTCATTAATTTATTTTCATAATGAAGGCAGATAACACGTTACTTATTCTCCATAAGAATAACATGGGGCTGAGTACGCAGGTTTGCTGCTACGGGAGCCTTGGGTAAAAAAGTGTCTTTTTGAGCAAATATCAATGGTCCACAACCAGATGAAGCCGTATACCAAGTTTCATCAGTATAGGTTCATAAATAAGCGAGATATAAAATTTTTATTTTTCTCCATAAGAATAACATTAGACAACGTACTGTGTTTAGCACTTTCAATATCTCGGTAACCAATTGACGTAGAGAAATGATCAAAATACCAAATTGTGTGTTTTTTTAAGCTGAATCCAATGGGGAAAAATAAAATTTGACTATTTCCAAAATTATATATAAAAAATTCGAAAAACCCATTTTTGGGGTACAAAACCCCCCCAAAATACCCTTTCGGATAAAGCGATCTTGCTGGTTTTCGAACTTAAAGTCATAAAAGTTGCTTTACACGTTTATACCAAATTTCATCAAAATCGGATAATTTTTACGAGAGTTATCGTGCTCACGGACACATATATATATATATACAGTTTCGAACGAATGGTGTTTTTGGGGTCTGGGGACCTCAAAACGAAAAGTTATCATGGTCCCGGGCCTAGGTCTTACCATGCCGACTACGGTAATAGCTTCTTCCCTATAGGGGAAATTCGCTAATAAATTGTATATCTCGCTTGCTTATGAACTATTCCTGATGAAACTTGGTATATTGCTTCATATCGTTGTAGTCTATTGATATTTGCACTAAAAAACATTTTTCGGCCGATAGTTCCCATAGCAGCAAACCTGCGTACTAAGTCCCATGTTATTCTTATGGAGAATAAGTAACGTGTTATCTCCTTTAATTATGAACATAAATTAATAAAATTTGGTATGTGGCTTTACCTACTTGAGTTATATTGATATTTGGATAAAACCCCATTTTTTGTGTTCCTTGCTTCAGCAAACCTGCATACTCAGCCGCCATGTTATTCTTATGCAGAATAATTAAAATGTCATAAATCGTTTATTTATGACTGTATATTGATGAAACTTGGTATGTGGCTTTATGTGGTGTTAAGATACATATATATGCATTGGAAATTTGCTGAGTACGCAGGTTTGCTGCTACGGGGGTATTTATTTATCCTATGTTTAGTATATTATGTTTAGGCCTAAGCTACATCTTTCTACGAATGGAGAAAATAAAACTACATTTAGGCCTATAAGTTAAAATAAACTTTATTTTAATATTTAAAAGGCCTATTGCATGGTAAAACACCATGGCCTACTTACTTACCACACAAAATGTATTTACAAACATATCTTACCATTAATTTTAACACTAATAGTCCTAATAATAACCTTCAGTTAGTAACAACATGAAGATATGTTTGAAAGTGCCTGACAAAGCAATTGATGAAATTGAAGCCATGTCTGAAATACAGTTTTAAAATATTATAAATTATTTAAAAAAACATTAATGAAACTTAAACAAGGCCAAAACAAATCACTTGTCTTTAAAAACAGCTCAATGCCAAAGGACAGTTGAGCCTAAAATTAATGGATTGCCTCAATTTCAGTTATTATGGAACAAAAACAAGCACAAACTTCTTATGCTTACCTATTAGATTTCATTACAGATATGTTTTTGATATTTTATTTTAAAAAATTACAAGGTTAGGTTAACCTAAAAGTGGACTATACAGACAGTGTTCATACAACTCAATCTGAAGGTCCTGGTAAATCCTCCATTTTGGTGTAAAGAGTAACACAAATTTTTAAGCCACAACTTACTTTTTTATTAATAAAACACTAAAATCCACATCACAACTTTTAACATCTCAAATGCGTTCACACTCAATTTGAATTTACAGACGACGGTGCGGCCGCGGACGACCCTTGGTAGCGCGGGTAAACGGCGGGAGTAAACTCGCTCAAAACTTTTGAGTTTCAGTAAAACCTCGAGTTTCAGTGCCGAACTCGAAATTTTGAGTACTCGCACATCTCTAATTATTTTTAAAATATGGAGTTTTATTAAATGTTTTTATTTAATGCAACTGTTTTAAGGACATGCTTGGAAACATCAAACAGCAAGGGTTGTCTCCTGATTTGGGCACGTTGAACGCAGTGCTAAAACTTCTCAGCACAATGTCCATAAATAAAAATGCTCAAAGGAATGCCTTAGCAGTAATGGCAGAGTTTAGAACCTTGGGCATTGAACCATCTCTGGCCTCTTACTTTTTCCTGTTGAACATATTCTGTAGAGGTGAGTTTATATTTAAATTTAAATGTTTATTAGTGAATTTCCTATGGAAAGTGAACTATTAGCATGACCCGCACGGTGAAACTTAAGCCCGGGATCACCATAGAAGTTCCTATGGACACGTTCAAAATGTTATATATATATATATTTTAAATGCGTTGTGAAATAAAAATGTTTAAAAAAGGGTACTCTAGAAGTTTTGTTTTCAATCTAATAATATATATATTTGCACTCTTAATAATATGTGTATTTGCACTCTTGCGGTCACATTTTTTGTCTGATTTATTTCAAATTTGGTAGGGACGTTCCTTTCTGTAATCAGTTGGACAAGTTCGTTGGGCAAAATAATCGGAAAACTCTAAACCCATTTTTTAGGGATTAATCTTTCAAATTTTGTGTTTTTAGGCCCAAAAAGGGTCAGAAAAGCCTCGGATGTAAATTTAATCCATGCAAAAAGATGGGCATTAGTGAGGCGAAAGTTTAAAGCCCTCTCTCGTCATTCTAGCCTAAATATTTACCGAGTTATTAAAGAAAATGTTTATCGACCAAACACATTACGTTGTCTTATGGGGGTTTTACATTAGAAAAGCCGGTTATTTATTTGTTGGTGTACTTTTATCATCCCCAGCAACCTCACGCCTACTTTCAAGCCTGACTGGACCTTCTCCTAACCTTATAATGCGCAAAATCGTATTCCCAGCATTGCAGATAGATAAAACCAGGAGCATCAGAACAGCCAAAAAATCAATGTTTTCAGATTTTGATAAAAATTTGAATGAATGTAAGTTTTAACACTGATTTTGATTTTTGAAAGTTTTTTTAAGTGGAAATTCACTTCCCTCACGTCAGCGAGCTGTGTGCGAACTCGTTCAAATTTAAGAAGATGTAGAACGCTGGATATTTTGATGTAGCATTGAGATTAATGGCTAATTAAAGAAACAGGATACAATAAATTATGCCTCACAACACAAAAAAAATCATTCAAATCTTGATTCTAACATCCCTGTAATTAAGAGTTCCCGTGTCTACTTCTACAGCGGAGAGATCTTTTAGTGCGCTTCGTCGTCTCAAGAGTTACCTCAGGACAACGATGACTCAGAGGCGTCTAATAGTATTGCAGTTCTCAACGCACATCATGAAGTACTTGACGACCTTGACCTGAGACCACTGGTCAATGATTTTGTGAAACGAAATGCATTGCATCGCTCAGTGTTTGCTCTGTACTGATTCCGAATTCATTGTTTTTGAAAATTCATTGAACTAATGTAAAGACAGTTTTAGCGAATTTCCCCTATAGGGAAGAAGCTATTACCGTAGTCAGCATGGTAAGACCTAGGCCCGGGACCATGATAACTTTTCGTTTTGAGGTCCTGCGTACTCAGCCCCCATGTTATTCTTACGTCCCCAGACCCCAAAAACACCATTCATTCGAAACTGTATATATATATATATATATATATATATATGTGTCCGTGAGCACGATAACTCTCGTAAAAATTATCCGATTTTGATGAAATTTGGTATAAACGTTTAAAGCAACATTTATGACTTTAATTTCGAAAACCAGCCAGATCGCTTTTTCCGAAGGGGTATTTTGGGGGGGCTTTGTACCCCAAAAATGGGTTTTTTGAATTTTTTACATATAATTTTGGAAAAAATCAAATTTTAGTTTTTACCATTGAATTCAGCTTAAAAAAACACACAATTTGGTATTTTGATCATTTCTCTACGTCAATTGGTTACCGAGATATTGAAAGTGCTAAACACAGTACGTTGACTAATGTTATTCTTATGGAGGAAAAGTAAAATGTTATATCTCGCTTATTTATGAACGTATACTGACAAAACTTGGTATACGGCTTCATCTGGTTGTGGACCATTGATATTTGCTCAAAAAAACAATTTTTTGCCAAAGGCTCCAGTAGCAGCAAACCTGCGTACTCAGCCCCATGTTATTCTTATGGAGAATAAGTAACGTGTTATCTCCCTTAATTATGAAAATGAATTAATGAAATTTGGTATGTGGCTTTACCTAAATGAGTTATATTGATATTTGTATAAAACCCCATTTTTTGTTTTTCTTCCTTCAGCAAACCTGCATACTCAGCCGCCATGTTATTTTTATGGAGAATAATTAAAATGTCACAAATTGTTTATTTATGAATGTATATTGATGAAACTTGGTATGTGGCTTTATGTGGTATTAAGATACATATATATGCATTGGAAATTCGCTGAGTACGCAGGTTTGCTGCTACGGGGGTATTTTTACATTTGCTTTACACTAATCTCTTATGTAATACAACCACTGAAGGATATGGAAGTTATAAGGACGACATTTATTTAAATGTACTACCCAATCAACTAATGTATTGTAGTTTTATGTATATGACAAAAAACTAGGCTACTGTGCAATTTCAAAGTTCCTATATGATGCTAGTACATTTATATTACCGTATGTTGGATGATGTACAACTATATTATAGTTCCTATGGGTTACCAGTACATTTCCTTGATATTTAATACGTAATATTCTAGTTCTGTTTTACTTCCTGTTCTATCTGTAATTATTTTATTCAATAAACTTTTCTTAGAGGTTTCTAAAAATTTTATTTAAAATACTATCCTTTTGAACTTTGAAAGTTATCGTTTTAATCTGTACATTCTACACTCTCGCTATTTTAAAATCTTGACTTGTTAAGCTCAATCTCTTAACCAAGAATATTAGGCCCAATGAGATATGCTGGGTAAACGCTTTGATAACTTGGCACCTTGGCAGCAAAAAACATTCTTTCAGTCGTCTGCACCTGCGGCCTCTCGAAGTAACCTCAATCTATCAGTATTTTGAGGTTAAAATCAGTGTTTAGGTTTCGTTTAAATGAATTACAACCGCAATGTGTTTTATTCAGTAAGTGTCGATGCACAATGAACCGTAATGTCATTAGTGAGATTATTCTAATTTGTCAATAAATCTTAAGAAGTTTAGCAATAAAAAACGTAAACTGTTGATTATCGTTAAAAGGACAAACCAGGTAAAATGTTCACCTCTGACCCCTACCCCCCCCCCATCAATCACATTTAGGCCCCCCCAATAATTTTTAAAAGTCGGCGCCCATACCTTGTTTGTTAATTGTTGGTGTCAATAAAAATTGACATTTCATAACCTCAGTAACTAGGGCAAAGGGAAAGTAAGTCTTGATTGACTGTAGTATATTGAAGCTCAAATAAATTAAACGATTATTTTGTCATGGTTATACCCTGCTTGCAACGGCTTGTAGCTTACTCCCTGAAACCCTGAGGAAAATTCCCAACAAATCAAATTTTAAAATATTTGAGCTCTAGCAGCCCACCAAATGGTCTTATTGAAAAAACAGTCATCACCTGCTGATTTGAGACGATTTACATCTTTGGCACTATGATGTTTTGCTATATCAACTTCCTTCACCCTATGTTATTATAGCTATATTTGTAAAATGTAAAAATTAACCTAAGATTTATTTAAGATTTTTAATTTCTGTCTCTCTAATATAGTACTTAGAGCCTCTTAACCCTTTACACTCAAAAGGACACTCCCAGTGGCCAGTGCCTACTCCATAAGAGCATGCATTTATTCCCACCTACATAGTCCTCTCAGGCGTATGACCACTCTGGGTGGCTACGTGCCACGCCATTTTCTTTGTGCGCCTGGCAGCCATTTCGGCCTTCTGCCCATACCAGCTTGTATATTAGTGAATTTCCTATGGAAAGTGAACTATTAGCATGACCCGCACGGTGAAACTTAAGCCCGGGACCACCATAGAAGTTCCTAACGTAACCCCCTGAACACGTTTTGGGGGTTCGTTCAAGATGTTTTATATATATATATATATATATATATATATATGTGTGCAGGCACTCTAGCGGTCCCATTTTTTGTCCGATTTACTTCAAATTTGGTAGGGACGTTCATTTCTATAATCAGTTGGACAAGTTCGTTGGGCAAAACAATCGGAAAACTCTAAACCCCTTTTTTGGGGATTAATCTTTCAAATTTCGAGTTTTTGGGCCCAAAAAGGGTCAGAAAAGCCCCTGATATGAAATTAACAAATGTAAAAAGATGGGAATTAGTGTGACGAAACTTTTCAGCCCTCTCTCGTCATTCTAGCATATATATTTACTGAGTTATTAAAGGAAATGTGTATTGACCAAACACAGTACGTTGTCTTATGGGGGTTTTACATTAGAAAAGACTGTTACTGTTAATCATTTTTTGGTGTACTTTTATCATCCCCAACAACCTCACACCTACTTTAAAGCCTGACTGGACCTTCTCCTAACCTTATAATGCGCAAAATTGTATTCCCAGCATTGCAGGTAAATAGAACCAGGAGTATCAGAACAGTAAAAAAATCAATATTTTCAGATTTGAATAAAAATTGGAATAATTGTATGTTTTTAACTGATTTTGAGTTTTTATAGTTTTTTTTATGTGGAAATTCACTTCCCTCATGTCAGCGTGCTGCACGCAAACTCGTTTTTATGATTGTAGCCTCAAATGTAACATCGGAGGGTATACTGGTTGGTAGTAAAAAATCTTTGTATACTTTAGTTTTATTTTATATTTAATTTCTGATTATTGCCAAAGCAAATATGTTTAACTATTTTACATTTACTTTTAATACAATATGCAGTGTTGGAGTCAATATTACTCTTATGTTCTGAAACGCTTTTAAAAACAGCTAAGTCGTTTTTTAGCACATCTCGGATCTCACCAGAATATACATTTTCATTCAGTTTAAATAACTAATATAATCACAGTTAACATAAGAATAAGTTCAAACTCCAGCTGATAGGGAAATGGCGGCGGCCACTGACAGTGGCCATACGACCCTAGAGGAACAAGTTAAAAGACCCTACCCGAGCGCAAAGGGTTAAGCACACAAAAATAGAGAGGCATAAAAAATGTCTTCTTCACAATTAGTATTTAGTAGCTTTCGCATAATCAGTTTAAACTATTCAAACAAATTATGTATTTAACTAAATTTCTGTAGGAAACAACTTGCGAAGTTCTATTCTAATTAACATCTTGGACATCCTGGAGGGAAAGTCCCTGACCATGAGAGATCCTCGCGACATTCTCTTCTTCACTGAGGCCATGGATAACTGCCGTTATCATCTGGGGGACATAGAAGCAGCATACAGGCTCGATAAACTTCTTCACACTGGAGACAACTACAATCTCATTGGTGACAGCTTTAAGGAATCTGTTTATTAGTAAGTTCTCTGCTAAGTTTTAATTTGCTTGGTTTTTATTGTATTTATCCCAGCCCTTGATAGCATATTAGATTGTCTTTCATATCACCCAATACTGTATTTCATAAGTTAGTGCATTTTGAAGTATTGTAACTTCTCTTATCCTGATTTTTTCAAGTTTTGTTACTGTGAATTTGTAGAACTCTTCTAAGTGTAGTTTGCTTTTTTAGTGAATTTCCTATAGAAAAGTGAACTATTAGCATGACCCGCACAGTGAAACTTAAGCCCGGTACCACCATAGAAGTTTCTAACATGACCCCCTGAACACGTTTTGGGGTGTCGTTCAAAATATTATATATATATATATATATATATATATATATACCAGCATTAGGAATGTAATTGTATTCCTAGCATTGCAGGTAAATGAAACCAGGAGCATCAGAACAGCCAAAAAATCAATGTTTTCAGATTTCAATAAAATTGGAAAAAATGTATGTTTTTATACTGGTGTATGTTATGTGTGTGTGTATGCACTCTGGCGGTCAAATTTTTTGTCCGATTTACTTCAAATTTGGTAGGGATGTTCCTTTCTATAATCAGTTGGACAAGTTTGTTGGGCAAAACAATCGGAAAACTCTAACCCCCTTTTTTGGGGATTATCCTTCCAAATTTCAAGTTTTTGGACCCAAAAAGGGTCAGAAAAGCCCCGGACGTAAAATTAATGCTTATTTTAAGATGGGAATTAGTAAAGCGAAAGTTTTAAGCCCTCTCTCGTCATTATAGCGTAAATATTTACCGAGTTATTAAAGAAAATTTATATCGGCTATACACAGTACGTTGTCTTATAGGGTTTTTACATTAGAAAAGCATGTTATTCATTTGTTGGTGTATTTTTATCATCCCCAGCAACCTCGCGCCTACTTTCAAGCCTGGCTGGACCTTCTCCTAACCTTATAATGCGCAAAATTGTATTCCTAGAATTGCAGGTAAATGAAACCAGGAGCATCAGAACAGCCAAAAAATCAATGTTTTCAGATTTCAATAAAATTGGAAAAAATGTATGTTTTACACTGGTTTTGAGTTTTAAAAGTTTTGTATGTGGAAATTCAGTTCCCTCACGTCAGCGTGCTGCGTGCGAACTCGTTTAATATTTGGGCCACAATCTTATACTGCTGTTAGTTAGGTTCCTGTGTTTATTTATTTATTTTTAATTACAGTCTTAAATCTTCCTCCTTTAGATGCATGAGTTCACCTCCAATAACTGCATTCTTTCCAAAAGTCATAAGGTCAGGTTTGATTAAATACTTTGTAGGTCAAAACAATCACTGTATGCGAGTGTCACAAGTTTTATTTCAGAGGGAAACGTATACGTACACAACAGTAAAATGTCTTTGAATAGGCTTGCTAAACTTTTAAAAAATTTTGAAAACTGGATATAAGACTATATTTTATACAATGGAAACTAGCCCCCAACCACACAAAAGACAACAGTAATCAACAAGTTTCAAAAACAACAGCCACTCACCCAATAACTGAATCAGAATAACAGTCACTAACTTGAAAAAAATATCCTAAAAATCATTCTTGACCATTAGATCATTCTACAAGAAATGGATATTGCAAAATACTGATTTTTGGTCATCTTGTCGTTATTGTCAAATAGTTGACATGGTGTAGGCTTTATATCCTGCGACCAAACAAAAAGTAAAGGTTTAGACTTTGTACCTTTAAACTCTTTAAAACAAACCAATTTAGTGTTCTGATCAAAATACTGTGATGTTAAGTATAGGGAAACTGACAACCTATCAGGCAATAAAGTGTTACTACAGATAAAAAAGATACACTGACAATACGTTGAGTTAAATTAGGTCCTAATTTGTTTGTTGGTAAAATGTTCTAGTTAGTGTAGCAAGTAGTTGTAGTTAGTAGCTCCAAATTTGGGTTTTCAATTTAATTGTTAATAATCTATAGAACGTTTGTATCTAAGAGTAATCAATTAAAGTTGATATATTTTTATCCATTACATCTGTTTCAATAATTGAAAGTCAGAACAAGTTAAACTAAGTTTATGAAAAAAAGCTTTGTTTGCATGACTCTCTTGTTTCAAACTCACCAAACCACCACGGTTCATTTAAAACCTGAAAAATCTTATCAAGTTGCTGTTTGTTTGCATGACTCTCTTGTTTCAAACTCACCAAACCACCACGGTTCATTTAAAACCTGAAAAATCGTATCAAGTTGCTGTTTTTTTCAGCTGCCCCACTTAGAGTTTTAAAGCTAATTGAAGATAACTGATAAAGTGTAACTGCCAATGCATCATTATAAAGAAAAAGAGATTTTATTGTTAAGATTTTAAGCAACTGAAGCACTGTTAACAAATAAACATTTAGTATATTTGCCAGATTATCCTTTGAATTAACATTAATCATTACAAAAAAAATTATTGAAAGTTTTTTTACTCTCATTATTTTGGTCAATCTAGGTTACCTCTATACCTGTTTTTTTTTATTTTAGAGAATTTTCCTTATAGGGAAGAAGCTATTACCGTAGGTCTCATGGTAAGACTTAAGCCCAAGACCATGATAACTTTTCATTTTGAGGTCCCCAGATGCCAAAAACACCATTCGTTTAAAATTTTATAGATATGTATATATATATATATATATATATATATACACGTGTCCGTAAGCACGATAACTCTCGTAAAAAAGATCCGATCTTAATGAAATTTGGTACAAATGTGTAAAGTACCATTTATTTGAACGAGTTAAAAAACAGACGAATCACACCATCCGAAGGGGGGGTTTTCGGGGTTTTGTACCCCAAAAATGGGTTTTTTGGGGGTTTCACATGTAATTTTTATCTAAATCAAATTTTTATTTTTCCCATTGAATTCAGCATAAAAAAATAAATAATTTGGTATTTTTATCATTGCTCTATGTCAATGGGTTACTGAGATATTGGAAGTGCTAAACACAGTGCGTTGTCCAATGTTATCCTTATGGAGAAAAAGAACAATTGTATATCTCGCTTATTTGTGAATATAAACTGATGAAATTTGGTATTTGGCTTCATCTGGTTGTGGTTCATTGTTGTTTGCACAAAAAAATTTTTCTCCTATGGTTCCCGCAGCAGCAAACCTAGGTACTTGGTCCCCATGTTATTCTTATGGAAAATAATTAAAATTGTATATATCGCTTATTTATGAATGTATATGGATGAAACTTGGTATGTGACTTCACTAAGATGATATTGCATAAAAACCCATTATATTTTATTACTTGTGGCAGCAAACCTGCGTACTCATCCCCAATGTTATTCTTATGGAGAATAATTAATATTTTAAATATCACTTGTTTGTGAATATTTTTCTTATGAATTCTGTTAAGTGCTTTAATGTGTTATGTTATATATTCATTGGAAATTCGCTTAGTATACAGGTTTGCTGCGATGGGGTTATTTTTTCTTATTTTCTCATGATCTTATTAGTGAATTTCCTATGGAAAGTGAACTATTAGCATGACCTGCACGGTGAAACTTAAGCCCGGGACCACCATAGAAGTTCCTAACGTGACCCCCTGAACACGTTTTGGGGGGTTGTTCAAAATGTTATATATATATATATATATATGTTGTTTGGTTGCATTTTTTGTCCGATTTAATTCAAATTTGGTAGGGACGTTCCTTTCCTTTCTATAATCAGTTGGACAAGTTCGTTGGGCAAAACATTCGGAAAACTCTAAACCCTTTTTTGGTGATTAATCTTTCAAATTTCAAGTTTTTGGGCCCAAAAAGGGTCAGAAAAGCCCTGGATGTAAGATTTATGTAAGTATAAAGATGGAAATTAGTAAGGCAAAACTTTTAAGACCTCTCTCGTCATTCTAGCATAAATATTTACCAAGTTATTAAAGAAAATGGTAACCAACCAAACACAGTACATTGTCTTAAGGGGGTTTTATATTAGAAAAGCCTGTTATTCATTTGTTGGTGTACTTTTATCATACCCAGCAACCTCACGCCAACTTTCAAACCTGACTGGACCTTCTCTTAACCTTATAATGCTCAAAATTGTATTCCCAGCATTGCAGGTACATGAAACCAGGAGCATCAGAACAGCCAAAAAAATCAATGATTTCAGATATCAATAAAAATTGGATTAAATGTATGTTTTTACACTGATTTTAGTTTTTAAAGTTTGTTGTGTGGAAATTTACTTCCCTCATGTCAACATGCTGCGTGCGAACTCGTTTTTGTCTTAGTTTAATGTTTTAAAGATTTTGCTATTTTCAATTTAGTTCTGTTTTAACTACTTTTTTATCTATTCCAGCCGTAACTTTTTTGCTCTAGTGTGTCAGATGGGCACAATGAAAGAATTTATGGAGCTTTATGATAAACTGGTGCCTCATATATATGTTCCTGAACCAGGAATAATGGAAGTAAGTCTTTGTTAATACTTATTCATAATATTTCATTGTACAAAGGGTTGAATAAATTATTACATAGTGTTAAAAAAGCACCTGAAGACTTTTTTAATTTGCTTTTATACGCCACAGGTTTTTCACACAAATTGTCTAGGGAATCGAACCCTTGACCTCTTGTACTAAAACCCAAGACGCTAATTGTTAGATCGCTAACTGTGCAGGTTACACTGGGGGTAGTGCAATAATTCTTGTGTAGAAATGCATGTTTGGTCAATCATCATTTAGGTTATACTATTATTGTGTGGTTATATTGTTCTCTGTAGTTAATTAAATGTGTGCGGCAGTCAAATTTCCCTCTGTTATAAGATTTTTTTATTTATGGATCTTTTTGTAGCACACATTTTGATGTACCACAGAAAAAAATCAAGCAACAACTTGACCATCCACCTGCTTTAACATGCATTTGTACACAAGAACACTACTTGCCCTATGGAAATTTATTTTCTTTGGGATCATGATCAAATTCATTCTTTCACCATAGTCAAGTATACACTGTCAATAAACTAATCTATTCAAGTCGCCCAGAATATGGTCATCACCAGCTTATTCACACCATCATCCGTCAGGATCGCTAGTGTTTTATATTAGTTATAGTCTTAATCCGCCAGGTTCACTAGTGTTTTTTCTTTAATTGGGCCTCCAACCATTTGGATTTCTAGTGAGCTTTGGTGAAAATATTTCCTGACGTATTAGTTTTGAGACTGTCAATGGTACTTTAACTTTCATGATAAAAATAATTTGTTTATAAGTTTTATGGCCAAAATTGTATTAGTATATTTATATAGTCTTAGTATATTTATATAGTTTGAAATTCACTCTGGACGACATTTCAAAAAATAACACTATACAGTCTAATGCACAGAAAACATTGTGCAAAACATCATTAGCTTGTACTTCACACAACACCATTTAAACAACTTACTGAACGTAAACAAACTGCCTGTCCGTGAGACAGGATTGGATCAATAATAAAGGATTGCATCAACCGGCCAGTCTGACAGCTGTTGTGAGAATAGTGTTGCCAACTCACCGAATGGAAATTTACCACTAAAATAAACTTAAAAATAGACTAATGGATAAAAGTATCTGAAACACAGAAACAACTATAGGTAACCTAAATTACATTTACATGTTTGGCGTGTATATATGTATATATACACGACTAATGCTCATAAATGAATAGTACCTTTAGCTTATATATATATGTCCAACGCTTGGGAAGGGTTTAGGGCTTTTCTGTCATTTCCAGAGTTTTTATCTTACCTTTGATAATTATGAAAGTGTCATACAAATCATGAAATGTAAGATAAAAACTGAGGAAATGTCAGAAAAGTCCTTAAGGTTTCACCCAGTTGGCTTTTTAGCGTTTCAATGTTTACCCAACAAAGATTAGGATTTTATTTGATCAGATGATTATTAAAACCATTTTATTACCAACAAAGTTCATTAGTTTCACTACATAACGAAGTACCAACAGAGTTGGTTATATCTCTTGCATAAAGGCAAGAAAGAAAATCATAAGCAAATAGGCAGGAATTTACCCAGGGTCCAGACTCAAAAACAAGGAAAACATGGAAGCACTTGTTTTTTTCTGTATTAATATGCCTTACTTTGCCCAACTACATTGCCTATAGGTCTGTGCGTGGAACGTATCTGGCAAAGTAATGGATGAGCTATTACAGTACGAGTTGAAAAAAAACCGTCGACTGCCGTTTGGTCTTTTACAGCACTGATCAAATTTACTAGCCCGGGCTGAGATTCCAACCCACGACAAGGCTCCTGCTATGTTTTTGAAGTCCATTTCCTTGACCATTACACCAATGACTCACTTGTACTACCTCACTTTTTAGCGAATTTCCCCTATAGGGAAAAAGCTATTACCGTAGTCGGCATGGTAAGACCTAGGCCCGGGACCATGTTAACTTTTCGTTTTGAAGTCCCCAGACCCCAAAAATACCATTCGTTTGAAACTGTATATATATATATATATATATATATATATATATATATATATATATATGTGTGTGTGTATATGTGTCCGTAGGTGCGATAACTCTCGTAAAAAAGGTCCGATTTTGATGAAATTTGGTACAAACGTGTAAAGCAGCATTTATGACTTTAAGTTTGAAAACCAGACAGATCGACCTATCCAAAGGGGTATTTTGGGGGGGTTTTGTACCCCAAAAATGTTTTTTTTTTTAGTTTTTTACATATAATTTTTGAAAAAGTGAAATTTTATTTATTTTTTCATTGAAATCAACTCAAAAAGACGTACAATTTGGTGTTTTAATCATTGCTCTACGTCAATTGGTTACTGAGATATTGAAAGTGCTAAACACAGTACGTTGTCCGATGCTATTCTTATGGAGGATAAGAAAAATTGTATATCTCGCTTATTTATCAACTTATCCTGACGAAACTTGGTGTATTGCTTCATTTCATTGTGGTCTATTGATATTTGCACAAAACCCCATTTTTTGGCCAATGGTTCCCGTAGCAGCAAACCTGCATACTCAGCCCCATGTTATTCGTATGGAGAATAAGTAACGTGTTATCTCCTTTAATTATGAACATAAATTAATAGAACTTGGTATGTGGCTTTACCTAGTTGAGTTATATTGATATTTGTATAAAAACCCATTTTTAGTGTTACTTATTTCAGCAAACCTGCATACTCAGCCGCCATGTTATTCTTATAGAGAATAATTAAAATGTCATAAATAGTTTATTTATGAATGTATATTGATGAAACTTGGTATGTGGCTTTATGTGGTATTAAGATAATATTATATGCATTGGAAATTCGCTGAGTATGCAGGTTTGCTCCTACGGGGGTATTTCTTTTTTACGCTCCTTTGCCCAAAATTGAAAATTTCCCGAATCACACCTCCAGTTCCATAAGTTCTTTTGGGGTTAAGAGGAGTCGTTTGTCTTATTGTAATTGTGATTAATGTAATTAAATTGGTCTAATGTAATCTCCTGAATGTAATTAGTTGCTTCAAACTCTCTTACATAAACTGATTGACCTTTTGGGTTAGCATTATAAATGGGTTTTACTATTCAGTAAAAAATGTGTTAAAACCTCAGCAGCATTAAACAACATACATTTTTTCTGATACTGACAAGTGGATATGTTTATGGAAGAATTGAATTTTAAAATACTGACTCTATGTAGCATACTGTAAAATATGTTGTTAGAATAGTTTTGGATTTTGTTGTTGGTTAGATTTGTTTGAAGCAGTGTTGGTATTAATGTGTGAAATGTTGCTTCTTGTTTCAGCTGGTAATCAAGACAGTAGAGTTGAACGAGGCGTGGGAACTGCTGCCGCGGCTGTGGTCGGACCTGGTGATGTTCGACCAAGCGTCACGAGAGCCGAGCCTGGTGGCGATGTTGGCAGCCCTGCAGTGCAGCCTGGCGACAGACCAGCAGCTGCTAGACGAGCACGCTGACGTCGCCTGGGCCATATTTGAAAGGGTGAACGCTCAGCAGGGAGACGACGGCCGGGAGGAGAGGCTCAGGACCAGAATTAGGTGCGGAGCAGAATAACAATACAAAATCTCAACCCTTCACATTTTACTCACTGTTCACCATATAGGTATAATTGATTTTTAACAGGTGATTGATTTTGAACATTTATGATCGTTTGCAGTATGGATGAGTGAAAGAGTTCACTCATGAACGCTGAATGGCCATCACGTCGGTAGCTCTTCCAGTGTTCCAGTCAGGTGTTACAAACTACTCTCAATCCGTAAAACTATCCTTAATCACATTTTAGGTTATGTATTCTACTTGTCAGTAGTCATATTGTTCAATGAGGCACAAGGAGGGACTTTAGGCCTTTGTTGAAGGATGTTTCTCTTATTAAAACTAGAATTTTTGTTTAACACTAGGCTATATATCTGCTTGTTATTGCATCTTTGAACCTGTTTATGCTTAACTTTATTTTACTGTTTATTAACTTTTCCACTTTTGTAAATAACAGTGATTTGTTAAATACCGGGTGTCCCTCCCCTCTTAATTTTTGAACGACTGTAAATTTTCAAACAATCTTTGGTAAATGTTTCTAGCATGAGTCAAAGTGTTTTTTTAAGTGGTTAAGGGTTTCATCCTTAACCCCTAAATATTGGTTTCTGGGGTAGTTGTCATTTTTTAAATAGCAACCCCTAACAAGTTGCATTTCATTTTAAAGAGGGTAAAAAAAGAAAATGAATGTCGCAAACCAGACCTTTCTATGTTTATTTAATCTAATGTTATGGCTAGCAAAATATGTATTTATTTTGTTTTTTATTCTGTTAAAACTCCCCTCCTTGCCAGAAATCATATACAGAGTGGGGAAATCCAACTTTCCTTTTATCAGACCTTTGAACAAAGACCATTTAAAGTGCAAGAAAGTCTTTTGAAAACCTTTATTTTTGCCAAGAGGTGAATGGAGGCCTTAGAATTAAGAGGGGAAGGGTGGGACCTTTATGGGACACCAGGTATATACATTCAGTAAATTTGTATAACTTCTTTAAATATGTACAGTCATAAAATAAACTCATAAGGTTTAAAATTCATAACGTTGAGCAATATTTGTCAAAACCACTCCCGTCCCTAGGGAGGATTTTCCTTGATTCCCAAGCCACTCATGACCCCTGTGTTGTAGCTGGACGGGACAGATGCTGGGAGATGTGCTGCAAGTGTTGCTGAGAGCTGACAGGTACCAACAGGCCGTGGAGGTGCTCAACTGTCTGGATAAGAGGCAGAATGAAGTTCTCGGTGTGCCATCCATCGAGAGTCTATCTGCGTTCTTGGACAAGAGTATAGAGAGAAAAGAAATCCAAAATGCAATCGTACGTTGTCTTTTAGATTTTACCTAATATTTTATGAATATTTCTTTAAAAATAATTTAACTCAACCCTTAAAACCCATTAGTTTTGCAAGCAACAATATTAAATTTATTTTTCCGAGAGAGGCTATCTAGTTAAGGTTAATTAGTGAATATTTTTGCTCTAAGTAACATTCAATTGCTAATGGTTTTGAATAGATCAACTTTATTTGAAAATTAGCCAAGTTTTATGTCAAATTGCTAGAGGTGAGTTTTTTAACACGTTCGCTGCGCAGTACGGGTATACCCGTAGTTGCGGTTGTTCCCCCGGAGCGCGCTACGGGTATGCCCATACAGTTGCTATGCAAAAGTTACAGGCTTCTGTGTGCACCAGTGTGGTGCGAGGGGTAAACAATTTGTTGCCAGCGTGTAGCTTAGAATGCGAGCTTTATTTTGGTGTAGGTTGGTAGTAAATTTCCCCCAATATCCCGGCCGTCACGGGACTTCCCCGCAGTAGTTTTTGTCCGACTTATTCCCTGTACAGGCAACCCTGATTGTCTACTGCTATCTGGATTGTTTTGCTACCTGGTGGTGTTTTGTAGAACTACGTCCAGTGGTGTTGTAACGCAGTACTGCACCGCACAGTGTTTATTGTCATTCGTTAGCCGGGAATTCAAAATGTGACCGCGCCTACCGGAACAGTTGCCGCATGGCAGGAACACGCCCATGGGCCTGCCCCGCAGCGAACGTGTTAAAGAGGGTATAACATCAGTAAGAATTTTGCCTCATTTTTAACTGTGGGCCTATTGAAGGAACTTGAAAAGGATGCTGCAATGAGTTCAGGTGACTGTATTTTAATGTTTGTCTTTTTGATGAGAGTTACATGAGGATCGTTTTTTTATCAACCTCCGATAGGCCATAAATAAAAGCTTACGGGATGTAACACGATATAACACATCTTAGCTTATGAATCCCTCTTTAAAAAACAACAATAACACCTAATATGCTAATAAAAAAGTTGTTTATAAATAAAAGACAAGTGTATATAAGAGTTTAGAGATGACCTTGAAATTTCAGGAAATTGCATGGATAAACCACTTAGGTGATCCTATGGTTTTCACCGCTTCATCAACTCATTGAACACGGTTTTCTATAGTGACATATTTGTGCCCTTGAACCACTTCATCATGTTCATCAGTACAGCCATCTTTAAATGTTCGACACCAGATTTGAGCCTGGAAGTGACAGAGCATTTGGTGGGGGGATGCGCTGTTCCATCATGTAAGCATTACCCGCCTACTGCTTGTCCAGTGTTTACTGCCATGTCACACATCAATTCATTGGCGGCAACAGTCCCAGGACTACCTTAAAACTAGTATAACCCAGTTTTGAGGTTGTCATTACATATGGTAAGTCTTTTGGCTGTCCATTATGACAAACTTCCCTTTCACCTTTGGTCCCTCCATTAGCAGCGGCTAGGGACAGAATCTCCGGGTTTGGTCTCCAACCTGCCAACCTGAAAATGGATGGTCCCTGGCTGTTGTTCATGGATACCCTGTCAGTTGAGTTGACCAGTTGGAGGGCAGAAAGTGGGTCCCCTGATTGAGAGCCTCATCCCAGCTGTCACAGGGGCAAGGGAGTTGGCCCTCTGAAGGTTCGATTTGGCTGCCGTTCCATCCCACCCTTTCCTTTCCTGCTATATCCTATCCTTCCGGTAACCTGTGCAATATTCCCATTTGTGGAAGATGTGCCTAGCAGCTATGCTGGGGTGTCCTAATCCGCAACAATGATGATGATTGGTGGCATCATTCTTTGAAGAAAGTATTGAAAAGTGTTTATATTCAAATGAGTATGACAAATGCCTCAATCGTTACGGTGACTATGTTGAAAACTAAGCATAAGTGTACCTATTCTTGGGTAATACAATTTTGGTTTGTATACACTTGTCTTTTATTTATGGCCTGTCGGTGGTTGATAAAAAATCGACCCTCGTATTAGTTGTTTTAATACAAATAAATAAATAAATTGTTTGTCATATTTACATAAAAGCATCGACAAAGTCTCAATTACAGCATCCAGCTAAGTCAAAAAATTTCGTACACTAAGTACATTAGTCTATCATTAACAATGAGAATAGCAGAAAAAAATTACAAGCAACAAATGTTTAGGTATGCACCATCTGGCAAAAAGTTATTAGGATTATAAAATTAAAATTAAATTTTTTTAAGAGAAAACAATTCCTTAGTGGAATACATTGGATTTTTTTAAAGCCAACTGTAGAATTTATGTTTGAAGGTTTTTCATTGTATGTGTTAATGTATTATTTTAGCTTATCATAAAGATGAAGGCATACAACTTATGGTTTTTTTGGCTTTTGGTTAGTCTATGAAAATCTATTATGTTATTGTCTTTGTTACGGATGTTGTAGTTTTGAGTGTTAAAACTATGATTCAACAGATCTGGGTTTTTAAACAAATAAACAATTAAATCAAAAAGATACAAGGTGATAACTGTCAACATTTCAGAAGATATAAATACCCCCGTCGCAGCAAACCTGCGTACTCAGTGAAATTACAATGCATAATAAATTTCTTAATACCACATAAAGCCGCATACCAAGTTTCATTAAAATACATTTACAAATAAGCGATATATAAAATTGTAATTATTCTCCATAAGAATAACATTGGGGATGAGTGCGTAGGTTTGCTGAAACAAGGAACACAAACAATTATAAATAGAATTAAACTAGGTGAAGCCACATACCAAGTTTCATCAATATTCATTCATAAAAATAAGCGATACCGGTATATAACATTTTAATTATTCTCTAGAGATGTGTGAGTACTCGAAATTTCGAGTTCGGCACTGTAACTCGAGGTTTTACTGAAACTAAAGTTTCGAGTGAGTTTACTCCCGCCGTTTACCCGCGGTACCAAGGGCCGTCCGTGGCCGCGCGTCGTCTGTAAATTCAAATTGAGTGTGAACGCATTTGAGGTGTTAAGAATTGTGATGTGGAATTTAGTGTTTTATTAATAAATGAGTAAGTTGTGCTTATACATTTGTGTTAATTTTTACAAAAATGGAGGATTTACCAGGTCCTTCAGATTGAGTTGTATGAACACTGTCTATATAGTCCACTTCTAGGTTAACCTAACTTTGTCATTTTTTGAAGTAAAATATCAAAAAAAATCTTAAATGAAATCTAATAGGTAAAAAAAGTTTGTGCTTGTTTTTTGTTCCATAATAATTTAAATTGAGTCAATCCATTAATTTTAGGCTCAACTGCTCAACTGTCCTTTGGCATTGAACTTTTTTTAAAGACAAGTGATTTGTTTTGGCCTTGTTTAAGTTTTATTAATGATATTTTAAATAATTTATAATATTTTAAAACTCTATTTAAGACATGGCTTCAATTTCATCAATTGATTTGCCGAAACATATCTTCATTTTGTTACTAACTGATTGGTCTTATTTGGACTATTAGTGTTAAAATTAATGCTAAGATATGTTAGAAAATACATTTTGTGGGGTAAGTAAGTAGGCTAATGTTTTACCATGTAATAGGCCTTTTAAATATTAAAATAAAGTTTATTTTAACTTATAGGCCTAAATGTAATTTTTTTTAGGCTCTAAGATGTAGCTTAGACCTAAACATAATATACAAAACATAGGATAAATAAATACCCCCCCGCAGCAAACCTGCGTACTTAGCGAATTTACAATGCATAATATGTGTCTTAACCCTACAACTGATAACCGTTGATGTCATTGACGATAATGGCGTTTGTACAGTGATACTGTCGATTACGTCGACAGTATGTTTTTATGCGTGTTGCTCAGCAACAGCTGATGATATTTATTTCGTTCTTGCGGGAAACCATTGTAGACAATATTTGCCATCCTTCAGTAACCGACTTTAGTGATTTAATTGTTTTTTCGTCTTTGGACTAGTGTGCCTTTTGTCTGTCGCTATGTTCAGCTGACTCGCGTCTGCCGATCCTTCAGCTGTCAGTGATTTGTGACTGTAGTGTTTAGATGAAGCGAGTTACTGTTTGTTCTACGTTATTATTATTATTGTAGTATATTTTCGTAATTAGTCATTATTGTTATTAGAATGGGCGATGAACTTAGATCAAGTGATATAAGAGAAATTTTATTCGATTATGACAGTGATGGAGGTAGTGACATTTCTAAACTAGGCGATGAAGTGTATAATAATGTTTCCGATGAATCTGAAAGTGAATCAGAAAACGAGGTAGGCCTTGGACAATGCAGTTATAGTTCCCCTGAACCTCTTGCAAATATTGAAGTAGACCTAGGCCCAAGTACTAGCTTCTCCCATGAACCTTGTGCTGAAAGGTCGGTCTCAAGTAGGCCTACTTGGGTTCCCCCTTATGTTGGAAGTATTACAAGTGATTTTTCTCCACACTCTAGCCCTAGGCCCCATAGCTCTAGTTTCCCTGTGCCCCCTAGTGAACATGAAAGTGTTGACTCTGATCTCTTTGCACCCCCTACTCCTGTGCCTCCCAGCCCATGATCCCCTAGTGTTGTTCATTCCGATTCATCATCTGAGTCAAGTGCACCTGACAGCAGAATACCTTTGGCTAGAAGGGTTAAATTATGTCAGTGGACTAGGGTGATACCTCCAGAACATGACAGGAACATTGAAAATGAGTTCAAGGTTAGAAATAGCGGCATTAGGAATTGTCCTCCCAGAAACTCAAACCCAATTGCCTACTTTTATCTGTTTATTACCGAACTAATGTTGAATATGTTTGTGAGGGAAATCAATGCATATTAAAACAAGGTTATAAACACAAAAAGAACTTCAGGTGAACTGGCAAAATAAATCCAGATTGAGAAGGTGGGTTGATGTAACCGCCAGTGAATTGAAAAAGTTCCTCGCCTTAGTTATAAATATGGGTATCGACAAGAGAAACAATTTAGTTGATTACTGGTCAACAAAGAAATCGCTTTACACATCTTTCTTTCCTAATACAATGTCTGTAAATAGGTTCCAACTAATTTCATCCATGTTTCGCATTACTGCTACTCCACCATTGCTCCAACAAGGGCAGCAGGGCTACAATCCTTGGAGTAAAGTTAGGCCTATGTTAGATCATATAAACAAGGCAATGAAAAACTATTTTGTTCCATATCAAAACATTTCAATTGACGAGAGTCTTATTGGGATGAAGAATAGGTGTTTTTATACAATACCTACCAACAAAAAAATCCCTGTCGGTTTGGTATAAAAAATTTGAACTGTGTGACAGTAAGACAAGCTACATTTATAATGTTTCCCTTTACAGCGGTACTGACTTTTTGGCAGATAGTAATGACCCATTCACACAGAAAGTAATAATGAATGAGCTGTCACAAAGTAAATTATTGGATAAAGGATACCATGTTCTTACTGACAACTGGTACACCAAAATACCATTGGTTAAAGAACTTTTGATTAGGAAAACCTTTCTAACTGGGACCGTAAATAAAAATACAAGATTTACCCATACAGATAAAAAACAAACAGTCGGGCCAACAAGAAAGTGTATATTACAGGCACAGAGGAAAGAAGATGTTGCTAGTAAAGTACAAACAAAGAGCAAACAGAAAACCTGTGTACTTGATAAGTACAGGCTGCAACGCTGACGGCGACTTATTACAAGTAAACACGGCTTACAGGCTGTAAAGCCAATCATGATCAACTCCTACAACCTAAATATGGGTGGAGTAGACAACAGTGATAAGTCTGTGTACCACTTGTCTATCAGCAGAGCAACTAAGAAGTATTGGAAGAAAATATTTACAAACCTGCTTGACATTGCACTATTTGACGCGTACCTCTTGTACTGCGAAAATACTGACCGACCAAAGTCCAGGCAGGACTTCCATTCTTGTATTGTAGAGACATTAGCTGGTGAATAACTACCAGGGCCTGCAATGCTTGCAGTTGAGGGCGGTCAGCACAAGCTTGACCATTTACCTGGACGCAAAGAACGCGTCTGCTACGTTTGCGCCAACGATCCTACAGTTGCGAAAAAGGGAAGGACCTCATACTGGTGTCCTGGATGCAATTGTGGCATCTATTTCCTTTGTTACAGCAAACTACAACATTATTGGAGGCCTGTGCAAAGAGGAAAGAAGAGGAAAGAACCAGGAAGTGATTCTGATTAGGAAAAAACAACAAAGAAGGGAAAAGTAAAAAAATGGGACTAAGGTTTTTGGCCGAACATTTATTTTTTTACATAAAGACATTATTTTCTTATATACTATTTTTATTCCTAGGTAAATTTGCTACAAAATGTATATTACAGAATTTGAATTTGACAGTTGTTTCCATAGTTGCAATATAGTGAAAAGTAAAAAATAATTTTGAAATTTTATAACTTTCTTCATTCTACTACCAGAAACAAAGGAAAAACTTTATAAGTCCACATAAATTGTTATTTTATGGGTAGAGTTTTTTTGTTGAAAACAAAGATGTGTAACAGTTTTCATTAGCTCATTATTTGT
Source organism: Allygus modestus (assembly GCA_963675035.1). Classification (NCBI taxonomy): domain Eukaryota; kingdom Metazoa; phylum Arthropoda; class Insecta; order Hemiptera; family Cicadellidae; genus Allygus; species Allygus modestus. The sequence goes on along the minus strand of OY776111.1, from coordinate 121,721,647 downwards.
ATTTTATACGATTTTTTGAAAAGAATTTTACAAAATGGGTAAAAAGAGTGTATCATTTCACGGATGACACACTATCAGTTGTTAGGGTTAATACCACATAAAGCCGCTTACCAAGTTTCATAAAAATATATTCACAAATAAGCGATTTATACAATTTTAATTATTCTCCATAAGAATAACATTTGGGGATGAGTAAATAGGTTTGCTGAAACAAGGAAAACAATTGGTTTCTATGCAAATATCAGTATAACACAACTAGGTGAAGCCACATACCTAGTTTCATCAATATACTCTCATAAATAAGTGATATATCCCATTTTGATTAATCTCCATAAGAATAACATGGGGGATGAGATCGCAGGTTTGCTGCAACAAGGAACGAAAAAAATTGGTGTTTAGGCAAATATCAATATAACTCAACTAGGTGAAGTCATATACAAGGTTTTATTAATTTATGTTCATAATTAAGGGAGACAGCATTTTAATTTTCCTCCATAAGAATAACATGGGGGCTGAGTACGCAGGTTTGCTGCTACGGGTACCTTGACCAAAAATTATTTTTTGAGCAAACATCAATAGATCACAACCAGATAAAGCCGTATACCAAGTTTTGTCAGTATACGTTCATAAAAAAGTGAGATATAATTATGTTCTTATTCTTCATAAGAATAGCATTAGACAACGTACTGTGTTTAGCACTTTCAATATCTCGGTAACCGATTGACGTAGAGGAATGTTCAAAATACCAAATTGTGTGTTTTTTTAAGCTGAATCCAATGGTGAAAATTAAAATTTAATTATTTCAAAAATTATATGTAAAAAGTTCAAAAAACCTATTTGTGGGGTACGAAACCCCCCCAAAATACCCCTTTAGATAGAGCATATGGCTGGTTTTCGAACTTAGTCATAAATGTTGCTTTACACGTGTATTCCAAATTTCATCAAACTCGGACCTTTTTTACGAGAGTTATCGCATCCACGGACACACATATATATATATATATATACACACACACACACACAGTTTCGAACGAATGGTGTTTTTATGGTCTGGGGGCTTAAAGCGAAAAGTTATCATGGTTCCGGGCCTAAGTCTTACCATGCCGACTACGGTAATAGCTTCTTTCCTATAGGGGAAATTCGCTAAAAGACGAAGTAAAATAAAATACCCCCGTAGCAGCAAACCTGCATACTCAGCGAATTTCCAATGCATATAATATTATCTTAATACCACATAACAAGTTTCATCAATATACATTCATAAATAAACTATTTATGACATTTTAATTATTCTCCATAAGAATAACATGGCGGCTGAGTATGCAGGTTTGCTGCTACGGGAACTATCGGCCAAAAAATGGGTTTTTGTGCAAATATCAATAGACCAGAAGCAATTTACCAAGTTTCATCAGGATAAGTTGATAAATAAGCGAGATATACAATTTTTCTTATCCTCCATAAGAATAGCATTGGACAACGTACTGTATTTAGCACTTTCAATATCTCAGTAACCAATTGACGTAGAGCAATGATTAAAACACCAAATTGTTCGTCTTTTCAAGCTGATTCCAATGTAAAAAAATAAAATTTCACTTTTTCAAAAATTATGTGTAAAAAAACCCATTTTTGGGGTACAAAACCCCCCCAAAATACCCCTTCGGATAGGTCAATCCGTCTGGTTTTCGAACTTAAAGTCATAAATGCTGCTTTACATGTTTGTACCAAATTTCATCAAAATCGGACCTTTTTTACGAGAGTTATCGCACCCACGGGATATATATATATATATATATATATACAGTTTCAAACAAATGGTGTTTTGGGATCTGGGGACCTCAAAACGAAAAGTTATCATGGTCCCGGGCCTAGGTCTTACCACGCTGACTACGGTAATAGCTTCTTCCCTGTAGGAGAAATTCGCTAAAACTGAGATTATTTTTTAATGAAACTGTTAATTAATACCTTATAGGTTATAACAACCTTAATACCAAAAGATTAAAAGTATTTTATCTTCCTGACAAAATGTTATGCAATTACTTTGGTATGACTTATTTTCAGATAAATGTACTTAACTTTTTCCAGTGAAGCAGGAATCCATTTATTTGACTTACTATTGTTATTTTCAGGTCATAGTGACTAGAAAAGTATATTTTAATAACAAAATTTCTAAATGGAACCCTATACACTGTTTTGATTCAATTCAACTCAACCTATGTATATACTCGACTCGAACTCGAGATTCTAATCTTTTGTCATTTACTCGACTCGACTTAAAAAACCTGTACTCGCACATCTACGTTTCATCAGTATACATTTATAAATAAGCGATATATAACATTTTAATTATTCTCCATAAGAATAACACGGGGACCGAATACCTAAGTTTGCTGCTACGGGAACCATAAGCGACAAATTTTTTTGTGTAAACCACAACCAGATGAAGCCATTTACCAAGTTTCGTCAGTTTATGTTCATAAATAAGCGAGATATAATTTTTTTTCTTTTTCTCCATAAGAATAACATTAGACAACATACTGTGTTTAGCAATTTAAATATCTCATCAACCAATTGACGTAGAGCAATGATCAAAATACCAAATTGTTTGTTTTTTAAGCTAAATTCAATAGTAAATATTAAAATTTGATTAAAATAAAAACTACATGGGAAAACCCCCCAAAAACCCCGCTTTGTATGGTGCGATTCGTCTGGTTTTCAAACTCCTTCAAATAGATGGTACTTTACACATTTGTGCCAAATTTCATTAGATCAGATCTTTTTTACGAGAGTTATCGTGCTTACGGACATATATATATACAGGGTGAGTCAGACCACCCGTCCAGCATGTATAACGGGAGAACGGTTTGGTCAAAAGTCATCAAACAAAATTCTTCCCCACCAAAACGCATATGGGCTATATATTAAAAATATTTTCATCAAAATCGATGTACAGAATGTTCCAAAACGTCACGGGTTTCAATCTCAAAATGTTCTTATGTAAACATTGGGCATGTTATACATAATTTTAAAGGTCTCATTAAAAGAAACATTTTGGCGAAAACAGAATTCACTTATCTTTATCCGTTTCAAAATGGCGGCCATTTTTGTGTAAAATATTGACATTTACGGAATACCCTGTATTTTCTAAACCACTACTCATATCATTTTTCCGACTTGAATTTCTTACTCGTGATAAAGTCAGCTTTACTCTGATATGCTACAAGATAGGTTTTTTTAGAAAATCTATATTTCAAAAAAATATTATTTTTCAAAATGCTTATATGCTCAAAATTCAATAAAGTCAAATGGTAGCGTATATCAAAAAGCATACCATTGAAAAGGTCTTGTAAATCCTAGCAACTTTCTAATTTAGACCAACCTTGTCTCTCTTTTCGTTTTTCTACAATCAGCAAAAAACATTGTTTTCCTATATGAAATGCATGTTAATTTGCATAACACTTGCATGTATCCTGTGGTCACATTCGTTTTATGTGTTATGTACAATTAACATGCATTTCATATGGGAAAACAATGTTTTTGCTGATTGCAGAAAAACGAAAAGAGATACAAGGTTGGTGTAAATCAGAATGTTGCTAGGATTTATAAGACCTTTTCAATGGTACGCTTTTTGACATACGCTACCATTTGACTTTTTTGAATTTTGGGCATATAGGCATTTTGAAAATAAATATTTTTTTTTAAATATAGATTTTCTCAAAAAAACCTGTCTTGTAGCATATCAGAGTAAAGCTGACTTAATCACGAGTAAATTCAAGTCCGAAAAATGATATGAGAAGTGGTTTAGAAAATACAGGGTATTCCGTAAATGTCAATATTTTACACAAAAATGGCCGCCATTTTGAAACGGATAAAGGTAAGTGAATTCTGTTTTCGCCTAAATGCTTATTTTAATGATACCTTTAAAATGATGTACAATATGCCCTATGTTTACATAAGAACATTTTGAGATTCGAACCCGTGACCTTCAGTTTTGGAACATCCTGTACATAGATTTTGATGAAAATATTTTTAATAGATAGCCCATATGCGTTTTAGTGGGGAAAAATTTTGTTTGATGACTTTAGACCAAACCGTTCTCCCGTTATACATGCTGGACGGGTGGTCTGACTCACCCTGTATATATACAAATTTGAACGAATGGTGTTTTTGGCATCTGGGGACCTCAAAATGAAAAGTTATCATGGTCTTGGGCTTAAGACTTACCATGCCACCTATGGTAATAGCTTCTTCCCTATATATAGGGGAAATTTCCCTAAAAGAGGTCTACAGTGATCCAATCTACCAGCTGACACTGGGTAGTTTCTGTTAAATGCTTTCTTGATATTCATGTATTTAGCAACTTTAATACCCCCCCCCCCATTTGCTGCAGCTTATAAATACCTCAAAATAAGTTTGCATTAGCAAAGTCTTCTCTCAGTTTTTAATTTAGTAGGGATCTTTTACAGAGTTTGGAGTAATTTGTATGAATCCCAACGACATTTTTAACATTTTTACAGGGAATAGTGCAAACACAGTCTTGATACTATCAGTGGTTTACAGTGTTTTTAAATAGCCAAAATACAAATAACAACTAGATCCAGTTTTTACCTTTGACCACATTTTAAAAATCTTCAAGATCGGTCTGATGAACCTCAAACTATAAGGCAAGTGCTCAACCACTACGCTACCCAACCCAAGGGTGCCCCTCCCCTCAAAGGAAATAGAGCGATTCATCCTCTCCCCAAATCGTAAGGTCATTGGTTGGTTTGATTTTTTCCTTATACAAATAATTATTGCACTACAGTTGTCCATTAACAAATCGACTTTTCTATTTCCTGATTGAATTTTATAGTTTTTTAAGACAAGCTAGGGAACTTTATATGGTTTACTCCGGTATCATTTTAATTTCAATCGGACTTATAGTTTTTAAGATATTGCACTTTTACTAACCCAAAAGTTTGTGACATTATAATTTATTATTTAAGGTGTGTTTTATTTAGGAATGAATTAGGATACCCGTTACAAAGATCCATACCATCAATGCAAGCTAACCTATTTCAGTGATACACGTCTATGTGGTTCACAATTTAAATCAATGCGACTAGGTTATTTAGGGGTACTATAATTTTGTCACAATTTATTTGTTATATTATATGTTTATTTTTTATTTACATTAACTAAATATTTATATTTACAGAGTCATAGTATAGAATTATTATTCATATGTTTATAACCAGGCATTCTTTTCATTGCAGTGGTGCATCCAATACTGCTATGATGCTGGTTTTGAAGACACGGTCAGGATGGCTCAGAAACTCTGCAGTTCAGTCCAGCTTAGTGACAATGAACACAACCAACTAGTCAGTATTGTCGGAAAGGCGCCTCTTGAAAAACAGGCTTCTTCTGCAAGTTAATAATTACTTATGTAAAAAAAACCTTAGAACCTGTAGTGTAATTTTTGTAAAAATAAACGCTAAATTTATAAAAAATGTTCCTGATTTTCTCAAAAATAACCAATGCTATGGTAATGTTTTAGGCTAGGATGCACTTGATTGTGTCAATTGGAGTATGCATGAACAGGTTATTATCTTACTGGAATGGATTGAAAGTTTTCATTGGCAGGTATCGTAAGACTAAAATAATAATCTTTTTTCTTTTTCACTAGGTATTATCAAAATTTTATATACCGGTAATAAAATTATGCATTTAACTTCACTGGAAATAGAAGTCGCCAGCAGGTTCAAGAAATTTGGGGTATTGGATTTGTTTTGACAATGCAGAATACCATTAATGAAATATTGAATCCCAACATTGAAGATTGTAACAAATTAGATGTGCCTAGAGTGTACAAAATTAGGTTTAAGGTTCCCCAAATTGCCCTCCCTAATACTAAACCTAAGCCACCAAGCCAGCTAAACCTCATCGAGCAATTTTCCGGCGTCAAGCGGAATGACGTAGTCTTGCTTTGGGCGCCACGAAGGCCTGGTCTCCACATTGACAAAGTATGAAATTTATAATCATTAAGGGTTCCCAGCATGGGGGAAGGGGTGAGGTTGGGAGCTATCCAATCTTGTGTAAATATTGTTCCTTAAATTAATCATGGTGACCAAATAAAAGTTTTTTAATTCTCTTATTTTTCCTCCAATTAAATTTGTACGTCAGTTTTAGTACAACATTTAAACTTTTAACAGCGTCTTTTCTGCCAATAACTGCAGTTAGACCCAATTTTATTGGCCGAAATCAACAATTTTACCATGTTTATCAGGTTAAATTCCCAGTTTTACCGCATTTTAAGGCTGAAATCAACTCAAAGCACTTCATTGGCCAAAAAGTATAGGCATCTATCTATAAACCATTTTATAGACGAAAACGGCGATCAGAGAGTGGTTTATCAGCCCTAAACAATTTGACAGAGTTTTCAAAGCTGGAAAAGAAACTGGGACATGTTTTATCGGCCAGAAACAACAACAGAGCAGCATATTATCTACAGAAAACAGCAATTTGTTTTTCAAACAGCAATTTAAGTCATCTCCCGTCATCCTACAATTTGCCAAACTTCTACAATTTTTATTTAAAAATTTCGCTTACAGAATTTTATACAAAGATAAATATAGTATTTATCTCAGCCCTGCCTAGACAGTAAGCACCATTCTGACCCAAGCGTGTCTTAATGTAGCACGTGGCAGAAATCTTCGTCACAAGTTTTAAACTCGAATAATATTTTAATGATTATAATATGTTTGTTGTTTGTTTGTTTTTGGGGGGGTTAGGAGGCCCCGGCATAGCCCCTTTGGGATATTATGCAGCCACCAGAAAGAGGGAAAAGAGGGACAGGAAAGGTAGTAGGACGGGGTCAGTCTGCCTCTCCAGAAAGGGAGAGAGAACCCTACCTAGCTCCCGGGCTCTGTAGTTGACAGAACCCCAGGACAATTCACCCTCTAACCCAACATCCCCCTAAGTCCACCAGACAGGGACCGCCATCTAGGGGCGGATCTAGGAATTTGTTGAGGGGGGGCGCACTTGGGAATTTGAATTATTTTATAGGCAGAATTTTTGCTATAAATAAAATGAAAATGAAGCTGTTTAGTGAACATGATAAGGGTTTAAAATAAAACCTATAACTTTACTTACCATAAGATATTCTGTTTATTCCATGAAATAAATAGAAAACACTAATTCATGAATTTATATGTCTTACAAACTAATATAACCAACTAAACTAATCCGGTTATTTACATCGGATTATTGAACAAACTAGAAGTTCTATAGAAAATGTTTTCCAATAACTTTTTAATACCAACTAATTAGCTACAACTTTCTCACTGGAAGTTTGTTTCTACCTCAAAAATAAAAAAAGGTTTGCGCTTACTGATGTTTTTGTCACACTCTTACAACTTTTTAATATACAGTATTTCATTATTAAAAATTAAACAATTTTAAACTAATATATAGTTATACCATTATATGCGGCAACTTATGCAGAAAAGGAATATATAAGTTTCATTGTTTTTAAGAGGTCCAGGAGTGTGTAAACGTCAGCGTGCTCACCGCTCGGGATTACTCTCTCTTCTGCCGTGTCCTACAGTTTTGGTCTAGCCTGATAATTCAATTTCTGCTCACTTTTGAGGCTGACAGATTGCGAGCGGAACTGTTCGGGAGGGGGAGGGGGATGAGGTAGTCCTGTTGTATGTCACTAACTTCCTTCCCCTCTCGAACGAGGTGCATTTCAAGACTTCAGCGCTGCCTACTGGAAAGAATTGTAACTGCCACTGAGGCGTACGCTACTCCCATAAGAAAGCAATCGCTGATTATTTCTTCTCTTTGCTGCGACCTAGTGGGAAGGCAGCCTTAGAGTACCTGAAAAAATGACGGTCAACATGAAAGCTTCACTTTTTTACCCAGGCAGGACCTCTAGATATATTAAACTCGTTGAATCTATCCAACTATTTTGATCCGGTTCAGATACAGCCGGTTTACATTTTCTAACATACATATATGGTGAAAACAACCCGATAACAAATAATCAATCTCTAACTATTAACGAATAATTATGACAGTTAACTGCAATAAAATAGTTTAATCATATGATTATTTTTGTTGACTCATCCTTCGGTTTGTCATCCTCTGACCAGTGTACCAACTTTTGGACTTAAGAAATCTAGCGCATTATTGTTGAAGAGTGTTGTCTCCAGTAACACCAATTGGCCTTGGTTAAAACAATAGACCATATGTTAAAACTAAGTGCTGGGCTGGAATTAAGCATAGGTTACTTAGGGGCGCACCTAGAGGCCTGCACTACACAGATCCCCATTCAAAAGCGTGATACAAACAAGAAAGAAAGGTCACCAACAAGGCCCACACCAGTGGTTGTGCCTTGGGGCCCACGGCTCCTAAATCCGGCCCTGACTAATAAGCGCTAAGATTACTAAAACTGGCATTATTTCGGGTATAAAGATTAATTTCCGGGTAATCATCTGAAATTCCAAGAAATTACCCGGTTTTCAGATATTTAAAGCTTGCGCGGGGATTTTATGGAGATTACTACAGAATAACCGGGATTTGGGATTTGTTACAAAATCAAATCAAATATCTCATACAAAATCTTTACTACAAACAACCAATTATGGAGTTGCTCAAGGATCTATTTTGGGGCCCATTCTTTTTCTTTGTTATTTAAGAGGTTTTTCTTCAATTTTATCTGGTCATCAGAGCAAGTTATGTCTCTATGCAGATGACTCCACCTTAATACTTACGGGTAAAACTGTAAATGAAGTGGAGACTATTGCTAATAACTTGGACTGATTAATAATTACTTTAACAGTAAAAATTTGTTAATACATTTTGATAAGACAAATCTTTTATCTTTTCATACTAAAGAAAATAGGAACAAACCTATGCCAGACATTGCAATAGATAGTTTTAAAATATCTCAATTCAGAGATACAAAATTCCTCGGATTATTGTTAGAAGAAAATTTAATTTGGAATGATCATATTGTAACACTGCAAAAAAAAGTATCTTCTGGAATATTCGCTCTTAAAACATGTCTTGGTATTGCTCAATCGAAACTCTAAAAACTATTTACCATGCTCATGTTCATTCTCATATATCCTTCGGCATTGTTTGGTATGGAGCAACTAGTAACACAAATTTATTAAGTATTAAGTATTTTGAAACTACAAAATACACCCGTTGCAGCAAACCTGCATACTCAGCGAATTTCCAATGAATTATAACATAACACATTAAGCCACTTAACGATATTCATAAGAAATATATTAACAAACAAGCGATATTTAAAATATTAATTATTCTCCATAAGAATAACATTGGGGATGAGTACGCAGGTTTGCTGCAACAAGGAACACAAAATAATGGGTTTCTATGCAAATATCAATAGAACTCAGCTAAGTGAAGTCACATACCAAGTTTCATCCATATACATTCATAAATAAGCGATATATAACATTTTAATTATTTTCCATAAGAATAACATGGGGACCGAGTACCTAGGTTTGCTGCTACGGGAACCATAGGCGAAAAATTGTTTTTTTGTGCAAACAACAATAAACCACAACCAGATGAAGCCATATACCAAATTTCGTCAATTTATGTTCATAAATAAGCGAAATATACAATTTTTCTTTTTCTCCATAAGAATAACATTAGACAACGTACCGTGTTTAGCACTTTCAATATCTCAGTAACCAATTGACGTAGAGCAATGATCAAGATACCAAATTGTTTGTTTTTTTATGCTGAATTCAATGGTGAAAATTAAAATTTGATTTTAATAAAAGTTACATGTGGAAACCCCAAAAAACCCATTTTTGGGGTACAAAACCCCCCTTTGGATGGTGGGTTTCGCCTGGTTTTCGAACTCGTTCAAATAAATGGTACTTTACACGTTTATACCAAATTTCATTAAGATCGGACCTTTTTTACGAGAGTTATCGTGCTTACGGACACATATATATATATATATATATAAAAATATATATATATAAATAAATAAATATATATATCATATATACAAATTTGAATGAATGGTGTTTTTGGCATCTGGGGACCTCAAAATGAAAAGTTATCATGGTCTCGGGCTTAAGTCTTACCATGAGACCTACGGTAATAGCTTCTTCCCTATAGGGGAAATTCGCTAAAAGGGCCATTAGAATAATTATGAATTTGAACAACAGGGATTCAGTTAAAGAATTTTCTCCAGTTTAGGAATATTAACAATTTATGCATCTGCAGTCCTAGTAATGGTAATAAATATACTAATCCAAAAACTGTTTGTGAAATTTTTAATAACTACTTAATTAATGTTGTTGATAATTTAGTGATACCTAGCCTGTCGCCAAACTATACCCCTGTAAACATTTCTAAAAATACTAATTATAACAAATTCTATACTAAATTGGTAAATGAGGATGAACTGGATAAAATTATATCTTCATTCCACAATAAATACTCAGTAGGCTACGATGAAATACCAATGCCAGTGATAAAGCAAGCCAAGTTATACTTATTAAAACCATTTGTTCATGTTATAAACTCATCACTTATCCCTGGCATTTTTCTTGATTGGTTAAGATATCAAAAATCATAACTGTTTTCAAAAAAAGTATTAAAACAGATCCTGCTAATTATCGACCTTTGTCTATTATACCATCTATTTCTAAAATCTTTGAACGTGTAATGTATTTGCAATTAACCAATTTTCTTGAAAAAAATAACTTTTTTGATCATGAAAAGCTTTAGAATAGATCGGTCTGTAGTAACAGCTGGAATTGAGTTTGTTGAGACCATAGTGGATGCTATTGATAGGGGAGATAATGCCACAGGAATCTTTATGTACCTTTCAAAAGCCTTTGATAGTGTTTCGCATGAAATATTACTAAATAATTTAAGGAACTTAGGCATTTGCGATGTTACATTAAATTGGTTTAAGTCGTATATGTCTAACAGACAACAATATGTTGAATTGAAGCATGTTACAAAATCAAATCAATATCTCATACAAAATCTTATCCTTCGGCATTGTTTTGTATGGAGCAACTAGTAACAAAAATGTATTGAGTATTTTGAAACTAAAAAAAAGGGCTATTAGAATAATTATGAATTTGAACAACAGGGATTCAGTTTAAGAATTTTTCTCCAGTTTAGGAATGTTAACAATTCATGGGCTATATATTCTTGAAACAGTTATGTTTGTTAGGTATAACGCTGACAGGTTTCCGAGATTAGGGTCAAATCATAATTATAAAACAAGAAATCGGACTAAGCTGGCTAGTCAGCCACATTCAACAGAATTTTATCTCAAAAAACTATTCAGCTATATTCATCATAATTTTATCTTAAAAAACCAAGTTCTGCTGGTATCAGATTTATGAAGTATGTACCCAATGATCTCCTATTGGTAAAAAATAATTTGAAATTTAACAAATATGTTAACAACTTTTTGGTAGAAAAAGCTTTGTATTCATTTGGTGAATTTATTGAAAATAATTTGAAATAACTTTGTAAATACTTTAAGGGGATTTGCTCATTTAATTATTGGATTAAGATGCTTATAATTTGTATATAATACACTATATTATTATGATACCATTCAACTTAATCAATTTGTATAACCATTTGTAATTATGCATGATTATACAAATTTTATTGAATAAAGCTAATTTAAATTGAATTGAATTAACCGGGTAAAAGCGGGGATTTTATAGGTAGTTTGCGGGTAAAATAGCAAACCCAGTCTGGCAACACTGAAGGTAAAATGCAAAAGTTTAAACAGAAAAGAAGAAGAGAAGGTAGAACAGAAAAGAAGAATATTGAGGAAGACTGCAGGACTGCACATCCGCCGCGCAGAACGAAAATACTCTCTAACAGCAGTATACGGTAGTTGTTTTTGGAATTTGAAATTTGCAAATATTGAAAACAAAAACGAGTGCAGCTAGTACAGCGACACACTATTACCCATTAATTAAAACATTTTCTGAGTCCAAGGGGGGCGTGACCCCCTGGCTGGATCCGTCACTGCCGCCATCGCACAGAGCCACCAACCTCTCAGGGGTCGGGTGGCCCCAGGACAGTTGGTCCCCCAGCCTGGCAGACTGGAGACCGTCGTGTAAGGGCCCTTCCTCCCTGGCTGTAAGGAAGATCCACTACTCCCTCCAAGGACTTGGGACTAGACTGGGTATCCAGGCTCAACTGGAAGTCGAGCCCCCAGAAGAGAAGGAAGGGAAGTTGGTCATACTGGATAGCCATAAGACTTACCAATACTGGGACAGCTTCAACCAGAAATTTTGAGTTTGTCCACAGATAACTTCTCTGTGGTTTGTCTCTTTAAAAGTGGTTTCAAGCACTTTGAACTTTTTAGCAACAAAATTAAGTAGAGTACTAAACCTTCCAGTCAGATGTATTAAACAGCTTATAGTTATAGGAAGAGTTTCTTACCTCATTAAGTGTAAAGACTAGCTAAAGTATGTTTTACAATACCAATTAGGGAAGCCTCTTCCTGATAAATCACATATTTTAACTGAGCAAGCCATCCAAACAGACAGCATGACAAGCTCAACAAGAAAGGGATAGTAACAACTAATAAATGAATAGACAAACATTTTCTGTTGTTTATTTAATATTATTACAGGTATTATCTACAGTTACATCATACAAAAACTAACTCCTAGCTTCAGCTTTCACTTCTTCTTTCTGTGCTGGTGGAGGGGGAACACTGGATCTTTGGTCGGAGGGTGAAGAAGATGGTTTTGCATAGCGCCCTTTGTAAACGTTTCCTTGCAGATCAATGCAGTAGTTGTGATCAACTACATTATTCAATGCATTTTCTACTGCTTCATCAATGTTATTTGGTGTTATAAATGACTTTGCTGCTTCCTGCAATTAAAGATTGAAGAAATAAAGAAAATTACAAATTACCCCTTTATTTTAACCAATCATCAGATGGAGGCAGTGAAACATCCGTCTTGAAACTAGCCTAAATGAGAAAATTGACAGCAATGCATATGTGATATATATATATATATATATATATATAGAAGCAGTCTGAAGAGACTGCCGATCATCTGCTCTTTGACTGCAACGCTCTGGATGAGGTAAGGGGCTGCTACTCTCGGAACCATGGTGAGGGGTAGTCATCTGCCTCGGGAGGAGTTTGTATGCAGGTTATAGCAGTTCATCAGGCTCCTGCAACTCGATGGGTTCTGAAACCAACATTCAACGGGGAGCGCAAAAAGCCCAAGCGGCAGACGTGCCTTGGGATTCCGTCCGCCCTACTCTGAAATGAAATGAAAATGAATATATCTATATATATAGATACAGGTTCACAGCGCAGGATGCAGGACTGCAAACCGCAGCGTTGCTACAGCGGAATTATAAAATGGGACTTACTTAAAAAAACACAACTCGTACATTGGCATTGTTTATTTAAAATAACTGTTTTAAACTATGAATTAATTTTATATAGAACAAATTTTTTTTCTTTCAAAGTTCTTTACAATTATTAGCTTAAAATTATTATAAAAATTGTCATACTCATTTGAATAAAAACTGTCTTCAACATCATAGATGTATATCGTGATATATTAGATATCAAATTTACATTTATTAAAAACTACAATAACATACAGTTAGTTAACAATCTATCATATAGCTTTATGTTTGCATACCCCACCAAAAACACGATGAAACAAAAGCCACTGACGAATGAGAGAGAGTGAGAAAGGGATTCAATAGCAGTTACAAACACTAGACTTACTTTGTTCACCAGGTTGTGATGACTTATCAGCAGTTCAATAGTAGAATGAATCACCTCTGGAACCAACACTGATACCGGTAATGAATTGGTTTAAAAAAGCAACTAAGCATAAAACCCCTTAAACATAAATTATAAAGGTCATAAACCCACAACAAAATATTCCTGGTCAACACATTGCTATCATGACTACTTTTAAATAAAAAAATTACCTTCTCCATCCTTATGTGATCATCTATTTTTTCAATTAGTTCCTTTTGTTTTGTTTCATGAGTTATTATTTTATCTAATATTTTCTTCTCCCTCTCAATTGCCTCTTGAGCTAATCTTTTTTCTCGGGACTTTGCAACTTCGGCGTTCCAGAGGTCATTTTCTTTGATACTCCATGCATGTTGTTCTGCTTCTTTATGCTTCCGTTCTGCAATAACTTCTGGCGCAGTTGTCTGGGCCATCAAGTACTCTTTAAAGTATGCTCTAAAACAAAGCAGCCAAAGATAAATAATAAAACATTATATTCACTATGGGACAGTATTAAGAGTGCCCCCTTGTTTTAGACTAAGTGATATATGATAATTTCTTTCAATTTTGTGTTTTATGGCCCCACATTTTTAAACAAGTTTGTAGTGGTTGGCAGCGTGATTACAACCAGTGCCATGACTACTCACACAATAACAGATAACAGCACAGTGTAGAATACGCAGTCAAGAAACTCACCTATCCAAAATGGTGGCCGGGTCATTCCATATCAACTCAACCAAGCTAATACACCAATAGTCTCAAAATTTGATGAAACTTGGTACATTTGTTCCTTTAGTATAGATAAACAACCCCCAAGTCTTAATACCCCCAAGTCATACCAAGTCTTAATGGCTCATCTCTAACGGTTTCCATTTTATAGCTCTTTAAATTTTTTATTAATATGCCGGCCGCCGCTCATCCAAGGCCCCCGACGGACTGTGTCGTATGTAAGAAAAAATAATGTCTCCAATATTTATCAATAGATCTTCATGAAAATTTGGAGTTTAACTAATTGAAACTATGGTGATTTCAGAAACAAATCTATGAATCCTCCAAGTCTTACTATATTCTTACCATAAATTTTAATTTATGTAATCTTCAAAAAGTGATAACAAGGTTTTGCGCTCAAGGTAATACCAACCTAAGGGATTGGAATAAACAAACAACAACTTTTTACATGATCCCAAAGATATTACCTACCATATCCAACAATAAAATTAATGGCTTTAGAGAAGAAGCTATTACCCTTTTTTTTTTATTAGTTATGATAGCAAAATTTAGCCAGGTGTTCCGTTTTTCAGTCACAGTTAAGTTAATTTTAACCTGCTTTTCAATGTTAAAGCAGATATGGATTTATAATTACATTTTCAAACTTTTTATATTCTAAAAAGTTGTTTGTAATATTTCTAAATTTTTAGATTTCTGAGGTTAAAATTTTCAATGGCCGCCTTTTTTAAACAGAGAGATATTATGAAAAAAATATTTTTTTCTAAAAAATAACCTACCAAGAAGAGTTATTTAACCAAAATTTTGTTGAATTTGGTCAAGCCGTTTTTAAAATATAAATTTTCTAGTAAAAATCACATACAAACAGACAGGCAGTAAACGAAAAGAAATAGACCCCCGGTCATATGATGATTTACTTTCCTTTAGACATAAGGAACAATATCCCGAATTAGCAACATTAATTTGGAAACAACCTGTATATATGTCTATATGTCTATATATATATATATATATATTTATATTTGTCCGATAACACGATGACTTGAGTAAAAAACTTCTGAATTCGATGAAGTTTGGCTCAAATGTGTAAAGTAAAATGTATGACTTTAAGTTCGAAAACCAGAGAAATCGAACTATGGGAAGGGGGTTTTATGGGAGTTTACAATTTTTTTAAATCAGTTTTTTTGCATTTTTCACCCTCAAATTTTTTTAAATACTTAATTTTGGACCATTGTACAGAGCTTAAAAAACAAATAATATAGTATTTTGAATCATTAACCAAGGTTAAGTGGTTGCGGAGAAAATCCAAAAAAACGTGTTCATAAAATCTCCCATGTTAATCTTATGGGAAAAATGTTTTTAGCTTTTACTCAGTTAATTTTAATGTAAACCTCACATTTGCTTTTACCAATCAGTTCAGCTCTTCAAAACAATCATTTTGGTGTTTAAATTGTGATTCCTTGTCCAACCATTGCAGAGATATTCACAGTGCTGAACACAGTACGTTGTCCAATGTTATCCTTATGGAGAATAATTAAAATTTGATATCTCGATTATTTATGAATATATGTTGATAAAACTTGGCATGTGGCTTCACCTAGTACTGGTATATTGATATTTGCTCAAAAAAATCATTTGTTTCCAATTTTCTCCGAAGCAGCAAACTCGCATACTCAGCCCATGTTTTTCTTATGGAGAATAAGTAAAATGTGTATCAAAAACAGGTATGGAAAATGTAGAAGGGTGATGATAATAAAACTCTTATAAAACTAGATTTGATTCAGAAAAAACATTACACCCAATCTGTTTGCACCATATAAAGTATTGTAGCTATTTAACACGATTTGAATCCCTCCCAAAGGGTTTGTTCTGATCCTCAGAAAAAAAAACATAAAATACCCCCGTCGCAGCAAACCTGCGTATTCAGCGAATTTCCAATGCATATATATGTGACTCACTACTACATAGAGCTATTTACCAAGTTTCACAAAAATACATCCATAAATAAATAAGTGATATATAGCGTTTTATTTATTCTCCATAAGAATAACATTAGGGTTGAGGACGCAGGTTTGCTGCAACGAGGAAGATAAGTAATGTGTTTTTTTTTCAATTATCAATACAACTGAACCAAGTGAAGCTACATACCAAGTTCTCTTAATGTAGGTTCATAATTAAGGGAGATATACAACTTGACTTATTCTCCATATGAATAACATGGGGGCCGAGTATGCAGGTTTGCTGCTATGGGGACTATCAACAAAAAACTTGTTTTTTGTGCTAATATCAATATACCACAACTAGTTGAAGCCACATACCAAGTTTCATCAATATACATTCATAAATAATCTAGATATAGAATTTTATTTATTCTCCATAAGGATAACATTGGACAACGTACTGTGTTTAGCACTTTGAATATCTCTGCAACGGTTGGACGTAGAACAACGATTAAAACACCAAAATTTTTTTTTGTTGAGCTAAACACATTAATAAACAGAAATGTGAAGTTTTTAGTAAAACTATCAGAGAAAAATCTAAAAACCTTTTTCCTATAAGATTAACATGGGACACGTTTTTTTGGATTTTCTCCGCAACCACTTAACCTAGGTTAATGATTCAAAATACTAAATAATTTGTTTTTTAAGCTCTATAAAATGGCTATAATCAAAATTGAGTGTTTTTAACATTTCGGGGTCAAATTTGCAAAAAACCGATTTTTGGAAAATTGTAAACCCCCATAAAACCCCCTTCCCATAGTGTGATCGATCTGGTTTTCGAACTTAAAGTCATAAATGCTACTCTCCACATTTGTGCCAAATTTCATCAAAATCGGGTGTTTCTTTCAAAAGTTATCGCGGTAACGGACACATATATATATACATATATATAAATTTGAATGAATAGTGTTTTTGGCATCTGGGGCCCTCAAAACGAAAAGTTATCATGGTCTCGGGCTTAATTCTTACCATGCCACCTACGGTAATAGCTTCTTCCCTATAGGGGAAATTCGCTAAAACCAGTAAAAAATCACTTAAGAGTTGTCACTATGCAACACTGCAAACAAATAATTTTTAAGGGCTACAAAGTTATGCCAGGACAGAAATTGTGTTCTTCATGTAGGAATTTGTTAATCAATAAGAATGATGACCATGATGAATATATGTTTCCTCTGATGACAATACTACTGATGATGATGAAACTTTACCTCCACAAAACAACACATTCTTTACTTTACCACACATGTAGAAAAATACCCCCGTCGCAGTAAACCTGCAAACTCAGCGAATTTCCAATGGAGATATAAATGTTTTAAGACTACATAAAGCCACTTACCAAGTTTCATAAAAATATAGCGGTACAAATAAGCGGTATATACAATTTTAATTATTCTCCATAAGAATAACATTGGGGCTGAGTACGCAGGTTTGCTGCAACACGGAACACAAAAACATTGTTTTTATGCTAATATCAATATATCTCAGTAAGGTGAAGTTGTATACCAGTTGTTATTCATTTATGTTCATAATTAAGGGAGACATAGCATAAGCATAGCATTCTCCATAAGAATGCTATACATACATAAGAATGCATAAGGAGCTGAGTATGCAGGTTTGCTGCTGCGGAAGCCTTTGGCAAAAATTGTTTTTTGAGTAAATATCAATAAACCACAACCATATGAAGCCTTATACCAAGTTTCGTCAATATACGTTCATAAATAAGCGAGGTATACAATTTTTCTTTTACTCCATAAGAATAACATTAGACAACGTAAACTGTGTTTAGCACTTTCAATATTTTGGTAACCAACTGACGTAGAGGAATGATCAAAATACCAAATTGTGTGTTTTTTAAGCTGAATCTAATGGTGAAAACTAATATTTGACTATTTCAAGAATTATATGTAAAAAATTCAAAAACCCATTTTTGGGGTACAAAACCCGCCCCAAAATACCCCTTTGGATGGAGCGATCTGGCTGGTTTTCGAACTTAAAGTCATAAATGTTGCTTTACACGTTTATACCAAATTTCATCAAAATCGGATAATTTTTACGAGTTATCGTGCCTACGGACACACACACACACACTCACACACACACACACACACACACACACACACACACACATATATATATATCTATATATATACAGTTTCGAACGAACGGTGTTTTTGGGGTCTGGGTACCTCAAAACGAAAAGTTATCATGGTCCCGGGCCTAGGTCTTACCATGCCGACTACGGTAATAGCTTCTTCCCTATAGGGGAAATTCGCTAAAAAGAAGCTGTTGATAAGTTAATTCATCTCTCACTGAAGTTGGATGTTCTCTTTAAAGTTTCATGCTCTTGGTGAATGTAGTAAAATTTCTTATGCTCAACAGAAATTACAAAATTTTTAAGGAAACGTAAAAGACAAACTTTGAAGTCTCAGACTACTAAGTTCGCCAGGCTCAGAAGCTTTTTAAAGAGAAAGGAATTTTAGGTGAACCTGACCCCAAATGTGGCAAGAAGTAAGGTTCCGAAACAATCGACATTTGATTTAAATAAAATTACATGTGAAAACCCCAAAAACCCCATTTTTGGGGTACAACAAAAGCCCCCCCAAACCCCTCTTCAGATGGTGTGATTCGTCTGGTTTTCAAACTCGTTCAAATAAATGGTACTTTACACATTTGTACTAAATTTCATTAAGATCGGACCTTTGAACGAATGGTGTTTTTGGCATCTGGGGACCACAAAACAAAAAGTTATCATGGTCTCGGGCTTAAGTCTTACCATGAGACCTACGGTAATAGCTTCTTCCCTATAGGGGAAATTCGCTAAAATAGGTTTGATTATTCCAATCACTTATGTAGATATTAAGAGCACCGTACCATTACACATTTACTTGAACAATGTTTTTCGCTAAGCTCAAAGCTGTTTTGAGCACAGCTCAAAACATTGTTGGAGGCCGTTTACATTTTCCCAACTCAGCTCAAAACATTGTTGGAGGCCATTTCCATTCTCCCAACTCGTGCCAACATTTCCCGCGAAAAGCCATCTCCTCTGCACGCGCCGGAGCATTTGTGCATTACTACATAAGTTCATGAGTAGCCCCACTTGTGTTGCTACACAAGTATGTTAATACAATATAACGCAAAAACTGTTGCAGAAACTGATTTATAAAAAAAAATTTATATTTCCATACATTGTTTTCCAAATTAACTATCCTTGTAATTTTTCATGTCAAACCCAATGAAGTTGTTTAGGCCCTAATTTAAAATTAATCATCAACATGTGTTGACTATAGCCAAGTTAAGTTTTTATCTTTCAGTGTAATAAATCAATTACATGGAGAGTTTTCTTTAGAACTTAGTGTGTCAGTAAGTTTTAAGAAACCAAACTAATATAAGATTTTATTTTCTGGTATAGGCCTTATAATTTCTCACAAACCTAAATAAGGCGAAAAAAAAAACAATTAAGAATTAGAGGTTGACATTTTAAACCAGTTTAAGAATCTGAAAGGCAATTTTGGATTGCACACGCTTTATTAGTTCTACCAAATTTGTATGAACTATTTTAGAAAAACTTGTTCATTTCAAACTAACAAGAAGTTAAAAAAATATAGCAAACTTAAAGTAAATCACTAGAATATATAACAGTTTACTGTGCCTAACTTTTTTGAGATGCATATTTAGAACGATTTGATAAAAAATAATTGTCCAACTACTGGTTTACAAACTTATTGTACGGCATAGTAATGACCCAAGTCCCACATAAAACCACGTGTTGTCGATGGAAAGGACGCGGTGACCAAGGACGCGACGGTACAGGGTGGCGTGGCGTCGTCGACTGCTACCACTCACTGCACATGCACGAACTCTGCTCACAACAGTGTTGGGTGTTGGGACACCGTTTCCATTATGTTTTGAGCTCACCTCAAAACATTGTTGTCAGCTGCATCGGCTCAAAACACATTTTGTTGACCAACAAATGTTCAAAACAGTTTGCAAGCGTTTCCATTAAACATTTTACTTGAACTTTGTTTTGAGTCTAGCTTAAAATAATGTTTTGAGCACAAATTGTTAGAAAGGAAACGGGGTTTTACCTTGAGCACAAAACCTTGTAGGCCTAATCACTTTTTGAAAAATACAAAATTTATGATTTATGGTACCTAAGGATATTAAGACTTAGAGGGTTCACACTTTTTTTTCTGAAATCACCATAGTTCAATTACCTAGTTAAACTCCAAATTTTCATAAAGGTCTATTGATAAATATTGAAGATATGATTTTTTTCTTATATACGACACAGTCCGTCGGTGGCCTCGGATGGGCGGCGGCGGCGGCCGGCATATTAATAAAAACTTGAAAGAGCGATAAAATGGAAACCATTAAAGATAAGTCGATAAAACTTGGTATGATTGTTTATCTATACTAAAGGAACAAATGTACCAAGTTTTAACAAAATCTGAGACAATAGGTGTTAAAATGATTTTTTTGTGGCTGATTTGGTATGGAATGACCCGGCCCGGAATCATGCATGTTTGCGCTTCCATCCAGTAGGATTGCTAGTATATTTACATTATTTGTGCCGCCAACCGTGTGGATCGCTAGTGAGTTCCATGTGGCACATTCACTCATGTATGAGTTTTACGACTGTGTATCCTATGGCCCTTTGCACACTGGGCCACCAAATGGTGTCATGATCATAGCCGCGCCCCCACTGACGAACCGCATCTTCACGGGAGTGCTTCTGCCATCTTCATAGATAAAATGTTTTTATGTTTTAAAATAAAAATTTTAAAATAAAATGTTTTAAACACATGTTTAAGCTAATTTTAGTTTACACCACTGAATTCAGCTTAAAAAAACAAACACGTCAATTGGTTACAGAAATATTCAAAGTCCTAAATATAACACGTTCTAATATTCCCATGGAAAATAAACATATTGAGTGAAAAAGGCTCCTTTTCACTCCTATCATGGACAAACGGATGAATCTAATATTTACACTTTTAACAAAATTTCTGAGAACTTAGTAACACATGCTAACGGACCTGCTTCTTCAATCTGTACCTCGAGTGGCTGAACTGGTGGCACAGAACCAATATCGCTGGTGGCCCAGTGTGCAAAGGACTATTAGTTGTAGTAGACTGTTTTAGTGGTGTGAGTAAAGATATTACCTTATAATCAATATTTAAAGATGTATGATGAAAATAAAGTAAACATGATTGGAAATAAAACTTGTATTGAAAAGGAAGTCATCAATCCTCAACAAAAAACAAAAACATTAAAACAGATAAAAACAACAAACATGTGATTATAAATAATGGTAAAAACTTAAGTGGCAAAGTTTACTGTAGCCACATACTCCCCCCCCCCCCCCCAGCGTCAACCAGGTGAGAAACACATTGGAGGGCGAACACAGCGACCTGATCTAGTCTTTCTGAACACTAACGTTTTTTGAGTCCCACCTTGTGGATGGCAGATGATCGGCTTAAAATTCTTTTCATCATCGTTAACCAGGGAGTCATTCAGGAGGAAGGCTGGTTTCAGTCTGTCAATAGAAACAGTTTTAGGTCCTCGAGGAGTAAGAATATGGAACCATTTTTCGCTTCGAGAAACAACTTGATATGGTCCATCATAGACAGGTTGTAATGGTTTACGGGTTGCATCATGGCGGATGAAAACATGGGTAGATGTCCGGATGAACGAAAGTCTTCTTTGAAGAGTGGTATTTGGACTCTATAGGTTTCAGTTGATCCATTTTTCTTTTTAAATTATACACAAGGTTGGGAACATCAGATGTTTCTTTTGTAGTGTGGAAAAGGTCACATGGTAACCTAATGGGCTGACCCAATGCCATATCTGCTGCAGTGACGTTATATTCTGGAATTACGTAGGATCGCAAGCCTAGAAGTACCACAGACAGTGATGTAAAATACCCGGGTATTTAAAACTCAGGGTAAGTACCCTGACCAAAATTCATAAATACCCGGGTATTTTGGGTATTTATAATATTTTTTGTAAAAACGCCAATGTAATTCACATCTACCCATACTACCCTTGCTATTATCAACGTATAACATTTGAGGATATTTTATTGATACATTTTTTAAATATTTTACTAATAAATAAATAATAATAGGGTACAAATTTATTATTAATATATTAGCAGCTTTTGTACCTTTTTAAGCGTACAAATTACACCACCGCCAAACTATGAAGGAACTGGTTAAATACTAACCATTCTATACAAATTTATAAATATGTAATTTTATAGTTTGACAAATACAGAACAAAATAACAATTTAATTGAATTTAAATTCTTTCCCTCCAAAATTTAAATTTGTTGAACACTCCAAAAGACGATCAAAGTAGTAAATACCCAGTCCTGGGTATTTATCTCGATCTTGTTCAGAAGTTAAATGCTTGTGGTAACCATGTTAAACTCTTTAAAACAGTTTTTATAATCATTTTATAATCCTTACAGCATGGGAATTTCAATGTACCTAGTAAAAACCTCCTAAATGTTATAAAAATCATAAATACCCACGTTTTGGGTATTTGCCCTGGGCTTGGGGTAAGTACCTGGGTAAATACCCATTTTTTATTTACCTACCCGCTGGGTATTTACCCGGCCCACATCACTAACCACAGGTAATTGTCGTGTCCAATCAGAACTAAGCTGAGCTGTTAATGCAGATTTCAAGTGTCAGTGCCACCTTTCAATCTTACCATTCGCTGCTGGATGATAGGCTGTAGTTTTGATGTGGTGTATTCCTAGATTTTTGGTCAGTTCCTGGAACAAGTTACAACCAAATTGCTTTCCTCTGTCTGTAGTGATGAAATGAGGAACTCCAAATCTTGAAATCCAGGTAGAAAGAAGTGCCTCAGCCACTGTTTCAGCAGTAATATCTTTTATTGGCGTTGCTTCTACCCAACGTGTGAACCGATCTATGATTGTCAACAAGTATGTAAATCCTTGTGAAGGTGGTAATGGTCCAACCAAATCAATGTTGATGTGAGAAAAACGGCCTTCATTTTTATTGTAGGATCCAATTTCACTGTTAGTGTGTTTCCAAACCTTTGACTTTTGGCATCCAACACATGATTTGGCCCAAAGTCGCACATCTTTATTAATTGAGGGCCAGACAAATCGCTTTTTTACCAAATCAAGAGATCCTTTAACTCCAGGGTGTGCAAGGTTGTGAAGAGAATCAAATAACTGTCGTCTGAACATTGGTGGTATAAATGGCCTCAGTTTCCCAGTACTAATGTCACAATGTAGTTCTGACTCATTAGGTAGCAAAACACTTTTAAATTTGAGTGATGTTGTCTTAGACCGTTTTAAATTTTGAAGTTCAATGTCTTGAGATTGCTCCTCAGCAATCCTTTCAAATGACACAACTGATGGTAGGTCAATAGCACTTATTCTTGACATGAAATCAGCAGGGATGTTTTGTTTTCCTGGTAGGTACCGTATATCGGTAGTGAACTGTCCAATAAAGTCTAGTTGGCGCAAT
Organism: Allygus modestus; assembly: GCA_963675035.1. NCBI lineage: Eukaryota > Metazoa > Arthropoda > Insecta > Hemiptera > Cicadellidae > Allygus > Allygus modestus. The sequence goes on along the minus strand of OY776111.1, from coordinate 121,697,630 downwards.
TGCCTTGGGCTAGATGCATCAGAGGGTTTCCTGAAGGCAAAAGATAGAGGCTTGTGATCTGTATATATAACAAAATTACGACCTTCTACAAGGTAGCGGAAATGCCTCACAGAAAGGTATGCGGCAAGGAGTTCTCTGTCATAGGTACTGTATAGCTTTTGAGTTGGTGAAAGAGATTTTGAGAAGAACCCGAGAGGTTCAACAGACCCGTTGCAAATTTGATGAAGAGATGATCCAACCGCAAAGTCAGAGGCATCTACCATGAGAGCAAGAGGAGCATCAGGAGATGGGTGTGCTAGTAGTGTAGCATTTGCTAACTGACTCTTGGTGTCTTCAAACGCTTTCTTGGATTCAAGAGTCCAATTTATTTTGCGTCTGTCACGCTTTGATGTACCCTTACACAAATCAAAGAGTAATTGTTGAGTAGCAGCTGCATTTGGGAGTGAACGTTTGTAAAAATTAATAAGTCCGAGAAACCTGCAAAGTTCAAGAACGGTTTCGGGAAGGTTATAACTTAAAACAGCTTGTACTTTATCAGTCAGTGGTGAAATGCCATTTTTGGAGACTGTATAACCGAGAACAGGAATCTCACACACTCCGAATACACTTTTCGACATATTAATGTTAATTTGGTGTTCATTGAGCCTTTCAAGAATTGCACTTAAGTGAGTCATGTGTTCCTCTTCAGAGGAAGATGCAACCAAGATGTCATCTAAATAGCAAAAGGTAAACTCTAGATCTTGAAGAAGAGAGTTTATGTATCTTTGAAAAGTTTGGGCAGCGTTCCTTAATCCAAACGGCATTTTGATAAATTCAAATAACCCAAAAGGAGTTATAACTGCAGTTTTTGGAATGTCGTCTGGAGCTATAGGAATGTGATGAAAGGCCCGAACAAGATCTATTTTTGAAAATATAGTTTTTCCATCTAATTGACTATTAAAATCTTGTAAGTACGGTATGGGATACCTGTCAGGTACTGTTTTGGCATTGAGTGCCCGATAATCCCCACATGGTCTCCACGAGCCATCACTTTTTGGCACTAAATGAAGAGGACTTGACCAACAGCTTTTTGATGGCCTGCAAATACCTAGCTCAGCCATTTTACGAAACTCAGCTTTAGCTTGGACAAGTTTTTCAGGAGGCAAATGCCTCGCTCTGGAGGTAACAGGCTGACCTGTTGTTTGGATCGAATGAAAAACCGTATCCTGTGAAATGTGAAAAGTAGGATTTTCTTTGAGCAAATTAGGATAATGTGAGATGAGTTTATAATATTTCCCTTTTGGGTCGAGTAAAAAGACTGATTGTTGGTTAGAATGTTTATGATATCCGATAACAGATATTTGAGTTCTGTTGTCAATTAGTCGTTGATTTTTAATATCAACTAGTAAACCATAATGTGATAAAAAGTCTGCTCCGATAATAGGTTGTCTTACATTAGCAATAATGAAAGGCCAGGAAAATCGTCTTTTCAAACCTAGGTCAAGATTCAAGGTACATTCACCATATGTTTTAATTACAGAACCATTGGCAGCGAATAATTGTCTGTTACTTATAGCTAGTTTTTCCTGATTAATAGGAGGCAAAACTGATATATCTGCTCCAGAGTCCACAAGAAACTTCCGACCACAATGTAAATTAGTAACAAATAAACGGCGAGATTGTAAGCCCCTGCCATCTTCAGCCGCATTTAATGACGGGGCAGGGAGTTTTCCTGACGGGGCAGGGAGTTTTCCTGACGGCCATTGCTGCCTGACGAAAACAAGCAAGGTTGAACGCATTTCTTAGCATTATCACCAAATTTTTAATGATACCAACACAGTTCGCCTTGAAATTTCCCTTTCTTATTGGAGGGAGGATAGTACCTGGGCACTTGCTTTGCCGGCAAGTTGCATTTATTATTTTTAATAAGTCCATCAATGGACTGGGTGAGTTCACTTACCTGTTTCTCCAAGATAGCTATGCGGTCGACATCAGTAGTTTGTTTAATAGCCTCTTGTGCACAAATATGACCATCAGCAGCTGAAAGTTCAGTTATTTTGTCTCCTAGTCTAGCTAAATCATCAAGGGAATCAGTTTGAGAAGCAGCTAATACGGTACGAACCTGATTTGGCAATCATTGCATGAAAATTACTTTCAAGAAATTATCAGTTACTTGCGTTCCCGCCAAGGTCCTCATTTCACGTAGAAGAGTGGATGGCTTTTTATCTCCAAGAAAAACTTCATTTGTCAATTGTTTTAGTTTGACGTGTTCCGAGACCTCATATTCTGAACATAATCTTTGCTTCAAGTCCGAGTAAGGGGATGAGGATAGTGGTTTTGCAATGAAATCGGAGAGAAGGCTAGCAACTTCACTATCCAGGGAACTCATTACATAGTTGTATTTGGTGGTTTCCTTTGAAATGCCATGTATGGAAAACTGACATTCAATTTGATGAAACCATAATGAAACATTTTTTGCCCAGAAAGGTGGTATTTTCATTTGAATTCTTGATATATGTAATTCTTCTGAGGAATTAGGTTCTGTGTTTGATGGAGACGATTCCAGTCCATTCATTGCTGGTATTGTAGTAGTAATTAATTGATAAAAATAACAGGAATCAAGGGGTCACCAAATAAAGATATTACCTTATAATCAATATTTAAAGATGTATGATGAAAATAAAGTAAACATGATTGGAAATAAAACTTGTATTGAAAAGGAAGTCATCAATCCTCAACAAAAAAAAAAAACATTAAAACAGATAAAAACAACAAACATGTGATTATAAATAATGGTAAAAACTTAAGTGGCAAAGTTTACTGTAGCCACATGAGCGTCTTCGTTAGAGATGGATCGTGCTGCTTGTTTTGCTCTCTTTATTAACCATGTTTACTGTTCTTCAATAATTTTGGCTTGATTATGGTCCAACATGGCTAAATCTCAATTTTTTGTACACATTCAGAACATAACACAGTCTAAGAAGAAGACTGATCATTAAAACATTGAGTAGGCCTATAACTACAAAAACGCACTGGGCGGGAAACTGATGCGACCGAACTAACACGTGGCGTCCATGTGAGGGGTGGACTCCTGTCGAGAGCTGAGCTCGCACTGAATCATAGCACTGGCAGGTGCAGCGCCAAGTCCGCACCGCATGCCAATCCCAGGCCCCTCGCATGCGAGTCGCCCGCACGCAACATGTTAAGTGTCTCTTTTTTTCAAAGGTCTTCTCACGGAGATAGATGATAGACGGAAATACACAAGTACACTGAACCTGATCATAGCCTTGCAAGATTGAAACATAACACATCAGATTAACCTCGGTGCCCAGAATGTAAACAAAAGTCATATTTTAATTTTACCTTATTAGCCTACCACTTTACTACTATCTGTTTCTGATAAAAACAGACAGGATGCACTTCCACTGACGCCCGGTGGAGCAATCGAATGAAACGATTTATATAGGTAAATCAGTTATTAGCCTCAGGTTATCATAGATATATAGCAGCTGCATATATTTGCCAGTTGGAAATGTTCTATTGCAAAGAACAAACTTTGAAAATTCACCTCTACCTACAGTTTGCTAATAATATCTGTTGGTTGCCCTTTCGAAGACGCCCAGTGGAACAATCGAATGAAAATAATCTATCTTATAAAATATCGACAAACGTTAATGTTTTGATATCAAACATGTTAATCCTGAAACGACCAGTGTCACGGACCTTTGGAAATCATATTTTAATATCACATCTAAAGGATAGCCAAGGGCCTACATTCATGTCACTGTCAATCATAGTAAAAAATTCATCAAAATTAAAATCCGCTAAGGGTGCAGTTCCATATCTGTTCTACCTTACCATCAAATGAAAATATCAAAGTTTTAACAATTGATATATTAAATAACTTGCCTAATTAAACTTTAACCGATTTTTAAAAATACTATGGTTTTAGTAAGTATTAATTAAAACTGTTTATTTACATTTTATTATAAGTAAATAAATATGGAAGTAGAAACTGAATGTGGTTTCGTTAATTTTAGATATTTGTGCAAAAATATATTTCATTCAATTAAAAACCGTGTTGTTTTTATACAAGATAATGAACTCATACCTAAGAATCCAAATTGCAAAGTGTGTAGAAATCGAACAAAAACTAAAATACGTGGTGAGAACTCGGTAAACTTTTGATGTTAAAAAAAGGGTAATAAAAAGATCCCTTAAAACTGGCATTAAATCAGATGATTTGGCTTCCCATCTAGTGGAATATTTGGGTACAGTTTCATAAGCGGCCAGGCCACCAACTAATCGGATGCTATATATCTATCTTAAGCATTCGGTATATCAAATCACATTTTAAATCAACCTAAATAACAAAAACACCCAAACATTTGAGTTCTCATGGCGTATGTTGAAACGGTCTCTGAAAACTGGGATTAAGAGTGATGATATAAGTTACACATATATTTCAATGAAACATTTATTACAGTAGCTAACAAGTAACAAACAAAAACTAAAATTTAAAAATACAACAAATCATTAAGATTTCTTGTATGCACAAAAAATAGATGTATCACCAAGTATCACAAAAAATGAATCACCAATGTATCACAAATATATATCAAATGTATGTATAATATGTATTAATGTATATCAAACATGTATCACAAGTATCACCAATGTATCACTAAAATAAATGTATCACCAAGCGAATACTTAGTTATATTTGCTTATATTAACTTAGTTTATTCAATCCATGAAAGCAGCTCATAAAGTTTACCCTGGCAAAGATAACTTAAGTTTTAGCTGAGTTATACGTTTCTTTATCATTGATTTATTTTTTTAATTGTAGTTTTGGTTTGTTTGTTATTTGTTAAATGTTTCATTAAAATATATGTGTAACTGGCATCGTATAAACCACGATATACAATTTTTATATTTTAGATTATAACATTAATATAAATATCGAGTAAATAATTTTCGATGTGTAGGTACTGTTAAAATGTGATTCAAAATATTGAGTGTTCCGATTTGATATATCGAATGTTTAAGATTGATATATCGCATCTGATTAGTTGGTGGCCGCTTATGAAACTGTACCGAAAAATTTGTACCGCGGTGAGGTAAAAATTTCTTCTGAAGATCCATTTCTTTGTTTTTTGAATGTGATAAAAACAGTTTTAACCAGGAAACTGAAGTTTGGTTTATCTTTAGGTTTGTATCTTAACACAATCTGATGTTTTTTAACCCACCAAATCAGTTATATGGTACTTATTGTTATTTTAATTTGTTTAAGGCCTAATCAATAACTTTTAGTATTCTATATATATATATATATATATATATATATATATATATATATATGTATATATATATATATATATATATATATATATATGTTGATTGATAAAACGATGATATTTTCATTTGATAGTATGGTAAGACAGAACGGAACTGCACCCTCCACTAATACCCAAACTACAGAATTATCTTGGAGGGCAGCTAACAAATCAATAAAAACTGGCTTTAAAAAAAAAATCATCTAAGTTTAACATCGCATATCATTTACCACAATAGGTACCTCTTTAAAAGAGAGTCATGGGAAGGTCCATTTCTATATTTTCCAGAAGCAGACAAAATTGTATATCCTGGAAATTAAAATAGGTAGTACTAAATGGTTCAAGTTATTTATGTTAGGCCTAGTTGAATTTGTATTTCAAATTCATAAATTTAGGCCTACTTGTTTTGATTGTGAAACATTAATAATCTAATAAAAATAATCGATTAGGTAGGACCAACCGAAAAATGACTTGGGACAAGTGAGGAATATAACTATGAATTTTAGTCAAAATATGTTAATCAAAGTAAGATCAAAAGTGAGTAATATTTTTTACTTCTAATCTACGAGAACTGTGCCTAACCTATGACTAAAACAGAGGAATCAAGCATTTGAAAACTTACCGGACTGATTTCATCTGAGTCCTATACACATTGTAGAGCCTCACAATTTCATTATACTCTTCTTCAGGTATCTGTGGTTTTACCGGTATCTTGAACAGTTTGGATTTAGCTTTGGGAAGCCAAAAAGGTTTCCTTGGTCTGTACCATCTTACAGTAGTAAAGTGCAAATTAGGCCTAGGCGAATGAGATTTTCCTAGCAGGTTATATGATAACTTCAAGTGGGACATCCCATTTTCAACTAAATTAATAACTAATCTTGACATTATAAATCCAACAATAGGTTTATAATAACTTAAAATAAATAGTCCACTTCTACTACATATCAACACATAAACAACATAACCTCCAACTGCAGATTGCACCAGTGTTGCCAACAGGAAATGGTTCAATTACCCGCAGATATTAGTGAAAATTGTGAAAATCCCCACCAATCCCCGCATGGCCAAGCAAAAATCCCAACCAAATACCCGACACCGCCATACATTAACATTTAATAGTTAATCTTTGTCTAGAATCTGCAAAACAAACCCCCCCCCCCATACTTTAAACAGTATACACAAACAATTATTGTCCCTTTGCAGAGCCAACATAATTATAATACTGTATTAATTATAGGGGAAAACCCAAAACGCACACACTTATAACAAAACATTTTTTTAAATTGAAAAACAGAGAACATACATAATTTACTGTAACATATTCAATTCAAAGAAACATATGAAAGTGAAGAAAGAGTTATAAATAAGAAACAGTTGTTGTAAAGTATTAATTTGTGTAGCCGTGTTTAGAATCATGATGCAACTTACATAATGGTTTAGAATTTTATTGGGCAGAACCATTGGAGAACAGAACAAAAAATCAACTTAACTAAAACTAAACTCAAAACACGGTGGAGGTGGAGAAGGGAATTTTTCCGCAACTCCGCATGTGCAAGTGTGCATCATAGTTGACATAGAATCCACAATATAATTCATATATCAACCATTTTTAAACCACGTGTAGAATGTTCAATTTTAGTAATTTAAGCTATTTTTTTCAACGAGTTTGGTTATTACTGTGATACTAGAATAAGGACCAATTGTTTGTACATGGATAATATGGCTTGTCAATGCTTGTGATGCCTAATGACCAATAAAATGTCTTATGTATTATGTAATTGAGTGAGCAATTAATTAATTATTAACAAACTAAAATTGAGTTAATTACCAGTTTTTGAAATAAACTCTCAAAAATAGAACAGATTAATCAAAATCCCTGCAAAATCGATCAAATCCCCGCATCTGGGAAGCTAAATACCCGACAAATACCCGCAAAAGTCTAAAATCACCGAAAAAGGGTAAAATACCCGACATTGGCAACACTGGATTGCAGGTGCAGGTTTTTTTGCAGTTGAATAATTGTTTTTGTTTGAATAATAATTTTAGTCAAAGAGAGGTTAGTTAATAAATCATACAACGTTCACTAAACAGTTCTTTAATTCTATAAGCGTCCAAGTCTAAACATCATAATTTTTCAGCAAATTAATTCCCCTGAAGAAGTTGTAGTGATGGGGCGTGATGTGATTCAATCACTGTGATTCTGAAATCACAAGTTGACCTGTTACTGACCGAGTCGGACTAGCATGTCTTACCTGTGATTCGATTTGTTGTAGGCGGACTGCTCTCAGTGCTCTGCGTGAGTCATTTCCTCGTCGCGTAGCCACGAGTCACTCAAATCAGTCAAATCACGATCACACTCTCGACGCTCGACTGTTACTGTGATTATCACAGTCACAGTCGAGAGTCCGAGCGTCTAACGAGAAACGGATCGACCAGTTTATTGTTAATTATGTTTTGCATGTTATTTTAATTTTATATTGATATTATGGTTGGATATTTTAATTGTAAATATAAATATATGTAATCCCACATAGCTATTTTCTTTCATACATCCAATAAATAACTATTTTTGATTTGACTAAATGTTATTTTCACAAACCATTCATAAGTAGTAATACTTATCACAAATAATAATACTTTGCTAAGTAAACAATATAAAACAGTAACTCAATTATTACATAAACGTATTCACTTCACCCTAAGCTGTAGGATCGCAATAACTTAATCAATCTACTAAAAAACTCCTTATAATGATACGGATAGCACAAAAACCTGAGCAACCACCCATTCACAGTTCACAAATCACTTTGCAAGTTCTCACCCAACACAACTGATGAAAATCACAATCACAGATTAACCTGCAAGTGTAAAATCACTGCTAGTCACATCACTAAGAAGTTGTTATAAAATATTATTATACTGTAGTTGGTACTCATGGTAAGACCACTGAGCTCTATGTTATATGTGGAATCACTACTCTTTGACTAAATATCTCCCAAAAGAGTGCCGTCTAGTTCAGCTTTTTACTTTGTCATGTTGTCACCTTGGAGTTAGCTGGACCAATCACAATTCATTGGGTGGGCGCTGTCAAAATCAAGTCGCCGACCGGTTGTCTACTATAGTGTTTACTGTCAAAAGTTAACATTAACATTGGATTTGAATTTAATATTGGAATCATCCATTATTTATTATGTTGATATGAAAGTAAAATAAATAATTAAATTAACCACCCAAGTGCCCGTTTTTCAATGTCATTAACCAACGACCCTAAACCTAGAAACAAGACTATTTTCATGTTACCTAAATCATTACTTAGCTTCAAGATGATTAGTTAATTTTTATTTAAAACATATCGCAAAATTCCAAAGTTCAGTTTAACAACATATTTCAACTTGGATTGTATTTTAAAACAATGATAATGATTTTGAAAATCACTAAATTTACATTGATTTAAATGGGGAATAAAATTACTATACCACCAAACTGTCAAAAATGTCAAAAACTCCCACAATGCCAACCACATTGGCCAACATAACGACCAAAAACACAGTGGCACACTTTTCTAACATAGAGTGGTGACTCCAGATATAACAAAGAGCTCAGAGGGTAAGACCCGGGCCTGATTTAGGAGCTATTATTGATTATTGACCCTTCTAGGCGCAACTAATGAGTTCTATATAATCTGGAATCACTACTCTTGGTTAAAAAAGCGTGCCGTTGTGAAAGCCAGTTTCTCGGTTATGTTTTAAATCTCTATCAAAATCTCCAATTTAATTAAATGTAAAAATGACAATATTCAAAATGTTTTAATATTATTATTTTGTCGCAATTTAAGTGAAACGTGTCTTTTAACTCAACTTTATAATCTCACATATTTTAGATGGAATTGGATTATTTATTTCGAAGAAAAGTTATTATTTGAGTTAAATCAAAATAGCCTTGTAATGTGGCTTTGGAAACAAGGTAGAATGACAGCGTCCCACCAACAAGATGACACCACAACAGATCAAAATACGAAATACGACGGCACGCTTTTTGAAGGTTATTTACCACTTTAGGCGCTCACCTATTTATCGTATGCATCCGGGATCATAATAACTTTTCGTTTTCTGGTCTCCAAATCTGGTCAAAGACACCAGTTGTTCAAATTTAAATATATACAAATATATATGTGAAATTTGGTGCAAATTGCAAACATGTAAAGCACCATATATATTTACGAAAACCAGAGAAAATTTGACCCATCCAAAGGGGGGTTTGTCGTGGAGAGTTTGTACCCAAAAATTGAGGTTTCAAATTGTTCACATATAATAAAAACAAAAATTGTTTTCACCATTGGATTCAGCTCTTTTATCAATAATTTAAGATTTTGGATTATTTCTATACGGCAATCGGTTACTGATTTATTTAAAGTGCTAAATACAGTGCGTTTACCAATGCTTTTATTCTTATGGTGAATAATTATAATTTTATAACTTCCTTGCTAATAATATATTAGTCGACCCGTGCGGAATTCCGTACTGCGAACCAAATCTTGTCAGCTGATCAGATGTTCTTTTGTTTACATTTTCGCTGCTGTAAAAACAAACTATTCCCTTAATTTATCTTTAATATTATTCAAATTTCCGAGAAGCGGTACTTTTTTAGACCGTGGGTCTATTTTTCGTCAATAACCGGCACGATAAGCTTTAAAATGATTGGTAAATCATGAAATTTGATAAAGGAATAAGGAAGATCTCGCGGCGGACTGACAGAAAAACAGACTAGATAAATAATATATGTAAGATTGATGAAAATTGGTATGTGGCTTTAAATTGTTGGGGTCTATTGATATTTACATACAGAACCCATTTATTGGGTATTTCACTCTTCTAGCCACTGGGAGGGTTAAGGTCAAAGTATTTAATACCATCAACCCCACTATTCGCTTATCTGATCTGAAAGTTCGTTGGGCAAAACAATTGAAAAACTCTAAACCCCATTTTTGGGGATTAATCTTTCAAATTTCGAGTTTTTGGGCTCAAAAAGGGCCAGAATAGCCCCGGTTGTCAAATTAATGCGTATAAAAACATGGGAATGAGTGAGGCGAAACTTTTTAAGCCCTCTTTCGTCATTCTAGCATAAATATTTATCAAGCTATTAAAGCAAATGGGTATCGACCAAACACATTACGTTGTCCTATGGGGGTTTTACATTAGAAAAGCCTGTTATTTATTTGTTGGTGTACTTTTATCATCCCCAGAATCGAGCATCAGAACAGCCAAAAAATCAGTGTTTTCAGATTTCAATAAAACTTAGAATAAATGTACGTTTTTACACTGATTTTGAGTTTTTAAAGTTTGTTATATGGAAATTCACTTCCCTCATGTCAGCGTGCTGTGTGCGAACTCGTTTAATGTGGAGTTAAAACGGAGAAGAAGTTAAGAGAAGGGTGTTACCATTTCAGTACTCAGTAATATTTTTATTTATGAACCCTCTGTTCTTGCTGTTGTGCAACATATTTATTTGAATAACGCATCTCTGTTTATTAAATGAAAAGCAGAACGCAAGTTCCCATAAGAATAAGATGTAAACTTTTAAAGTCAAAAGGGCATAGCCCTACACACCCAAACAAAAATTTATTTTCATTGGACAAATGCCCTAATAGTACTAAATTAAGGGTGCCAAGTTTCATAATTCTACGTTATACGATGTCGCATATCCGATAAATAGGTACCACACAAATTTACTTAACCTATTAATATATAGAGTACCTGGAGGACCAAGCTTTGCTTGGGGAAGGCCAATCAGTTTGTTTAAATGACTGGGAGTAGTATTTCACCACTTCCCCCAACTGATTATCACATTTGTATAGCTCATTTGCGTATTTTCTGCATTTCTAAGGTCACTCCAGTTGTTATTTATAGCTCAATGTCCCTTTAAACTATTTCGGATTTGCCCACTCTATATATACAATCTTCACTCAACAGTTTTAATCACTGCTCTCAGGAAACCACATGTTAACAATTATAAACAACACGAGTATTCCTTTGGGTGAGCACATTGAACTTTAGTCCACTGAACGGTTATGGTTATACCACTGACTATGTCCCCCATTGTTGAAAATACTGTTAAAAACAATTAGGCTTATTAACATTATTGGGTTTATTCTTTTCCCTATTACTTTTAAAATTGATTTACCTTTAACGTTTGATCTATGTCATAAAATGTACTTAATTATTATGAATAGTTATCTATGAAAATTATTTAAATTGAAGAAAATGAGGGTCGAATGAAAACCATCGGTCAGACATAGCAGTTTTACAGTATAATTAGGTTTCTACTATTATAAACCAGTACTGGTACCTGGGAGACCGATCTTTGGACAGTATAGTTAGGTTTGTACTATTATAAACCTACTGGCACCTGGGAGACCGAGCTTTGGTCGGGGAAAGTCAGTAAGTTTGTTTAGATGACTTGGAGTAATTTTTACCACATCCCCCTATTGACGAGCAGATTTACTTAGCTAATTTTCCTATTTCTAGCATGTTTAATGTCACTCCAGATTTTATTATAGATCAGTGTCCCCCCAGGTATATATATTTATGATGTAAATACCAGACATAGATATGCTCCAACCAAATTTGGTAACTTTCTGCGCATCCCAAGAAGTTGACATTATTTGTTTTGATTTTGAACATACGTTTATTTTTATTTTTACCATAATGTTTACATCCGTTCTGATGTAAACATTAAAAAGTATCAAACACGATGACAAATCAATGAGTTCTATTGTTATTACGCATAACGCAACCAAAATGGACAGCGATTGTAAATGTAAATACTTGTAGCGAAAATGGGTGTCTTATGGGGTGTTAGTATAGGGACTTGCCCTTAAGCGTGCTGACTCTGCTACTAATAGGGGAATAATGGAACTGCAATGCCTGAATGGAAGGGCTGCTGCCTCTTCCAAACCTGTGTTGTAAATACCTGTACCAATCTAAATAATTGAACTGGAAACGTGCGTGGGGGACCAGAGGTTCGGAGACCTTTTACCCGAGACCAGAAAGCCTACCTAGCCAGCTTTGATTTAATCTAAATAACTGTAATGACTTAATAATCTATCCTTCCAAAACACCTGGCATATTGATATTGAGATCAGTATCTGAGGTTGCTAAAATAACTGACCAAAGCATGGTAACTACACTTTAAGCTATCTGAATGTAGAAATTTACTTCAATCTATGGAGAAACTATGGAGACTCTTCTGGGGAGTCTAATTAATTACTGCCTAAACGTGGTGAATTAAAACCTGTTGAAACGTGTTCGGGGCGAGTGCCCCGAACTCAATTACTAGTTTCCTACATTTCTGGCATCGGGGCGAACCTTATGTGTTTTCCCCTTATGGAGTTGTTTAGCCAGCCATACTGTCTCTAAAAACTATATTTCTAATAGTAAAACTTATCCATTTGGAGACTTGGTGAAGAGCGGATTGACAAAGACGTCAGTCAGCAAAGAAGATTTACTAGGAAGGGGTAGAAAACCGTTGAGAGAGTTTTTGGTTGACAAGAAGGGAAAAAGGGCCTTCGCTCTGTCAACGGCGCGACAGGCGAAGTGCTCCTGGCAGTCGCTCCGCGACGCAGCTTGTGTGTACTATATAAAATAGCATGCAGCTATGCGTCACATACTTATGGATACTTTTGGATTTTGGGGTGGGGGGAAAATTTTGTGTGCATTAAGGAAGTAAAGTCCATTGTCTCCCTCGGGAAAACTGTCGCCATCGCCTACGGCGTCGGGCGCCAACAATCGCTTTCAGGGAGACAAAGTTGCACTTTACTCCCTTAATACACAAATAATTATTTCTTGTCTTCCTTATTTTACTGAATACCTATATATTGTAATACTATTTGGCAAGTGCCTTCATTTGGATGTGGCCAAGGTGAAACTGGAAACAACTCATGGTTTAACACGTTCGCTGCGCACGAAAAATTTTGAATTTTTTGTGGATGCTGAACAATTTTTATTGTTGATTTACTTTCCTATGACGAATAGAATACCGACCATGTGGTTTAAAAGCATTCCAGAACTTAAGTTTAGCCGCTAATGACGTCATAATGTTCCGGTCGATTTCAGGACTGTAGCACCCGTTGCTTGTACATACATAGTTACAATCACATGAAATGACAGTCACAATGTCATTATTTGGTAAAAACGTACCTACTATAAATATTCTTATCACTGTAACTTATATACAATATTTACATACCTTCCCAAGCATATGTAACACCACAGGAACACTACTCGAAATAGGCGGAACAATGCGCCAAAAAACGCACAAAATACGCGGCCGATACGAAAAGTAACGCCACCCGACAACACAACGTTACCCGCACTACACACAGACAGTAAATCACCTGCCTCGAACAAGTCATGGGCTCACACTAACTGGTTCAGTTACAATAAAGAGCGCGAAACCGTTTTCGGCCGTGCGGCGCGCGTAGCCAAGGTCATTGGAGACAGACGCAAATTCTGGAAACTGACGCCGGCCGCCCGGCAACACTACGGGACCCCTCCTACACGCTCACAACATATCATGTGAATCGACCAGATGCTCAGCTCAGACTGACTGGTTTAGTTTAAAAAGAGGCATCTCCCCATATACGCACACGAGCGTGCGAAAATATGCAAGGATGTCCTTCTAAGGGAACATGCGCAGCGAACGTGTTAAATGGGATACCGTTGGAAATAAATAAACAATCAAAAACTAAATATCAATAATGCCTCAAAATCTGCTGGGTTTTGTAGCCGCGTCTGCTCGGTTATGAAAGCCCAGCATAATGAATTATGCTTATGAATATATGCAATGTAATTAATTATGTTTATGAAAGAGCGCCTAACCTCTGTTTACGTCACGATAAAAGAAAATGGTTATGACAACAATTATTTTTAAATGAGTAATATCTTTATTTGAAATACCAGATATAATTAAACTATCTATTGGAAAAATATGATTTCGATTCAAAATTATTAAATTAGGAGAGTTAAGTAATTAAGACTCCCTATTCAACTAGCCTATTCAAGATTTAACTAATTTTATCAAACCCTGTTAAAGGTCCAAGTTCTTTAACTCGATGGGGCTGTCAAGACAATTGACACCAGTATGCATTAAATTTACAAATTACAAAATGTTTACAAAAGAGGCATTTTTCAAAAGAAACTACTAAGTTTATTTAGGTAACAAAGAAATGCCAAAAACCAGTACCTACACAACCAATCATTTACACAAAAAGATTTGTTACTGTCCGTGCAGCCGCAAACTTGCTTACTTAGCCCTTATATGTTGTTCTAAGTAACGTTTGATAGGTATCTCCCTTAACTATGAACTTAAATTAATAAAACTTGTTACAGGCCTAAAGCTTTACCTGGTTGAGTTTTACTGATAATTACATAACACATTTCCTATCCTCCTTGACACAGCAAACCTTTGTAAGTTAGGCCTACTCAGCCCTAATGTTATGCTTATGGAGAGTAAATAAAATTGTATTTATCACATATATTTATGAAAGTATTTTCATGAAAATTATGTTGTATATTTATAAATTGGCATTGATAATTTGCTGATGGTGCATGTTTTCTGTGTGCGGGGTATTTTTTATTCTTTTTGTAAATAAAGATTTTATTTTTTAGAATATGTTACCGCTTTTATCGTTTTCTTTTTCCGATATAATTAATTATTAATACAATTATTTTCTCATCATCTTCATGCACTACGGTACAAATTTGAGGGTGCCCAAGGGGTCAGGCCTACTGGCAACTATGGGAGATAATAGACTATGCAACTAATTTGCCAAAATTGAAGACCGCTTATGCTAGTAGGGGGCATTAGATGGTTCAAAACCAGCAAAGGCGCGGTGTGGACGCGTGGACGCGAGGACCCCCCCCCCCCCCCGTGCCCCCCCCCCCGGGTGCCCCCCCCCCCCCGGGTGCCCCCCCCCCCCCGGTGCCCCCCCCCCGGTGCCCCCCCCCCCCCCGGCCGCCAGCAGCACTTTTCGTGATGACCTTGAACATGAGGAAAAAACTTTCGAAAATTAATAATTAGCCTATTTATCCACCGATTCCCACGGGACTTTTTCCAGAGTGTAGGCCTATCCCCAGGGAAGCGAATGACGTAAGAACCCCATAGATCCACCATTAAACAAGGCCGCTATTAATTTAAAACCGCGTTTTCCTTATGGGATCTCAGCTGTTTACCGACCGATTTTGACGAAACCTCACCACATGTCGGGCCGTGACCTAAGAAAACCATCGCTTAAAGAAAATTGAAAATCCACTGTTAAACGGGCCCGCTATTAATTTTCAAACGCGTTTTCCTCATGGGATCTCGGCTGCTTGCCGACCGAATTTGATGTGACTTCGTTACACGTTGTATGTCGGCTTGAATAAACCAAACTGCGAGTGGCTCCGTGGAGTCACGTGTCGAGGCGCGTGCTAGGGCCTACGTGACTGTCCCAGCCTGTTTACTCATTAGCGGCCTTCAAGACCCCTCCGTTCTAGAAGGTTCCGGCAAGTGCGTCGCATGAGGCCTCCTCCTGACTGGAGTGTTATGTATGAGCATGTCACGTGTCGAGGCGCGTGCCAGGGCCTACGTGACTGTTCCAGCCTGTTTACTCATCAGCGGTTCCGGGAACTGTTTACCGCTTACATTCCACGGCAAGCTAAGTGCTTGACCAGTCTGAATCTTGAGTTAGTCATGGAAGCATACAACCCACTGTCACTAGCTCAGCAATCGTGTATTGTAATAAGAAAGAATAAATACATTCTGTATCAGGGGATTGCACAATTGCCAGTGCCTATACAGCGATACGTTGCATCTTGCCTCAAGGGGTATGTTCGGGAACATGAGTTAGTGCTTAACAACCCGGAAACGGATCCTCAAGTGTTAGACTTGTATAATAGATACAATGGCAAGAGAGTCTATCAATGCCGCTACTGTCAGTACACTGAGCATTATTGTAATAGAGTTCTGTATCCTGCAAGAATTGTTAAAGTGTATCGCTTTTCAGACTCTAATAATTTGCAGCACACTTGTTTTTGCTGTGGTAAGAGTGCTTGGGAAGTGGATTGGCCACAAAACAATGATTACCTATCTACTTTGGTGATTTTAAAGTCAATGACCATAAAAACAGTTTGGGAGGGCTCTAGTCACTCTAAATTCTTTTTCTTCTTTCAATAAAGAAAAAATAAAAGATAAAAAAAAATAAAAGGAAAAAAACCCATAAATAAAATACTCCCTTCCCCATCTAAGACCCTCTGTCCTACCCCAACCCAAGACCCTCTGTCCTATCCCAACCCATAATCCTATTCCCATCCCACCCTAATAAAATTAGCAACGGTGGAGTGAGGACTCACCGGAACATCATGCAGGTGAGGAGCGTCACGTTTCTGGAAGCTTCTAGAAGGTTCGCTGGAGCGCACGACTCGGCTATAAAGAAGCTTCTAGAAGGTTCGCTGGAGCGCACGACTCTGCTATAAAACCGAGGCAGAGCCGCGCGACCTCAGTGTTGTTCGAGACGTCACCATGAACGGAAGCGGAGTCAGCGCAGCCGAAGTGGACCAAACGATCCGCTCCTTCCTAGAGGAGCTGAACGCAATGAACGATGAGAACGCCAACGCACCGCCAGTTCAGCAGGGATGTGCGTCAAAGAAGAAAAAGCTCGATGGGTGGACTGTAAAGAGGAAGGAAGTGCCTATCGATTCCCCGGCACTGTGCTGGTCCGCTGGCGGATATCAGTACACTGTGAAGAACCCTACTAACAGCGGTAACGTACTGTTGAAGATGAATGTGTTCAAAGGAGGTCGCCCCACGTTCAGCTGCGGCTTGTACTTGGACGAGGAGCGAAACGATGAAATCTGCATATGTCTAGAGGACCTGATATCCAGATTGCAAAACCTATGGCTGGCAAATAGCGAGACGGGAGAGTCAAGATACGACGGGATCACTAGGACCGCTACTCCTCTACCCACTTGGCGAAAGACCGATTGCATCATCTCAGGGAAAACCAAGAGGAGTGCGCACTCCAAGCGCGCTACCCAGTAAACGAGAGAGCGTGGAAAATTCCACTAAGCAGTTAATAACCGAGATGCTTCTAGAACAATCCACTTGTTTACGCAGTAAAGCTTTCCATTACGTCAGCCTTCCTGGAATTGAGCGTGGAAACTTCCACTAAGCAGTTGATAACCGAGACGCTTCTAGAACAATCCACTTGTTTACGCAGTAAAGCTTTCCATTACATCACCCTTCCTGGAATTGAGCGAGTAACTATGTCATCATGTTGTTGATACGCGTGAGTCGACACGTAGACACCGCCAATAAAAGGCGACTCGGTGGCGAGAGCCGGTCATTCTGCATCCAGCCGCTGCGCCATGCTCAACACGGACCAGAAGATGGACCTCAGGACAGCCCTCAATAGCTGCAAGGCCGCGGGTTACACTCGTATCGCGGATCTGCGGGACAACGCGGTGTACCCGATCCGATCATTCGAGCGGGTGGATACACCGTACGGCGAGGCGGTGATGGCCACCTTGGAGGGTCTCGTCGGCGACGACCCGATCCGGATCTACATGCCTCGACGGTTCCTCACGGTCCTGGACGACAACGCCATCTCCCAGTACAACGTTGGCGTGGGGCCGAGGACGAGCCTTGTAAAGAGGAGCGGCCCTCCTGGCAGCAAATCTCCTTTCCTGGAATTTGTATAAAATAAACGGTATTTCCTATTCCCTTATTTCCTTCCAAAATTGAAAAAATAAAATCAAATAAAAAAGAGCAAGAAAAGAACCTTTAGTTACAAGAGCCGAGGTGGCGGTGCACGGCGGTCAGTAGACGCCATGGACTTGAGGTGGAAACACCCGTTCACCGCCATCGTGGCCGGGCCTTCGGGCAGCGGCAAGTCGCACTTCGTGGCTCGCTTCATAGAGCACGCCGACCGCATGTGCGATACGCGGTTCGCCCGCATCACTTGGCACTATGGCAGCGGTGGCGGCAAGAGCCGTGCGGACTCTGCCGTGCGCTACGTAGCCGGCTTGCCGGACCTGGACGACTATGACGGTAGCGAGCCCGCCCTGGTCATCGTCGATGACATGATGCGCGAGGCCGGCTCCGGCGTGGCGGACCTGTTCACCAAGGGCTCGCACCACCGCAACATGAGCGTGTTCTTCATCACGCAAAACCTGTTTCACCAGGGCAGGGGCCAGCGCGACATATCGCTGAACGCTCACTACATAGTGTGCTTCAAGAATCCCAGGGACCGCGCTCAGATCAAACACCTGGCCCGTCAAGTATACCCGGAAAACCCCAAATTCATGGAGGAGGCTTACGCGGACGCCACGCGTGATCCGCACGCCTACCTGCTCATAGACTTGAAACAGTCCACGCCAGAAGAGATGCGCGTACGTTCAACCATTTTCCCAGACGATCCGGTGAACTACGTGTACCTGCCCAAGAAGAAGTGATAAATAGGCCGAGCGCGCGCCAGCGTCAGTCATCATGTCACACCGCGTGAAGAAGGACGCGGCGCTGCTGAGGGCCCTAATACACGCTACGCCCAAAGAACGCAAGGCCCTGTTAAAAGCGTGCGACAAGAGTCGCATCAAGTCGTTGTGCGAGTGCGCGTATAACGTGCTACGCGGAAACGTACCGCTTTCTCCCTGCCTCAAACGCAAATTGAGCAAACACAAACAGGCGCTCAGACGGCTGGTGAAACGCGGCGAGGGTTGGACCAAGAAGCGACACTACCTCGTCCAACGGGGTGGAGGGATTCTCCTACCTCTGCTGTTGAACGCTGTTCTGCCCGTTCTAGCGCAGAAGCTAATCGGACATGGAGTACGCTAGGAAAATGGTGGTTGTACCGCAGGAGCTCATCGAGAGATTGCGAGAAGGACCGGGACCAGGGCCGGAGCCAAGAGGAGGAGCAGGTAGCGCCAATAAGCCAGCCAGCCTGGACGCTGAGATGCATCGCATATTGAGCGACAAGCGGCTGGACGATACGGAGAAATGGAAACAATATCAGCAGGTGTTACAGCGGTTCCTGCACTTTTCCGCGGCTAAACGTCAACCCATAGGTCTGTCAATCATCGAGGGTGAGGAGAGGGAGGAGGAAGTGGCGGGAGGTCCGAGTCAGATGAAGCGCGAGTCTAGCGCCTCGGCGGAGGAGGACATTGTGGAATCGTTCTCAAAAATCTACAGGTCGGTGGCGCGCAACTTGTTGCGATTCATGACCCGTCAAGGCAGCCCCATCTCCTGGGACGCCAGTGGGGCGGTGTACGTGGACAAGGTGAAGATCCCCGATTCCAATATAGTGGACATCGCGCACAGCATAGTGAGAGCGCGAAGGGCGGACCGATTGCCTACTGGCTGGCATCAAGTGATGGCCGCCTTGAAGGACATGAACGTGCCCAAAGAATACGTGAGCAATCCCACGGCGTTGCGTTACCTAGGCGTGGGACTGGACTCGGCATCGAGCCCCTGGGGAGACACGACGACAGCCTCGTCGACACCCCTCTCACCGAGGTTGACGCCGATACTGGACCGCTTGAGACCGCGGCCCCCAGCGGCCAGGAGAAGGATAATAACCGAGGAACCCGACCGGGAATCGTCATTGGACAACTGGGAGCCGTTCACACCGTAATGGAGAAGTTGTACTACGACCCGAGCCAGCCCGGTTCCCTCGGCGGGGTGGCCGCCCTGGCCAGAGCCGCGCGCCTACCGAAACGTCGGGTAGCCGACTGGCTGCGCGCCCAGGACACCTACACGCTGCACAAGCCTGCGCGCAAGCGGTTTCCCCGCAACCGCTACGCCGTGTTCGGGCCCCGGGAGCTGTGGCAGGCGGACCTGAACGACATGCGCGGCCTGAGCCGGTACAACGACGGAGTCAACTACCTGCTGACTGTGATAGACGTATTCAGTAAGCGGCTGTTCGCGGTACCGCTGAAGAGGAAAAGCGGGCCTGAGGTGGCTGCTGCGTTCGAGAGGATATTCGCTGAGGCGACTCCTCGCTGCCTACAGACCGACAAGGGGACGGAGTTCACCGGGGCCGCGACCAAGCGAGTGTTCAAGAGTCACGGTGTAAACTACTTCACCACGCAGAACCCCGACGTGAAGGCGGCGGTGGTGGAGCGAGTCAACCGCACGCTTAAGACCCGCATGTGGCGCTACCTGACCTACAAGAACACGTATCGCTACGTGAACGTGTTGGACAGGCTTGTGGACGCCTACAACCGCAGCCCGCACAAGAGCCTGGGTGGCCTACGACCCGTGGACGCGGACAGCGGCGATGGTCAAACGGTGTACAAGGTGTGGCGTCACATGTATGGAAAGGCGATCCGGCGACACAAGCCCAGGTTCGAGCCGGGCGACACGGTGCGCATAGCCAAGGAGAAGGGCACGTTCGCCAAAGGTTACGAGACCAACTGGAGTAAGGAGCTGTTCGTGGTGGACCACGTATACGGGTCGCATCCTCTACCATTGTACGTGTTGCGCGACCTGAACGGGACGCCGCTGGAAGGGCGCTTCTACGAGCACGAGATGCAAAAGGTGATGATCGCCCCGGATCGCCTGTATCAAATAGATAAAATACTGGACACTAAAGGGCGAGGCTCCAGTAAGTGCTACCTAGTCAAGTGGGCCGGTTACGGAGAGGACTTCAATTCGTGGGTACCCGCAGCGGACGTGCAACAGCTGCGATGACGAGGCACGACCAGTTTTACCTGACGTTGCCCAGTAACAGTTCAATGAATTACTATCCCAACAACATGGTGACAAACTACACGACCCATCTACCCTCGACCGTTGATCTGTCAGACGGCGAGTGGGAGGTCGCTCTGGCGGAGGCGCACTACCCCTTCTCTTTTCTGACCGTCGGTGAGGGAACCTACATCAAACTAGTGCTGGGAATGAGGGACTCGAAAGGCGGGTTGGCCGTGGTGGACAAGTTGTTAATCAAAGTGGAGCCGGGCAATTACAGTAGTACCGAGGAACTCGTAGACGCAATCAACAACCACCCTCAAATGAAGAGTAACCTGTGCGCCTTCTCGTATGACGAGAGGTCCTCCAGGGTGGAATTGATGTCGACGTCTTCAGCCGTTCAGAGCCTCAAACTGAGCCCCAGTTTGGCGCTACAGTTTGGCTACGAGGTGGATACGGATATCGTCAAGCGTCACAGGTCCGTGAGGCCGGCTAACCTCTTCGCCGGTCTGCCATCACACATGTACGTGTATTGCGACCTGGTGGAACCCCAACTGGTGGGCGACGCTGTGGCGCCACTACTGAAGATCCTCAACATCGACATCAGGAATTACACGTACGGTGCCAACACGACAGTGTATATAATAGACCCGCACTACGTGCCGGTGATTAAAACCTCATTCGAGAGCGTGGAAATCGATTTAAGGGATAACCAAGGGCGACACTTGCCATTCCACTTCGGGACTACGTGCATGAAGCTTCATTTCAGGAAAGAGAGGCAGCGGCAATGAATCCGAGCGATCCCTATCTGGCGTATTACCGCCACCAGCAGGCGGGCCATGGCGTATCCTCCGTATTCAGAGGAGCCGCTTTCCAACGCGGACACGGCATCGGCAGTTTCCTAGGCGGGCTGATGCGTACAGTGGTCCCGTTGATCAGATCCGGCGCATCGGCGCTGGGCAAGGAGGCGCTGAGGTCCGGTGTGGGCTTCTTGGGCGACGTGGCAGCGGGCACAGCCGACCCCCGAGTCGCAGCCAACGCCCGACTCAGACAGTTTACCGGGTCGCTGAAACGTAAGGCCGATGAAAAACTGGATCGCGTGCTGAGCGGTGGTGGCGCCTATAAGAAGAGGCGTGTACAGCAGGTTACTCCTCAGTCTCTGGCGAAACTCCTCGGAGCGAGGAAGAAGAGCGCTGCCCCCAAGAGGAAGCCCGCAAAACGTGTCGCTAAGAAGAGGAGAAGCAAGAAGAGCGAGAGTACCGTGAAGGACATTTTTGGATAATGGCGTTTCTACATCAGAAGTCGTGCGAGTGTGTCAAGACCGAGTTGGACCTGTTCTCGCTACCGCCCACGCAGACCAGTATAGAGAGCGGTAAATGGGTGCAGTACAAGCCCATCTCCTCCCTGACAGACGACTCGCCCGTGGAGTTCATAGTTCCGGGCCACGGGGACGAGTACACGGATCTGTCACAGACGCTACTGCATGTGAAGGCTACCATTAGAACGGCTAGCGGAGGCGCTGTAATGGGTGATCAAGCGATAAAAGAGGTGGGTCCGATTAACAACTGGCTGCACTCGCTGTTCAGTCAAGTGGACCTGTACCTGAACAACAAACTGGTGTCTCCTCAGAACAACACGTACGCCTATCGCGCCTACCTGGAGAACCTGTTGTCCTATGGCGGTGATGCCAAGACATCGCACCTCACCGCGGAGTTGTTCTACGAGGACTATGCCGGGTACATGGACAATACCGAGGAGGATAATGCCGGGCTCAAGAACCGGAGGGAGTTTGTCAAGGCCAGCCGGTACGCGGACATGGTCGGACATCTGCACGTCGACCTGTGCAATCAGGAGAAGTTCATGTTAAACGGCGTGGAGATGCGCTTTCGCCTGATCAGGTCAAAGAACTCATTCTCCATCATGTCTAAAACCGTGACAGACTACAAAGTGGACATCGCCGAAGTCAACCTGTTCATGCGCCGCTGTAAGATCAACCCGAGCGTGCTGTTGGCTCACAGCAGGACGCTGGAGTCGGGTACAGCCAAATATCCCATTACGCGCGTGGAAGTCAAATCCTTCACGCTACCCTCCGGTATCAGCAGCAAGACTCTGGACAGTGTGTTTCTGGGACAACTGCCGAAACGCGTTATAGTTGGCCTGGTCAGCAATCAAGCGTTCAACGGGGACTACAAGAAGAACCCGTTCAACTTCACCCACAGCCACGTGAACTTCTTCGCGCTGTACATAGACGGTGAGCAAGTGCCATGTAAGCCGCTTCAACCGGATTATACGTTCGGTAAGGAGTTGTGCGTGCTCGCCTACCACACGCTGTACACCGGCACCGGCATCAATTTCTCAGACTGCGGTAACGAAGTCAGTCGCAACGAGTACCCCTACGGATACTGCCTGATGGCGTTTGATCTGACACCCGATATGGCGGCCTCTCAATCCAGCCACTGGAACCTGGTGCGCAACGGTAACCTGCGCATAGAGATTGGGTTCTCCGAAGCCTTGGCGGAGGCGTTCAACTGCATAGTGTACGCCGAGTTGGACAACGTCGTGGAGGTGGACCGTCATCGCAACGTCACAGTCGACTTTGGCGGGTAAACGAGTTGCCGCGCGCTCAAGGTCACCGCGCGCGCGCACCGTTAGGTTTTGGCGGGTAAACGAGTTGTCGCGCGCTCAAGGTCACCGCGGACCGTTAGGTGATGGCGGCGCGCGCACCCAAGGTTAACCCGCTAGGCGCGCTCCCGCCAGCGCTCAGTCGAGTTCAGTCAGCCGTACGGGATGGACGTGCCGCCACCGATCTACATCGAGCCGCCGCCAGCGCGCTGTCATCACGGAAGCGTGGTGATGGATATGCAGTGTTTTAAAGACAGTGATAATGACTTTCTACTGAAAGAGGTTTGCGTGGTGGACGTGACTACCGGCACGCTGCTCCTACATCACATCGCCCGCCCGCCCTTCAGTAAGGACCTCCTGACTTCCGAGAAACAGCGCGAGAGCGTCTGGGTCACTCGCCACTGCCACGGCTTGGAGTGGGACCAGGGGGACATCGCGTACGTCGCCCTGCTGGACAAGCTGCGCTCCTGCCTCATCCACCGCCCCCTGGTCTACGTCAAAGGATCGCAGAAGAGGGACTTTGTACAACGCCACCTCATAACCGAGCCCGCCGCCACCACCGCTCAGGACATGGAGGATCTGGGCTGCGGGTCGCTCAACGGTCCGCCCACCTACCGGACCCTGCGCTGTCGCCACCATAAGAGCTCCCACAACCGTTGCGCCCTTCATAACTGCATAGTATTGCGGGACTGGCTCGTGGCTAACGACACACTGGACCCGTCCACCTCGAGCTGCCTGTGCTGCTTCCGCCCACGATGAATACCGTCCAGATCAGAGAATGCCTGGCGAAGATCCCCGGACTGAGGAACGTTGCGGTCTACGCCTCTGACCAACTACCGGACGTGCCGGTCAAGCCTCTCACCGCCATCGTGTCCAACACGGTAGCACACACCGAGGGAGGCGAACACTGGGTGGCGTTTTACTGCTCGGAAGAGGACAGACTCGAGTACCTGGACAGCTACGGAAGGCCGCCATACCAGGCCGACTTTCAAATGTTCCTGAGGCGCAATCCTCATCACCGCCACTACGTCTACAACAGGTATCGGCTCCAGGGCTACGATACTTCTGTTTGCGGCTACTACTGCCTCACTTACCTGTACTGCCGGGCTGTTCTCCGCACGTCACTCAGCGACTACGTCCAGCTCTTCGACCCTGCCGCTCCCGCCGCCAACGACGCTCTCGTCCGCAGACTCTTCCACTCCATATTCGCTTAAAACTAATTTGTAAGGTTTTTGTAGTATGTGTATGTAACCTTATTACTGTACAATACATGCCTCATAATGATAAAGCTTGTGTTTTCATTTCTCCTTTCTCCTTACTAAATTTATAAAAATTAGCAAAACTGAGGCAGCGGGGCTGGACCTCAGGTTTATATACCAGCGGCGCGTGTCACTGGCTGAGCCCCCGCCAAGCGGCAGTGAAGGTCGCCAAAGAGGGCGCGTCACGAGACCCCTCGGACATCAGCAAACCGCTGAGCAATTCGAGGGTGCAACCTCGAGCGTCAGCAAACCACTTAGCAACTCCTTCCTGGGCAACTCCTTCAGGGCCGTCCCCCGACACGCGCCGCCAATCGCTCCCGGTTGGCGGGGGCTTTTTAAGCTGCACGGCTCGGGCCAAACGGCCCATAACGCCTTTCTCACACACTTTAAGCCTAACGGCTTTTGAGTGAGCAAAGGGGAGGAAATAAACAACTCAGGTTCGTGCTGTACATAAAGCTATTATATTTTCTTACAAATACTATTTACAAGTTTTTCTTAAAATTAATATTTAAAACTAAACAGGGAATTCCTCTTCCTCGTCTTCGTCCTGGCGCTCCTCCTCCTCCTCACCGTCCACCTCCATCCGCTGAGGTCGATCTCCTCCTCTCCTGGCTGGCGGTAGTGGCGGGACGTCCTTGTGTCCCCACGGCAGAGTGTGGATGCCGTCGGGGAGGACACACCGCTTGTCGTCAGTCGGGCTGAGGCTCAGCTTGTCCACTTCCACGGTGTAGACCCGGTGCAAGTGAGACTGGAAGCGGACGTTGGTGGTGCGCTTTTGGACCCCGTCAAACAGGCACTCTCTGTAGTCGTCGGGGGTGAGGACGTTCTTGACAACGCCCTTCGCCACCCCCTTGGCTCGCTTGAGAGCCTTGCTGCCGCCTGTCGCCGCGTCCTCGATGTCCATAAAGTATAATTTGGACCGCAGGCCGAGGTACTCGAATAAGGACAGGCCGTTGCACTCGTCCTTAAACTTTCCGATGACCTTGGCGTTGACGGGGCTGTAGCAGGGGTGGGACCTCGGATAGCCGCTGGTGTCGAAGTCGTCCAGGTGTTCCTTCATCTCTGCGTAGACGTCCTGGGACACGATGTCAAAGACGTAGCTGTCCGTGTCCATGTAGTCCACGGTGAGGCGGTCACCGTAGCGCTCCTTCATCTTGCGCAGGAACTCGTACATGAGCCACTTGCTCAGCTCCAGGACTGTCATGCCTACGTAGACGGGCTTGTCCAACACGATGTTGACCTTGGACAGATGCACCAGGGCCACGTCCTCCGTGTAGTACGTCCGGTCCAGGAAGTTGGATCTGGCGACGTACTTGGAAAACTTCTCCGGGGTGCACACCAGCTTCACGTTGAGGCGCTTCCGTACATTCTCGATGGTCTTGCCGAAGACCGCGTTGTTCATGAGCTTGAAGAAGTCCTGTTCGAACTTCGTCCTGGCCCTCTTCCGCAGCTCCGTGTTCATCAGGATGTACGGTTCCAACCACCGCGACTGGCGAAACGAGATCGCCCGATGCACCGCGACCAGCTCCAATCCGTTTTGCAGCGCCTGCTGCAAGACCCTGTAGTGACAGATGTAGTGCGTCTTGTCGTCCAGGGTCGTCAACAGTTTGGGGAACTTCCCTGTTGGCGGACGCTTCGTCTCGCAGCAGTAGGGAAGGTCCTTGTGCAGGTCGTGTAGGCGCGCGGGGTAGTGGAGGTCCACCTCCAAGATGTAGCCTCGATCGGCCTCCGCGTCCAGCGCCGCGACGTCCAACGCCTGGATTTCCTCTCGGCTGAGCCACTCGAAGTCTCCGGTCGGCAGGCGCTGGGACATGGCCCAGCCGTAGAGGTTGTTGGCGTCCAGGTACAGGAGGAAGCGCGTGGGCTCGTCCGGGCGGTAGTCCGGGCACCTGTCGTGGTTGGCCTTGGCGTAGCGGGTGATGGCCTGTGAGATGCCTCCTCGGATCCCCTGCTCCACAAACAGGTACATGTCAAAGTCCTGCAGCGTGTCCAGCTCCACACCGCAGGTCTTGAGCATCACGTCCCACGCGTAGGACGGCAGGGTGTAGTAGTGGGCGGGGTCCAGCCCGTACTCTGCCAGCGAGGTGTCGCGGAACTGCTCAAAGACATCGGTGAGCAGGGCGATGTCGCATCGCAGGTACTTGTCCGCATAGTCCTTGAGGTTGTGACACTCGAAGGCTCGCCACACGTTGAGGGCGTGCTCGTACTCCTCGTCCTTGATGTCCTCCAGGGTCATGGAGTTCCTGAACGCCTCCTTGGGCGGCAACTCCCTGGTCCTGTACAGCGTATCGTAGGACGTAACGAAGTCGTAGGGGAACACGCCCTTCCTGCGCACCAGGTCGAACAGCCGGTCGTCGGGGAAGCGCTTCCTCGTCTCGCGCATCCTGTCCGTGGGAAGTCCCGCCGCCAGGTTGGCCAGGCTCATGGACAGAAACCTGTAGGTGTCCAGGAAGCGCACCGCGAAACTGCTCTGACGTTGGTTGTCCCCGGGCTGACCAAAGTGGAATCGCTTGGTAAAAGCGATGTACCGCTCCTCCGTGTGGGCCAACACGTCCACGTCGCCGGGGTCGATGGCCAGCTCGCGCACTACGAAGTGGGCGTCGTAGTTAGACAGGTTGTGGAAGTAGCAGTTAATGTGTCGCTGCTCCCGGTACCTGAGGTTGCACGAGCGGTGGGCGGCTCCTCGGAACTCGTAGGGCGGGGCGTGATTGTGGTCCCGCACCTTGACGTCCTGGTCCGTGAACTCCTTCCCGCAGAGGTAGCAGTGAGTCGCTGCCAGGTACTCGTTCATCTCCTGCCGGGTCAGAGAAGGGTGCAGAGCTCTCATGCTGAATAGGAACTCCCACAGCGCCAGCACGTCCATCTTGAGCCTCTCCATGAAGACCTTGGACGCGTCTGCCCCGAAGTAGACGCGGGGCTCGAACTCCTCCAGGCCGAGCGAGTCCACGATCTGGTAGGCAAAGGCGTACGGGACGTGCAGTTGCAGAGGCCTCGTGCCGGGCGGCGCTTCCGCAGGGTCAGCGGCGACGGGCTGCAGAGCACACTCAAAGTCGGCATAAACGCAAAAGCGCTCGCGCCGAGTGTACTCGGGGTGGGCGAAGCGGATCTGCTGCTTCTTCGGTAAGTCCAAGCGGAGGGGAGCCTTGGCGGTGCAGTATCGCATGTGCTCCTCCAGACGCTCGACACCGGACAGTTGCAGCTTGTTGGGCTGGTTGTCGAAGTAAGCGAAGCATCGCTTACACACGTGGATGGCGTTGACGTGGGACGTCAGCTGGGCTCGCACTAGCCTACTCATGTTTGTGATGTAAGCGTAGTGACTGTCCCCGCCGGTGGTCACGTACAGCAAGTCCCGGTGATCCTCCAACTCCCGCTTGCAGATCTTCAGCGGGAACACGCGGTCCTGGAACTTTGGCGATCCGTCGGGGCGTCTCCCCACCATGGCGCGCTCGATCCCGTACACATTAACGCTGATGGGGTTCCTCCTCTCGAAGACCTTAATGTCCTTCACGGCTACGGGGAAGCGTAGGCCGACCCAGTCGTAGCGTGCCATGACGTCCGGTGTGTACGATGTTGGCCTCTCCGGGTGTTGCGCGACGAACTTGGCCAGGATGGCGTACGCGAAGCACATGTCATCGACGTTTTGCACGTTGATAACGGCACGCGTCTCGCAGATGGTCCTGGGAAGCTGGACGAACCTGGCTCCGCGTTCTCCCAACGGGGTGTAGAGGTTGACGCGGATCTCCAGGTCGCGTATCCGGAGATAGCTCCACCCGCTGCCCACTAGCAGGCACTGCTCCTTCTCTTCCTCCAGCTTGTGGAAGGAAGCCGATAGGAAGTCCTCCAAGTTGGACGCGGCGGTGAGAGGCACGTTCTTCGTCTTGAAGGCCCGCAGACAGGTGGCTCCGTGAACGTTGGCGAATTCGCACTCTAGGAACATGTTGACCTTGATGTTCGGGTGTCGGGTCCTGACGTCGGTCAACAGTTCCAGGACGCTGTCGAACAGCAGCACCAGCGCGTCCTCCACGGTCAAGAAGTCCTCCATGGGCCGGGACAGGCCGAAGGTCAGGAGGCGTCCGCGGAACGCCCGTTGGATGGGGCGGAACGTGGGTAGTCCGCCACCACCCACCATCCCGTCGGGTGCCGTGCTGGGACCGGGCTGGGGCTCGCGGCTGGGTCCGGGCTGAGGCTCGGAGCTAGGTCGGGGCTCGGGTGACAGAGTGGGCAGGCGCGGCATCTCGTCCACAACGAGGTTCCTCACGATGGGGCAGTTGTGGGCCTCGTGGTGGTCCCGGTTGTAGCGCCGGGTGAAGCCTCGGTCACAGTAGGCGCACGTGAACCTCATACCGCGGTGGGCGCTCGCCATGTGCCGCTGGAGGTACGCGGCCCTGCGGAAAAGGGTGCCGCACTCGGTGCAACGGGCCTCGTTGACGTGCACCAGCTGCACGTGGCGCCGGAGCAGGTCCTCGCGGGCGAATCGCCGCCCGCACGCGTCGCACTCGGGCCGTGGGTCTCTGAAGGGTGGTGTTGCGGAGGAGGAGGAGGTCGAAGCTGACGGGCTCGCACCGTGGACCGCTTCCATATGGTGGCGAAGATCCTCGGGACCCGCCAGGGCGACGGAGCACAACGGGCACGGATGGCCTGCGAACAGGAAGACAAGTCCTATTAGTGACCCCGATAAACACGAGGGTGAGAACTGGCAACCTCTTCCTCATCTCAATCGCCAGTTTGAGCCCAGTAATACAAGGGTGAGGAATTGCATAGAGGCCTGACGACCTCTTCCTCATCTCGAGCGCCAGTTTACCCGGGTCCAGTAATACAAGAGTGAGGCACAGAGGCTGGCAGCCCCTTGTTTACTACTTGAATCTGTTTACTCAGCTAAAGCCGTTTACTCTCTCTCGAAAACAAGTCATTAGTACTGACGGTTTCTTGTTTAATGTAAAAACCGTACCTGGCGCTTGGTCGTGAGGAGTGGGAGGATGAACTGCTGTGAGGTGGCGTCGCAGGCTGTCGCTTCGCCCGAAGCGTCTCCCGCAGACGTTGCAGTCGAAATGGCGGTCCCTGTGAGCAGCTGCCATGTGACGAGCCAGGTTTCCAGCGAAGACGCGACCGCAGACCTCACACATACGAGGAACAGCCATCTGCAACATCGGGTATCTATACTCTCCACCCACCACAAAGGCTTGGAAAGCAAATACCTAATTTTATTTCCCTCAAAAAATTTTAGAAGAGTGGAAATGAATCTATTTTTAAATTTTTAAAGTTTGACTCATTAATTTTAATCGTTATAAAACATAACTGTTCTAAGGTCATTACAAATCCACTCGTCTCCATCTGAAAAGAAACAACGACAAGGCTCAGTGTACTGGGATATGTAAAAGTTTAAATATTAATGTTAGATAATTATTTCGCTCAAACATTTAACGAATCGTTTTCCTTAAAACATAATGCGAATTATTCATCTTCTATTAATAGGCCAGACCTCTCTTTACACATTATGACTTCAAAATTGCTGAACGATCATACCTTAAATGAGAATCTTATTATAAAGGGAAATGTAATAGTCTTCCACACTACAACTTATAAGAGCTACATATACTTACGTTTAAAAAATCTCGGAATATGGTTCAGTAAAGACTAGCACAGCACTGAAGTAGAACATCTACATACACTGAGCTCCAAACACAAACTGAATGAAGGAAGCAATGACAATCACTGAAGTAACATAGCTACGTACCGTACAGTAAGCGGTGAAAGTAGTAAACAATTCTCGGAACCGCTAATGAGTATCAGGCTGGGAGAGTCACGTAGGCCCTGGCACGCGCTTCGACACGTGACATGCTCATACATAACACTCCAGTCAGGAGGAGGCCTCATGCGACGCACTTGCCGGAACCTTCTAGAACGGAGGGGTCTTGAAGGCCGCTAATGAGTAAACAGGCTGGGACAGTCACGTAGGCCCTAGCACGCGCCTCGACACGTGACTCCACGGAGCCACTCGCAGTTTGGTTTATTCAAGCCGACATACAACGTGTAACGAAGTCACATCAAATTCGGTCGGCAAGCAGCCGAGATCCCATGAGGAAAACGCGTTTGAAAATTAATAGCGGGCCCGTTTAACAGTGGATTTTCAATTTTCTTTAAGCGATGGTTTTCTTAGGTTACGGCCCGACATGTGGTGAGGTTTCGTCAAAATCGGTCGGTAAACAGCTGAGATCCCATAAGGAAAACGCGGTTTTAAATTAATAGCGGCCTTGTTTAATGGTGGATCTATGGGGTTCTTACGTCATTCGCTTCCCTGGGGATAGGCCTACACTCTGGAAAAAGTCCCGTGGGAATCGGTGGATAAATAGGCTAATTATTAATTTTCGAAAGTTTTTTCCTCATGTTCAAGGTCATCACGAAAAGTGCTGCTGGCGGCCGGGGGGGGGGGGGCACCGGGGGGGGGGGGGCACCGGGGGGGGGGGCACCCGGGGGGGGGGCACGGGGGGGGGGGGGGTCCTCGCGTCCACGCGTCCACACCGCGCCTTT
The DNA here is from genome assembly GCA_963675035.1 of Allygus modestus. Classification (NCBI taxonomy): domain Eukaryota; kingdom Metazoa; phylum Arthropoda; class Insecta; order Hemiptera; family Cicadellidae; genus Allygus; species Allygus modestus. The sequence goes on along the minus strand of OY776111.1, from coordinate 121,666,189 downwards.
GCTGGTTTTGAACCATCTAATGCCCCCTACTTATGCTTTTTTATATTTCTTTAAGCACTTAAACTGTGCCTAATAAACAAATAGCTATATACAAAATATTCAATGACATATTTACCAAATATAATGTTAAGGGAAGATTCAACTTGCAATATTGCTGACAGATTTTTTTAAATTTCTACAACATTAATATTCATAAAATTATAATTCACTTTAGAGTGAATGATTGGTTGTTACCAGTAACTGTAATATAATCATTAACAAGGTGACTGAAATGGCAGCAGCAGAAATAAAACGTGTTTTCACGCTGTGACGGGGGTATTTTACTACTAGTGAAGACCTTTTTTAAAGTTTGGTCTTTTTTATTCCCCAGTTAATTTCTTTATTTTTTGCGAATTTCCCCTATAGGGAAAAAGCTATTATTGTAACTAGCATGGCAAGACTTAAGCCCGAGACCATGATAACTTTTTGTTTTGAGGTCCCCAGATGCCAAAAACACTATATGTTCAAATTTATATTTATGTACTCGTTACCTCGACAACTTTTGAAATAATGACCCGATTTTGATTAAATTTAGCCCAGATGTGGAGAGTAACATTTATGACTTTAAGTTCGAAAACCAAAACGATCGTGCTAAAGAAAGGGGGTTTACAATTTTCAAAACTCTGTTCTTTGGATCTTTTACCCTAAAATTTAAAAAAACATTCAACTTTGGTTAAAGCCATTTTATAGAGCTTAAAAAACAAATAATTTAGTATTTAGAATCATAACCTAGGTTAAGTGGTTGTGGAGAAAAGTAAAACAAGTGTATATAAAATTTCCCATGTTAATCTTATGGGAAAAAGGTTTTAGATTTTCCTCAAATAATTTTACTAAAAACTTCACATTTATTTTTACCAATAAATTTAGGCCTAACAAACAATCATTTTGGTGTTTTAATTGTTGTTCTACGTCCAACCGTTGCATAGATATTCAAAATGCTAAACACAGTACGTTGTCCATGTTAACCGTATGGAGAATAAATAAAATGTTATATCTCGATTATTTATGAATGCACATTGAAGAAACTTGGTATGTGACTTCAACTAGTTATTGTATATTGATATTTGCACAACAAAAATGTTTGATGATTTTCCCCGTAGTAGCAAACCAGCATACTCAGCCCCCATTTTATTCATATTATGGAGAATAAGTAAAGTTTGATATCTCCCTTAGTTATGAACCTAAATTAATAACATTTGGTATGCAGCTTTACCTGGTTGAGTTATATTGATTATCTCAAAAAACATATTTCTTATCTTCCTTGTGTCAGCAAACCTGCTTACTCAGCCCTAATGTTATTCTTATGGAGAATAAATAAAATCACTTATTTATGAATGTATTTTTGTGAAACTTGGTAAGTGGCTCTATTTAGTAGTGAGACATATATATGCATTGGAAATTTGCTGAGTACGCAGGTTTCCTGCGACGGAGGTATTTTTGAATAAAATGTTACCCGAGGCCACATGCAGTATTAGCTTATTTTTTATTTACAGGAAACGAGGCCATGATGAAGATGAAAACAGAGGAGGAATTTAATCAACTCCCTACCACTACTTACTCTGTGTCAATGTACCCTGATTTATATAACTTATATTTTAGTTTTATATAAACTTATTTTTACTGCAATTATACTGTCATTTTTTTAAATTCATTACTGTATTATTTAAACAAAATTCTTAATTGTTTGCATCTCATCACTGAACAATTATAAATTGGAATCCGTCCTTCAATTTTTTAATCTGTATTTATTAATTCAACTTTTGTTCTGATAAATATGTAGGCCTATATATGCAAATATTATTTTTATTATAAACTTGTTAAAACAATTATTTTCTTTAAAGATTTGAGTTAATTTTAATAAAAAATTGTAAGTTGTGTATATATTTTCAGTGTCAATCCAATTAAGTACCTATAATCAGGACATTTGTGACACTTTTACAATTAAATCATGTGATAGTAATGATAAATACCCCCGTCACAGCAAACCTGCACCCTCAGCGAATTTCGAATGCAAAATATTTGTCTTAATACCACATCAAGCCAAATACCAAGTTTCATAAAAATATATTCACATATAAGCGATTTTAATTATTATCCATAAGAATAACATTGGTAATGAGTACGTAGGTTTGCTGAAACAAGGAACATAAACAATTGGTTTTTATGCAAATATAAATATAATTTAACTAGGTGAAGCCACATACCAAGTTTCATCAATATTCAATCATAAATAAGCACCATATAACATTTTAGTTATTCTCCATAAGAATAACACGGGGGCTGAGTAAGCAGGTTTGCTGCAACGAGGAATAAAAAAATGGGTTTTTATGCAATTATCAATATAACTCAACCAAGTGAAGCTACATACCAAGTTTTATTAATTTATGTTCATAATTAAGGGAGTCATTACATTTTACTTATTCTCCATAAGAATAACATGGGGGCTGTGTATACAGGTTTGCTGCTATGGGAATAATAAAAAAAAAAAATTTTGTGCAAGTATCAATATACCAGTACTACGTGAAGCCACATACCAAGTTTCATCAACATACATTCATAAATAATCGAGATATCAAATTTTATTTATTCACCATAAGGATAACATTGGACAACGTACTGTGTTTAGCACTTTGAATATCTCAGCAATGGTTGGGCGTAGAATCACAATTTAAACACCAAAATGATCGTTTTGTGGAACTGAACAGATAGGTAAAAGCAAATGTGAAGTTTACATTAAAATAAACTGAGGAAAAGCCAAAAACCTTTTTTCCATAAGATTAACATGGGCGATTTTATGAGCAGGTTTTTTTTAATTTTCTCCGCAACCACTTAACCTAGGTTAATAATTCAAAATACTATATTATTTGTTTTTTAAGCTCTATAACATGGTCAAAACCAAAATTATGTTGTTCAAAAATTTTAGGGTGAAAAATGCAAAAAACTGATTTTTGAAAAATTTAAAACCCCCATAAACCCCCCTTCCCATGGTCCGATTTTTCTGGTTTTCAAACGTAAAGTCATGAATGTCATTTTACACAATTGAGCAAAATTTCATCAAAGTCGGACTTTCTTACTCAAGTTATCGCATTCACGGACACACACACACACACATATATATATATATATATATATATATATATATACATATATATATATATATATATATATATATATAAATTTGAACAAATAGTGTTTTTGTCATCTGGGACCTCAAAACAAAAAATTATCATGGTCTCGGGCTTAAGTCTTACTATGAGACCTACGGTAATAGCTTCTTCCCTATAGGGGAAATTCGCTAAAATTAGCATAAAATGTGACAAAGGTAATAATATAAAGTTGTAAAACATGATTTTCAAGTATTTGTTCTTTTGAACTGTGATGTAACAATTTAAAGTTTTGTATGGGCCTGAAGATGACAAAATTACCTTTGACAAAACGTGTCATCCATTAACAAGATAATCTAGGATCACAAGGCAGATTACAGGTAAAATCGTATATACAGTAGTCAACCTGATTCAAAAACACCATCAATATGAAGTCAAAACTTGTGTTTCTATGTGCAAGCTGGGCATGGGCAATTATAGTATTATTTTATAAAAGAATAATTTAAAGTTTTCTTGTAATTTATTTTAGAACTGTTTTCCAATCAGATTGTGTGACCATACTGAAATGTGTCCCATTACTCTATCAGTATGAATACTCTAACCCCACAGATTTCCCTGCCTACCCCATGATAATTCTGCAGTCATCCTTAGGAGGCCATATGGCTTCAGGATATGTAGGAGCCATAGGGCCTCCTATGGATGACCGCAGAATTATCATAGGGTAGGCAGGAATATCTGTGGGGTTAGGGGATTCGTACTGATAGAATAATGGGACACCTTTGAATGCATGTCAAAGGCATGTCTCCAGTAAATTCTCTGGGACATCCTGGGTGTCCTAGGGCTTCAGAGTACAATATCCCTTTGTGGTCCCCTGTGGTACATCCTGGGGATGTCCTAGGCCTTCAAAATACAATATCCTTTTGTGGTCCGAGAGATATCCCCAGATAATCCTGTAAGACATCCTGTGGATGTTCTATGGCTTTCATTATCATGTCCTGATTAGGCCCAAGGGTCATCTCATGGTTATTCTGAAGGATGTCCCCAGGATGTCGTGGGGAGAAGACATTTTTGTGTCCTGGGGACATCCTGAGGGTATCATGAGGATATCATGGGATGAGATAGGGATGATTCGAGGATATCCTGCATATCCCACAGTGATGTCCTTGGGATGTCCTGGGAACAACCTTGTGCTGTGTGGGGGTTGTGGGGGGCGGCACGCGGGGCCTATCCAACGTGAGGAAATTTTTTAAGAGATGTGGCTTTAACAAAACAAATCCAACTTACGTTAATGCAAAAATTTGTTTATTTATTAAAAATACACATTAAATTACTAATGTTGTAACTAAACACCTTTTGGATGTTAAAAACAACTCATGATAATCTAATTACAAAATGCTTGATAGTTTTGAGTTTTTAACACGCTAACACACACGTATGGCCACTTCTTAAAATATATTTTACTAATGGCTTGAAGAGGCCATAGCCCCTAACCTTGCTCAAATACTCTACCCCATCTAAAATTTTACTCTTTTCATGCTGAGGAAAATTAAACGATATACGTAAGAACACATGTCAGTTCGTAAACAATGTAGATACGTACTAACATGTGTTTAATGTAAAAAGAGCAGACGTGTTTAAATCCCATTCCTTTCTTATGGGGGATGTTTTACGTTATTGCTCGTTTGCTGTTAACTTTTTAAAAATAATACTATTCTTCCCGTGTCCCTGGGATCATATCCTTTAATTTGAGCCGTCTTCCATCATCCTGCGTTTTGCCAAACTCCAACAATTTTGACTTAAACATGTTGTTTACAGAATTGTACATATTTTAAAACAATCGGGTTATTTCTTTCACGCAGATTACGAGACAACCACTTGACGGATTTCGATGATCCTTTCTTTATTATGAAGGTAATTTTACGTAGAAAGTCGTAACAAAGCCAGAATTTCGATTTAGGCCTCAGGGCTCTACCCCACGGGACTTCCAAGTTTCCATGTTATTAATTTAAAAGATAGTTTAATTTGGTTTAAGTCACGTTTTACTTCATTAAATTCATTAAAATAGACAGTTGTTAAAGGATTATATCTAACTACAGACTGCCATTGTTTTGTTTAAATTGTTTTACTCTCTTCCTTATTTAGCGTTTTTAATCGCAAAATGTTGCGGAGGAGCAGTTCGTTATCTATATCTATAAAAGGCAAAGCCCTGGCTGACTGACTCACTCGCCACTAATTCTCCACTTTTCCATGTAGGTAGACAGCTGAAATTTTGTGCACTGATTCTTTAGGCATAAAATAGGAAAACTAAATGGTTTTCATCCTGAACTGACCTTAGGGCTCCGCCAGAGATCCCGACAAAGTTTCCATGTATTTTTCATGGACATTAATTTTTGTTTGAGCTAATGAAAATACAAACAGCTGACCTTGATTCGTAGTAGTTCCATGGGCTAACCACAGAATGCAGCACTCACAACTGTCATGTTTTTATAAATTATTTGTGAGGCGAAGCCTGCGGGGTCAGCTAGTATAAAATAGTTTAAATTTAGTAAGTACTAAGGTTTGCTGTGACAGGGTAATGACATAAACTGACAAAAATGTACAGCTAGAAAATATAGTAAATCAATTGATGCTGCACTCTACCGGAACAAATAATAACCTTCTCAGATCATGGAAGAACGTTATCTTTATTTGTAAAACTTGAATTTAGTTTTTTTTTTTTAAATTTCAAAAACCTTTGTAAAACTGAATGAATTATTGTTAAACGGGCACTAATTTAATTACTTAACAACGAAACATATAAACATAAACATTTTTAAATAGTTTCTTGTGATTAGTAAACAATATTTTAATAGTATCTCGTACTTTACTAATATACATTTTTCCCTATGCTTTACCTTATGGAAATTTACCAATTTTAAATTTTAATTATTAATTATTAATTTTTTTAGACTTTTTTAAACATAAAAGTGTTCAGTTTTTGAGCTGGTAGCGTAAAATGTAATGGAAAACATTTGTGTCAAATTTGAAAAAAATCCGTTCAATCGTTTTCAAGTTATTGCGTTACGAACATAACCACACAACCACTGACGGACAACTAATCATTGTCTATGCTAATAGATAGATTCCTTCACTTCGTTCCGTGATCAATAATACCAGACATATACAATTATATAGTACTAGTTGTTACCCGCAGGCTTCGCCACGCAAATGATTTATAACAACTATGACAGTTGTGTGTGCTGCTTTCTGTGGTTAGATCGTGGAATTACTACGAATCAAGATCAGCTGTTTGTATTATCGTCAGCTCAAACAAAAATGAATGTCCATAAGGAATAGGTGGGAACTTTGTCGGAGTCTCTGGCGGAGTCCTAAGGTCAGACCAGGATGAAAAACATTAAGTTTTCATATGTTATGCCTAAAGAATCAGTGTCCAAAATTTCAACTCTCTAGGTAAATAGGAAGTAGGAGAACTTGTGATGATTGAGTGAGTGATAGACCGAATGAGTCATTGAGTGAGGGCTTTGCCTTTTATAGGTATAGATAATACCAGGAATAATTTTAAAGCTCAAAGAGATTTTCAAGTTTTGTCTCTTCTCTCACTAATGTTCTTGGAGTAGTAGTAAATTGAAGATTTTAATCACAGGGTATTTGATAGTTAATAAGTCCATTGTAACTAAGCAATTTTGTAATCAGTTATAATTACTATTTTGCGTAAAGCAGCTTAAAAGCAGATTTTCAAGACTTATTTGGTTATTTTGTTAAAAAGTTGAATTATTAGCTGTAATATTTATTGAGTGACATGTCAAATATTGCAGGAACTGCGTTCCAACTTATTGTAATTTATTTGACAAATAAATGATTGATTATTATCTTCTCCTTATAACTCTGATTTGCAGCCCTAGTAATATTAAATCTTGGGCTGCCTGTGGGGCGAAAATTAAATAATAAGATAATAATACCCCCTCGGAGCAAACCTGCGTACTCAGCAAATTTCCAATGCATAATATATGTCTTAATACCATATAAAGCCGCATACCAAGTTTCATAAAAATATATTCATATATAAGCGATATATACAATTTTAATTATTCTCCATAAGAATAGCATTGGTGATGAGTACATAGGTTTGCTGAAACAAGGAACACAAACAATTGGTTTTTATGCAAATATAAATATAATTTAACTAGGTGAAGCCACATACCAAGTTTAACCAATATTCAATCATAAGTAAGCACTATATAACATTTTAATTATTCTCCATAAGAATAACATGGGAGATGAGTAAGCAGGTTTGCTGCAACAAGAAACTAAAAATATGTGTTTTTATGCAAATATCAATATAACTCAACAAGGTGAAGCCACATACCAAGTTTTATTAATTTATGTTCATAATTAAGGGAGTCATTACATTTTACATATTCTCCATAAGAATAACATGGGGGCTGAGTACGCAGGTTCGCTGCTATGGGGATAATCACCAAAAAATCAATTTGTTGTGCAAATATCAATATTACCAGTACTACGTGACCCCACGTGCCAAGTTTCATCAATATACATTCATTAATAATGGAGATATCAAATTTTATTTATTCTCCATAAGGATAATGTACTGTGTTTAGCACTTTGAATATCTCTGCAACGGTTGGACGTAGAATCACAATTTAAACACCAAAACGATTGTTTTGTGGAGCTGAGTTGATTGGTAAAAGCAAATGTGAATTTTACATTAAAATTAACTTAGGAAAAGCCAAAAACCTTTTTCCCATAAGATTAACATAGGAGATTTTATGAGCAGGTTTTTTTGGATTTTCTCCGCAACCACTTAACCTAGCTTAATAATTCTAAATACCATATTATTTGTTTTTTTAAGCTCTATAGCATGGTTTAAACCAAAATTAAGTGTTTTAAAAATTTTAAGGGAAAAAATGCAAAAAACTGATTTTTGGAAAATTTAAAACCCCCATAAACCCCCCTTCCCATGGCCCGATTTTTCTGGTTTTCGAACTTAGAGTCATAAATGTCACTTTACACATTTGAGCCAAATTTCATCGAAATCGGACGTTTTTTACTCAATTTATCGCATTCACAGACACATATATATATATAATTCTAAATAGATTTAAAATACCTGAGTACCCTTTTATATATAAATATGAAAGAATAGTGTTTTAGTCATCTGGGGACCTACAAAAACATTTGTCATGGTCTCAGGCTTAAATCTTACCATGAGACCTACGGTAATAGCTTCTTCCCTATAGGGGAAATTCGCTAAAATGGAGTGCATTAATTATAAGATATTTCGTCGAATTTATGTCTCGAGTTATCTAAAAAACATTTCAAGCTGCACATTGCTGCTCTCCAATCTGAAATGTTGACAAAAACCAGTCAAACCCATTAAATGGCCGGTACATTATGTGCGCTTGACACCCGAACAGTCGGAAAAAATTATTCAGTGAAGACATTTGTATCCATAATAGATTAGAGCCTAGTTATAAACAATTTCACAAAGCCTTATAAAGTTACGCGTCATGTTTCTATTAAATTCCGATGTCTAATAAATCAGGTTTGTCTTAATCGAAGTATTATTACCAGTCATTCATGAAGATAGTGGCGGCCACCTTTAATGGCTACTATTGGGATGTTCTTCAAGAATTTAAGGTTGGATCTTAGGATAAAAATCCTTCTAATGGTATCTAATATCACAGGAATATCCCCGTCGTAGCACACCTGCGTACTCAGTGAATTTCCAATGCATAATAATATCTTAATACCACATAAAGCTGGATAGTAAGTTTCATAAATATATATTCACAAATAAGCGATATATACAATTTTAATTATTCTCCATAAGCATAACATTGGGGATGAGTACGTAGGTTTGCTGCAACAAGGAAAAATATGGGTTTTCATGCAAATATCAATATAAATCACCTAGGTGAAACCACATCCCAAGTTTCATCAATATACAATCATAAATAAGCGATATATACCATTTTGATTTTTCTCCTTAGAATAACATGGGGGATGAGTACGCAGGTTTGCTGCAACATGGAAGACAAAAAATGGTTGTTTTTATAAATATTAATATAACTCATCAAGGTGAAGCCACATACCAAGTTTTATTAAATTATGTTCATAACTAAGGGAGACATTACATTTTACTTATTCTCCATAATAATTACATGGGGGCTGAGTACGCAGGTTTGCTGCTACGGGAATAATCGGTAAAAATTGCTGTTTTGTGCAAATAACAATAGACCACAACCAGATGAAGCCGTATACAAAGTTTCATTAGTATCCGTTCATAAATAAGCAAGATATAAAATTGGACAACGTACTGTGTTTAGCACTTTCAATATCTCTGCAACGATTTGACGTAGAGAAATGACCAAAACACCAAATTGTGTGTTTTTTAAGCTGAATCTAATGGTGGAAACTGAAATTATACTTTTTAAAATATTACATGTAAAAACTTCAAAAAAAACATTTTTGGGGTACAAAACCACCCCAAAATACCACTTTGGATGGAGCGATCTGTCTGGTTTTCGAACTCAAAGTCATAAATGATGCTTTACACGTTTGTACCAAATTTCATTCAATTGGACCATTTTTACGAGAGTTATCGCACCCACACACACACACACACACACACACACATATATATTAATAAAGGGTATCAGAAAACTGACACATACTTTCTCCCTTTTAGCCCAACTTTAACGAATAAATTACTTTTTATTTACTAAATATAGAATACAAAGCACGGTCAAATGTACAGAAAATCTTGTAAACAAGTTGTTTTAAAAAAAACAACCACCCAAATCCCTGCTTTGGAGGCCCTACAGAATCCATTGCTACACTCGTGGTTTTAAGAGGGGAAATGTCCCCTATTCCCCCCCCAGGGTTATTAAGGGGCAACATATTTCGAATTTCCTCTGTTGGCCAATGCTAAATTGACAAGCATATCAAGTTTGAATGAAATTTATCAGTAAATAAGAGAGAAATAATAATTTTTGTATTCCCCATAAGAATAACATTGGACAACGTACTGCGTTTACTGCAAAATAAAAATTTCAATTTTCTCCGAAACCAGCAATCGTAGAATAGTAATTCAAAATACTAAATTATTTAGTTTTTTGAGCTCTTTTTAGTGGTGAATAGTAATATTTTTTTATATTTATGTATTTTTATGAAAAATCCAAAAAACTGAATTTTTGATGTTTTAAGTCCTGTAATTTCTGAACCCGAATTTTTACAGAAATGCGGATGGTGTCATTTTGTTGGAGGACTAAAGTTCTTCAAACGACTAAAGTTTAATCAAAATCGTTTGAGCCGTTTTTGAGAAATTTGGATTTTTCATGTTTTTTGGCAGTTTTTGGGGGATAATTACCCTTAAAAATCAAATATTCAAAAAAATGAAAAAAACGCCTGGAGATATCGTGGATTAGTACCTACATACCAAATTTCATAAAAATCGGCCCATTGGTTAAGGCTCTAGCTCTGTACACATCCACACAGACACACACACGGACACACACACACACACACACACACACAGACAGACATCACGTAAAAACCACTTTTTTGGGTTCAGGGAGCACCAAAACGAATATTTCCACTAACAACTCAAATTCGAAATTTTTTACGAAAACAATACTTTCTCCATATACTATGTATAGGGGGAGAAAGTAAAAATTAATAAAATAAAAACTGAGTACCCTTGTTTATGAGTTTTATATTTAAACCAACATGATTCGGCATCTAAGTGTTGAAATAAGCTTCAGAACTAATAACAATGTATTTTAAATGATCAAAAGAAAGACGAATCCAACAGACAATCAAAACAAATACAAAAAATCCGGTATCTACCAACTTAATTGTTCTGATTGTGAAAAGTGCTACATAGGGCAAACAGGAAGACCATTTAAAGTGAGATTTAAAGAACATATCCAAGCCCTCAAAAGTAACAATAAAACGAGCATGAAATCTACGTATGCGGGAGCATCTATTGGATTCAAACCATAACTATGGAAATATGGACATAAATATGACGGTACTAGAATATATGAAAAAAGGTAATAAAATGGATATATTCATGAAATACAAAGAAAATCCTCAAAGCATACTAAATTCACAAGTACCCGTTACAAATCCAATTTTTAATAAAATATGGGAAATGAGACAAGAACAAATATAGATAGTAGAGACATTCAAAAAACTCCCAACCATGCCATGATTGTTTATACATATGTTTTTAATTTAATTTAATTTTACTCTGATTTTATTTGTTTACGTTTTACTATTATTTCTTTTATTGTATAACTTAAACCAAACTATGTGAAATTTATCAACCTTGAAAATGGCCTTAGATGCCGAAACATGTTGGTTTAAATATAAAACTCATAAACAAGGGTACTCAGTTTTTATTTTATTAATTTTTAATATAATAGTAGCCCTTACCAGTGAATCGAATAATAATTTCACATATATATATATATATATATATATATATATATATATATAGTATAGTACCTATAGTATATAGTATAGTACATAGTATATATACAGTTTCGAACGAATGGTGTTTTTGGGGTCTGGGGACCTCAAAACGAAAAGTTTTGGTCCTGGGCCTAGGTCTTACTATGCCGACTACGGTAATAGCTTCTTCCCTATAGGGAAATTCGCTACAAACTATAAAGTTTGTTTATCTGTAATAACACAGGCATTTCGTTAAGTATTGACTATTTACGCGTCAGGCTTGTACATAGTGACATAGAAAAGTAACTCCACATGTGTATTTTACGATGGACTTTCTAAGCCACAGAAATGGTAATGAGCCGTGCAGCAATCGAGAGTGGCATCGCAGGCAACCAGTTCCAGCTATTTACATCTGGACCGAGCGATGTCCTACTCTCACAATCGATTGTTCCGTTCTATATCTACCACAGCCTCGCGCTCCGGTGTTCTCGTGAACTGTGAGAATTTGGCGTGTGGCGTGTGGCGAGTGGCGACGAATAACACGGGACGAGTACGAGCACAATTAGTTCGACTAATGGAGCTCGGAACCAGAATCCCAGAGCTGTAGTTGGATGTTTGGTGCTGGGCCAGTTTTGGCGAGAGCGGAAACAAATTATAGTTTCCAGACGTCAAAAAACATGATTGAACACATAATTACTACATGTGATGAGAGAAAATTATTCACGCTACAAGAAGCATAATACCCAAAAGGTGGTTTAAAGAGTGTTCGGAAAGCAACTTCAATAACTAGAATATGACTAATATTTTTAGGCACAAGTAGTTTTTAGCGAATTTCCCCTATAGGGAAGCTATTACCGTAGGTGCCATGGTAAGACTTAAGCCCGAGACCATGATAACTTTTTGTTTTGAGGTCCCCAGATGCCAAAAACACTATTCGTTCAAATTTATATATATGTATATATATATATATATATATATATACATATATATATACATATATATATATACATATATATATATATATATATATATATATGTGTGTGTGTGTGTGTGTGTGTGTGTGTGTGTGTCCGTTACGGCGATAACTTTCGAAAGAAGCGCCCGATTTTGATGAAATTTGGCACAAATGTGGAGAGTCACATTTATGACTTTAAGTTCGAAGTTCGAAAACCAGATCGATCGGTTTATGGGAAGGGGGTTTTATGGGGGTTTAAAATTTTACAAAATTCAGTTTTTTTTAACTTTTTACCCTAAAATTTTAGAAACACTAGATTTTGGTTATAGCAATTTTGTAGAGCTTAAAAAAACAAACAATTTAGAATTTTGAATAATTAAGCGAGGTTTAGTTGTTGTGGAGAAAAGTAAAAAAATGTGTCCATAAAATTTCCCATGTTAATCTTATGGGAATACGGTTTTTAGATTTTCCTCAGATAATTTGACTAAAAACTCCACATTTCTTTCTACCAATCAGTTTAGCTCTACTTAAACAATCATTTTGGCGTTTTAATTGTTGTTTTACGTCCAACCGTTGCAGTGATATTCAAAGTGCTAAACACAGTACGTTGTCCAATGTTATCCTTATGGAGAATAAATAAAATGTTATATTTTGATTATTTATGTATGTATATTGATGAAACTTGGTATGTGGCTTCAACTAGTTGTGGTATATTGATAATACCACAACAAAGTTTTTTGTTGATTTTTCCCGGTAGCAGCAAACCTGCATACTCGGCCCCCATGTTATTCATATGGAGATTAAGTAAAGTTGTATATCTCCCTTAGTTATTAACCTAAATTAATAAAACTTGGTATGTAGCTTCACCTGGTTGAGTTATATTGATAATTGCAAAAAAACACATATCTTATCTTCCTTGTTGCAGCAAACCTGCGTACTCATTTATAATATTATTCTTATGGAGAATAAATAAAATGCTCTATATCACTTATTAATGAATGTATTTTTGTGAAACTTGGTAAGTGGCTCTAGGTAGTAGTGATACCCATATATTTGCATTGGAAATTCGCTGAGTACGCAGGTTTGCTGCGACGGGGGTATTATACAGGTACGAGCTGCTCCCCCGCAACATTTTGCGGATATAATTCTTATAACAGCTGTTTATTGAATCAAGAAAAAACACGTGTGACACAAACAAAATAGATCTTTCCTCCATATGAATAACATGGGAACTTGGAAGTCCCGTGGGGCAGAGGCCTGGGGCCTAAATCGAAATTCTGGCTCGATAGTGACTTAGAACTTAAAATTATCTTTTAAATAAAAAAAATCATCAAAATCGGTTAAGTATTAACTTCAGGAAGTGACTGAACAAAAAGCAAGAATTTGTTTAAATATGTAGATGACTTATATCTTAATATCTCAATATCTCTTCAAGAAGCCGACGCAACCTGGTCGTATTTTAAGGCGAATATGAATGAATGATGAGTGAGGAATGGGTGAGATGTCTTGTGTAGCCTTGTTAATGACTAAGACCGACTGATTCTTCAGCCAGGATCATTAATTAATAGCCCAATGACCAAATACCTTTAAAATCCTTAGTCTTTATAGTAAATGATTTATAAAAAACCTACTATTACAAAGGTAGATTTTCAAAATAAAGTTGGACCTACCGCTTATTCTTATAAACATTTGTTAATTTTAAAATACTTATTTTTAGCTAGTGGCTTTTTAAGGGTGCGCCGTACCTCCCTTCCGCACGCTCACGTAAGGGGTTTGCATCTCCCTCATTGTAGGCTAAATTGTTAACCAATTAAAAATAATTTGATGTTATTTAATTCAATAAATGTTCATCTAGAGATCATACGATTTAAAAATCGTGATTTAAATTCAAAATAAGTGGTAGGCCATTAGTAATGTTCTCAAATTAAGCGTTTTTCTAAAGATTCCTAACGTATGGAGAAAAATTATTTTGGAGAAAAGGAACCGTATGATCCCTAGATTGGAATCTGAAAAGTGTGAAACTGCAAATAGTTTGGTAGAAATCTATAAAATAACAGTGAGATCGAGGAGAACAAAATGGTCTTCAAGCGTAAATATGCATGGCCCTGCTTTTTAACAGCACCGGCGTGGCGCTAAACAACAATGAATTCAATCTGGGTAGGGCACACCCTTAATGGCAGTAGTGCAAATATGTCCAGAAATATCCACTAGTCAAACAACTAACACGCACATTTCTCGCTCAATCACAGTCCTAGACATTTACTGAACGGGGATGACTTGATGGCCAGCTTGTGAACAAAGGTGGAAGGGGAAATCCACCCCCACCACAGTCTTTCCTTTTGGAGATTTAGATTTCCTTTGTTATCCAGTATTTCGATTTGTTTTAAATTCAAGATTTGATTACAGCTAATCGTTAAACACGATTAGGCTTCATTGATAGCTTCTTGGTTGCGATATGAATAGTGGAGGGGGTGACTTTCCCCTCGATACTTTGTTTACTAGCTGGTCTTCAAACATCTCCTTACTGTGCAACGCGGGATAAAGTGGGTACTGGCCCTGACAAAGCATACTGAGGACTGGGTGAGTTTGTTTACTAGCTGGTCTTCAAACATCTCCTTACTGTGCAACGCGGGATAAAGTGGTACTGGCCCAGACAAAGCATACTGAGGACCGGGTGAGTTTGTTTACTAGCTGGTCTTCAAACATCTCCTTACTGTGCAACGCGGGATAAAGTGGTACTGGCCCAGACAAAGCATACTGAGGACCGGGTGAGTTTGTTTACTAGCTGGTCTTCAAACATCTCCTTACTGTGCAAGGCGGGATAAAGTGGCTACTGGCCCAGACAAAGCATACTGAGGACCGGGTGAGTTTGTTTACTAGCTGGTCTTCAAACATCTCCTTACTGTGCAACGCGGGATAAAGTGACTACTGGCCCAGACAAAGCATACTGAGGACCGGGTGAGTTTGTTTACTAGCTGGTCTTCAAACATCTCCTTACTGTGCAACGCGGGATAAAGTGACTACTGGCCCAGACAAAGCATACTGAGGACCGGGTGAGTTTGTTTACTAGCTGGTCTTCAAACATCTCCTTACTGTGCAACGCGGGATAAAGTGGCTACTGGCCCATACAAAGGATACTTTGTTTACTAGCTGGTCTTCAAGCATCTTCTTACTGTGCAAGGCGGGATAAAGTGGCTACTGGCCCAGACAAAGCATACTGAGGACCGGGTGAGTTTGTTTACTAGCTGGTCTTCAAGCATCTCCTTACTGTGCAACGCGGGATAAAGTGACTACTGGCCCAGACAAAGCATACTGAGGACCGGGTGAGTTTGTTTACTAGCTGGTCTTCAAGCATCTCCTTACTGTGCAACGCGGGATAAAGTGACTACTGGCCCAGACAAAGCATACTGAGGACCGGGTGAGTTTGTTTACTAGCTGGTCTTCAAACATCTCCTTACTGTGCAACGCGGGATAAAGTGACTACTGGCCCAGACAAAGCATACTGAGGACCGGGTGAGTTTGTTTACTAGCTGGTCTTCAAACATCTCCTTACTGTGCAACGCGGGATAAAGTGGTACTGGCCCAGACAAAGCATACTGAGGACCGGGTGAGCTTGTTTACTAGCTGGTCTTCAAACATCTCCTTACTGTGCAACGCGGGATAAAGTGGTACTGGCCCAGACAAAGCATACTGAGGACCGGGTGAGTTTGATTACTAGCTGGTCTTCAAACATCTCCTTACTGTGCAACGCGGGATAAAGTGGTACTGGCCCAGACAAAGCATACTGAGGACCGGGTGAGTTTGTTTACTAGCTGGTCTTCAAACATCTCCTTACTGTGCAACGCGGGATAAAGTGGTACTGGCCCAGACAAAGCATACTGAGGACTGGGTGAGTTTTTTTACTAGCTGGTCTTCAAGCATCTTCTTACTGTGCAAGGCGGGATAAAGTAGCTACTGGCCCAGACAAAGCATACTGAGGACCGGGTGAGTTTGTTTACTAGCTGGTCTTCAAACATCTCCTTACTGTGCAACGCGGGATAAAGTGGTACTGGCCCAGACAAAGCATACTGAGGACCGGGTGAGTTCTAATACAAAACTTATATACAAAGTCTACCAGCGACAAACCCTGCCACTTTTGAGTGGTAGAGTTTGTCCGGCCCGGCCGCGAAAAACTCTACCACTTTTTCAGTACAGGACCCACTTTAAAGTCATTAATAAGTATTTCTTCTGTCGGAATTTTATTGTTTAGTATTACCAACTAGTCTAGTCATATTAATATTTTACCCGAATACCCCACAGTAAAAACATAAAAAATCGGTCATATAAATAATATCTAGGCTAGTGCATATAATAGCGATATTTCGCCAACGCAGTTGAAAACATGTGGACAATGTTATGTGGTGTTATGGGGATTTCATCTCCTAAACAAAATGTAATGTTAGGTTTTTAACTGTTTAGCAAAATAAGAAAACCCTCATCTTTTAAAGTTGTTTTGACAGGTGAAATACCTATGTATACTTATGTAATATCCACCCTGCCACAACATACTAAGAATAATGTTAATCTTGTGGAGAGTAGTTCAAATTAAATATAATTAAAAACATTACTACAAACTAAGAAGTACTAAGTATTTGTTGTTTATAGTTCATGATGTTATGACTAGTTAATAAAAAATAAAAAAAAACTAATATTGACAACTACATCTTAGTATATAAAAATGAATCCCTTTGTCATTCCATAACTTGAGAATGAGTACACCAAATTAAATAATCCTTTTCTTTTGTGTTCGTTGATGTCAGGACAAGGTTCTTATCAAAGAACATTTTTAATCCGACCTAAGGGCTCTGTCCCACTGGCCTTCAAAGATCCCATTGATTTGATCAAAGTTAATTTAGTTACACCAAAAAAGCTGTTAACAAGGATCTTTTACAGATACAGATACAGTATTGTATAAACATTTTACAATGTGTACAATACATAAGAAAAACGTGTTGGTATAAAAATGGAGAACAAAATGTAAAGAAGTTCACAATCACGCTGGCACCTGGGTATGAGGTTCTTTTGTTTATAGTTGGTGGAAATCATCATCAACGTAATAGACGGGGTTTTCAAGCAAAATGTTTTTTAATTTATTTAAATCTTTTCATGATTCCATTGCTAATTTGTATTTTTTTGTATGTGATTAATCAATTTTCCAGATGTATATATAATTGAGCTTTCGAACAAAGTTGTACTATGAATATGATGTATTATTAAAGAATTTGTTCTTGTATTATATTTGTTTACTTGTTGAGATTCAGTAAATTAGCTTTTATTTTTTAAGAAAATTTTCCTTGATCAAATATATACAGGCCGAATACAGTTAATATTTTTGAATCTTTAAAAAAGTTGTGACATGATTCCGTCGTGGTATATTGTAAATAATTCGGATTGCCTGTTTTTGAATTTTTAAAATTTTTATTTTGTTCTCTAATGAAGTAAACAATAGGTCCAAATTGGTAAACAATAGGATAGTGTTTTGAAAATATGCAAAATATGTTATTAGTAAAATTTCTCTACTTAGAGACTTAGACAACTCTTAAAAAGTAACAACATGAACTTAGTCTTTTAGATTTTTTCCAATATTACTGCTCCAATTTAATTTACTGTCAATTAAAACACCCAGAACTGATACTTCTACTACTGTAGGAATTGTTGTACCATTAATTTTAGCATTAATTATTTTTTGTTTTGTTCTTTTTTTAATTTCATGCTCAGAATATGAGTCTTAGATTTATTCAGTGCCAATCCATTTGCATTAAACCACTGGTCTATAACAAGCAGAGACTAGTTTATTCTATTCTACAGATCTTCGAAGCAATCAAAATAGATCCAATGAACACATTCAGAGTAGGCCCTATAACAACTATAATAAGGGTATGAAGACGACAGGGAAAGAAGGGTACATTTTTCAAATGTCAGTAGTGACACGCCTAACTACAATAATGATGACAGGAATAGGGAACAAGATAGGAACCCATGTAACAATTACAGAGGTCGGTTTGACAATAGTAGGGGTAGGTTTGACAACAGCAGAGGTCGGTTTAACAATAATAGGGGTAGGTTTTATAACAACAGAGGTCGGTTTGATAACAACGGAGGTAGGATAGGAGAGGATAGGTATGTTACGAGCGAGAATAGTAGGCTTATACATTCATCTGAGAAGGAAATATGAGAAAAAGTTGCAGACGGGAAATCGGATAGCAAAATAGATGTAGTCCCGTCTGTTAATGAGAATATTTTAAAATATCGAGATTATCAGTTGTTAGGAGATAGCCAGTTGAGGAGGTTTGCCGAACAAGTGTTGGGAAGAAAGAACGAGTATGTAGATGGTAAGTGTAAGATTGATTTTTGTGTTGGGGGGCAGACAATTGAAGAGTTGCTAAGTAATACTGAAAAACAGGACAATCGCATAATAAGGTATTATTGATGGTAGGCTTTAATACATTTGTAAGTAGAGAAAATATAGGTTATGTCAAGGACAGGTATGCAGATTTGTTAAATAAACTTGACAAGGAATGTGATAAAATAATTTTATGTAAACCGCCACCAATTCCTAAGCTAGCAAACACTGACCCATGCCATTTTGAGAGGATACAACAATTTAATGAGTACATCAAAACACTTGAATCACCAGGTAAAATCAGTATGTTAGGTATTCATGATAAATACACTAATATTTATGAAAGAAATAACTGTAGGAAAGACCTGTTTGAAAGAAATATTGTAATCCGAGGGAAAACTAGACCGAACTTAAAACATTTAAATTATAGAAGATTAATGTTGTTTAAAACCAAACTTGATACATTATTGGATCAATTAAGTTGCAACGTTATATCAGTAAAGAATAATTGTATAGTGGATAATAATTATGACATGACAACTGATTTAATAGATGAGAATAATCATGAACAATTAGCGAAATTTAACCATAAATATTTACCAGAAGTAAATATTTTAGTGAACAGCACTCAGGTAAAAGCCATGATAGATTCAGGTAGCCAAGCCACAATAATCTTAGAAAATTTGTATGATCAAGTGGTTCAAGAACATAATGGACACATAATGGAACTACCAATGCATTCTATATCAGGTTAAACAGGTGTGAGGTCAAAAAGGATAGATAAGCAGCATTTTTATATTTAAATTTTGATGGTTAAATGATTATTCAATATCCATGCATGGTGATGAAAGGAGTATCAGTAGGCTTATTAATAGGGTGTGACCTTTTGCAGGAATATAAAGCTAGGTTGAACTTTGAGAATAAAACTTTACAGTTGGTCTATAAAGAAGATAGTTTTACAATAAATATCGGAGAAAATTAGAGTAATAGGTTATCAAGTAATAGGGATAAAATCAAATGTAGTTTTATAAAGGTACAAAGAACAAGAGAATGAATTTATCGAAGTAATTGTAAATTATAATGACGTAGTGAGTAATGTTGAGAGTAGGCTATCGCCAGATGAAAGTCAGGTAGACTATAATATTAGTAGGCCTATGTCTAACCCATTGAAGGATAAAATAAATGAGATTAGGGAAAATTTTGTTCCTGAAAATAATGAGGACTTGAGTTTATTAGAAGGAGTACTAACACAAAATGAATCAGTTTTTTCTGATCAACCAGGATGTATAACAAATCACGGGGTACATTTAAATGTAAAAATAGATAACTAGATAAATAAAAAAATAGAAAATAGAAAAATAGATAATATGTTGCCAAATCATATCCAGTACCTTTTTCAAAGTGACCGGCAGTACAAGATGAGCTTGATAGACTGGAGAGAGAAGGAATAATTGAGAGGAGCGATTCTCCTTATAGTAATGCTTTAGTGTGTGTCAAAGAAAGATAATTCCATTAGGCTATGTTTAGATGGTAGGAACATTAATTAGTACATAATACCAGATAGGGAGACTACAATTTAATTAGATTAAATATTACAAAAATTCATTGGCGTTAAGTACATGACAAGTTTTTGACACAAGGATTTTTCCAAATTGAATTAGATCAGGAATCAAGAAAATTTGTTAAATTTATTTGTAATGGGATAAACTACTCTTTTGTGAGACTACCATTTGGTTTAAATGTCAGTTGTGCTATTTTCATTAAAGCAATGAATAAAATGTTAGGAGCGGAGTTTTTAGACTTTTACTACCATGTACGTGGATGATATTTTAATTACATCTAAAACTTATGCTAAACATCTAGAGCAAATAGACATGGTATTAGCAAGATTGAGAGAAAACAATATAACAGTGAAATTTAAAATAACTGAGTTTTTAAAGAAAGAAAGAAAGTTTTTAGGCTATGTAAATTCTAGGGAAGGAATAAAAATGGACCCTGATAAAGTTAAAAAAATAGTAGATTTTCCAAAACCGAAAAATGTAAAGCAGTTACAGACATTTTTGGGTCTATGTAATTATTACAGAAAGACAATTCCAAAACAATTACTCTAAGATGAAATCAGGTTTCAGAGAGGTTATAAGCACAAAAAAGAAATAGAGATGGTGTATTGAACATGATGCATTGGTTGAAAAGATAAAGAGGCTATTCTTGAGAGAAGTAACATTAAAACATCCAGAGTTTAATTACCCCTTTTATATTAGTGCTGATGCCAGTGATAAATCAGTGGCTGGTATTTTATATAAAATAAATTAACAAAATGAGCAGGAATTAATTAAGTTTGCCAGCAGAACATTGTTGGAACAAGAAAAAACTATACTGTGACAGAAAAAGAATTACTTAGCATAGTTTTTGATTGTAAGAAATTCAGGCCATATATAATTGGACACTTTAAAGTAAGAGTTAGGTCAGTCCATCAGGCTTTGAGTTGTTTAGGAAATGTAGGCTATCACATGGTAGAATTCTAAGATAGACATGTATTTACAAGAATTTAATTTGAATGTTGAATATGTAAGGAAAACATTGCAGCAGATGTATTATCCAGAATAGAGACTGAGGCAAAACAACAAAATGATGACAGATGTAATAAGATTATTGTTGAAATGTTGGGTGATGAAGAGAATCATAACAATAAATTAAAGCAAGTTTATAAACTACATGGGGAATACTATTTCAAAAAAATAAGCTTGACAAGGAGAATTTGAAGATCTATGAGCCAAGTTGTATTGTAAATGACCTAATTAAAAGAACTCATCTGAAAGTTGGACATCTAGGGGAACATAAAATATTTATGTTAATCTAATTTAATGCCATTTAATTTTAAAGGAGTTTTTTATTTTTCCTAAAATGAAGGAAACAGTACAGTCAATAACTAAAATCTGTGACCTGCGTCAGAAAACCAAACACACCAACATCAGGCAAGTAGGCAATTTAATTTGCAATGTACCAACCAAACCTAAAGAGTTAATTTCAGTAGATCTTGTGTGACCACTACCAACAAGTAGGGGTGGAGTAAAACACATTTTAGTAATAATGGATGTTTTTTCAAAACTTGTAAAACTCTATGCAATAAAGAGTGAAAACACTAAGACTATATTGGGTAAAATATTAAATGTCTATGTACCTTTAGTAGAGCATGAAAACAAAATTTTGACAGATCATGGTAGTCAGTTTGATAGTGAAAAATGGGGAGATAAATTGAGGGATACTAATATTAAGACTGGCATGTGCAGTTTGTATCATCCTAGTTCAAATCCAGTGGAAAGAGTTAATAAAGAAATAGGAAAGAGTTGTAGAATATTTTGTCATAAAAAAAACGTAGCGATTTGGCGTCACACCTTAAATTCATTGAAGATCAGTAATTCATCGGTAATTTCAGTTAGGATTTTGTTTGTCTTTTATTGACAAACAATATGTGATATTTTAATTTGTTGACATAAAATAAATGTAACAATTTTGTATTTAAAGAGAATTTTGTTGCTAAAAAATGTACATTGTTTATAACATTAGTAAAATTGGTAATAGTCATATAATCACTATCACCAGTAAATTAAACAAATCAATCAAATAAGCTAAAATATAAAATTATAAAATTTACGTATGCATAAAAGATAAATTTTAAATTTTATAGGGGGGCATTTGTAGCGGGTAAAACCTCACATAAATATTTGTTATAGTACTGCAGTATTATGCACACGAAATTTATGAATTCAGACGGCCTTGGTTTGCCTAAATTGGCGGTAAACGTTAAAAAAAATTATTCTGTTTACTAGAGGAGGAGCAGAGGGTTAACTATCTAAATAATTGTTTGTCAAATTAGTACCGGTACCTAATGTATCTAAATAAATGTATTGCTTTATATTTCTGGAGTCTCATTTATACTCAGCCATGCAGAAATACCCTGTAAAAAACGACCCTGAGAAAGGAAGTTGAACTAGCGTAAATAAATACTAGAGGAAGATCGTCAACAGTAAAACTTTAAAAAATATTATTACTTAATACAAGTGGATTATCGCAATATTTTGAGCGTTATTCACAAAATCAAATAGTGAAAAACTCAAAGGAATAAAAGTGTTTAGGAAAAATACCTTTTAAGGTAATAATCACAATTCGTTAAGCGTTATTCACAGTGAAATATGTAAATAATTACAAATACATGGTAAACTTTACACTTTAACTGTGTTTTATATATTCACATTCAATGAAAAGTTATTATTACAATTACTACCTATGTTAAATTCACCCTTCCAAATTGTAATTTTCACAGTTTTCAGAGATTCCCTTAGCAAAAGGCGTATATCACATTACATTTGTGATTTTAACTTTGCGAGGAAGGTATTTTAGTACTTATCTCGATTTGTATTTATATTTAAAAATGGTGATTTGTCCTATTATATTGAGTATTTTACCTTTCTTATTATGCATCTTACATAATATAGTAAATTTCACCTTTCCAAAATGAGAAAATTACTACGCATGTAAAATGATAAATTCTACATTCTATTGCGCGTCTGTAGGTTCAGTTTTATTCTGTGTTTTCGTTTGATCACATCTAAATCAACTCATTTCATTGTGGATACTCCAAGTGGTTCTGTTAGTTACGTTTGGCAGTGTTAGTAGTAAAGTAATGATCTGGTGGTTAATTTAATAGTTTAGTGAAGTGAGGATTGGGCGAACACCATCAGCAGAGCTCTATAGGTGGGTTTACTTTTACTATCCGAATGATTTTAAAATTATTTAGGAGCTATGTCCTTTTTGAAAAATAATGTACTCGCATATAACAGTTATTCAGTTTTCCACATACCGGTAGACTACCGGTAACGTAAAATTCGCTTTTATCATAACATAAAGTTCCTCTCATTTTGAAGATGGGTTTCATTTCAATTAAGATATTTTCCAACCCAGCATAATTGTTTGAAAAACACAATTTTTATCAAAAGAGTTATAACCATAGAAAAGAGTTGTTAATTATATTACTGTTGTTAAAGTACTGTATTACTGTATGTATTGTTTTAAATTTTACAATAAATGTATTATGATTCATGCTTTTTTATTAATTTTCCTTTCTACATTACATAAGACAATATGTTATTTAAAGTAATACGTTTAAAGTAATAAACTTTGCATATTTAGTTTATTTAAATTTGTTAAACCAGAGATTTGAACAAACTAACTCTGCATTGGTAACTTACCATTTATTGGTAGCAACAGCCTATATAGGTATCAAATTTAACACATACAGGCTGCTGCTACCAATATATGGTAAGTTTCGAATATATTAAAAAGTTTTCGGGGCTTCAGAAAATGTAAATTAACTTTGTTTTTATTTGCAAAACTCTTTTTTGTTTGGAAAATATCACTTTGAGCTATTTTGCTGAATTTAGATTGTTATATAATGGCTATCAAATAATAGTTTATTTTACTTTACTACTTTCTTTAAAATTAAAACATTGTTTTTTTTCATTTAAGTTTCAACTATAAAACGCTTTAGTTTTAAAAAGGACACTAAATATGATACTTTGATCCTTCAATTAGTAACAAATTTAAATTTCGTGACCTATATATTATATTGATCTACTATACCATAAATTAATAAGGTACTAAAAGATGGCGTATAAAACTAATGGTGAACTGATTCCTGTTGAAAAATTATTTTAATTTGTATCTGCTTTTTGATATTGTCTGTTTGTTAAATAACCACTCAAATGTATGTTCAAGTAACAATTAATTGTGGCTTATTTAACACACAATTTCTTGAGTAGCATAATACATTGTACGTCCAAACTTACGTCTCACAATACTAACAAATATATTTACACTTATACTGTACTTACACTCAAGTCAGTAACTATACATAAATGTTGGGACAAGGCGATCAGTTTCAACCGGTCACACCGGTTATCATCAGGCCCAATCAGAAAATGTTTATTCAAGATTAAATGCATTACAAACACGTAAATAGTTTTTCTAAGGGTAACGTTCACATTGTTATTTATTTATTTACACTGGCATTTATATGGATATTTCACATACATGTCTATTTAGTTGGGTAATAATGATAATCACTAATGAAGAATGGTAAACATATATTTATAACAGGTGAGATTCACAGAATAAACTGTGGTGAAATAACTATGGTTATTAAAATGGAGTATATTACTAAAAAAGTAAGGTATAAACTACATTTCATAAGGTGGAATTTAAGTGAATATTACATTCAAAAGGTAGTTTTCAAATTTCCCTTAAAAGGCGATTTTTATACTTTTTAAAAGGTGATTTTCACATTTGCTGTAAAGGTGATTTCCACATTTGCTGAAAAGGTGATTTTCACAAATCCCTTATAAGGTTTGATTCACTAAAAGGAAAGGTTGATTCTAACATGATTGGTGAATTTTAAAATTACTCCAATCACCATATTTACACAGTGAATATTACCTCTAAAAAGCTGGCTTCAGTTTTCACGAATTAAATGTTGAAAAAACATACAGAATTAGGGTTATATTTACCTTTTATTTTTCTCAGTATAGCGCGGCGCGGTGAAAGCCGTGCGTAAAATATGATAGGGTTTGTCGCCAGTCGACCAGTCGGAAAAGTGGTTGCTTTTCTCCGACCCGGCCGCGTCCCAGGACTACCTTAAGACTGGTCTATACCAGTTTTGAGGCTGACATTGGGTACAGCAAATGAGGTTGTCATTACATAAAATGGTAAGTCTTTTGGCTGTCCATTATGACTAACTTCCCTTTCACCTTTGGTCCCTCCATTTGCAGCGGCTAGGGACAGAGTCTCCGGGTTTGGTCCCTCCTGCCAACCTGAGAATGAATGGTCCCTGGCTGTTGTACATGGATACCCTGTCAGTTGAGTTGACCTGTTGGAGGGCAAAATGAGGGTCCCCTGTTGAGAGCCTCATCCCAGCTGTCACAGGGGCACGGGAATTGGCCCTCTGTGGGGTCGATTTGGCTGCCGTCCCTTCCCAACCTTTCCTTTCCTGCTATATCCTATATTTCCGGTAACCTTCGCAATATTCCCGCTTGTGGAAGAGGTGAGTAGCAGCAAAGCTGGGGTTTCCTAATCCGCCAATAACAACAACAACAACAACAACAACCGACCCGGCCGCGATAAACCTACCACCTAGGACTGCAGACTGACATGTGGCACGGTTTGTCGGTGGTGGACTTTGTCGGTCCTACGCCACGACAGAGAGCCATGGTGGGGAAGAACTACTCAGAAAGTTGTAGTCATCTATACTTTCACGAGCTAAACTAGGCCTTGGGGAAGAAATTTTCAAAGAAATGTGTCAACAAGGATTTGTAAACAAAACAAAAATAAAATAACGTGAAAGGTATTTGGTCGCGGAGCTCAATCAGAGTTGCTAGTAAGTTGGAAGAGCGCTCCTCAAGACTTACGGGGCACTACTTATGTAACTTGTATCGGTATGATAATTAAACCTCAATAAAACCAACCCCAAACATTATATGCTGACTAGTATGTGCTTCGTAATTTAAATCAACTCTATGCCCCTACCAACTGGTTCTCAGATAAATCTCAGACTTGACTGTTGCTGAGAAACAATAGCTGTTGCTGGGAACGCAGCAACGGGTAAACGCAGCAAAAAATCAAGTTGGATAAACATGAATTCGTATAGTAGGAATTAAACGGAACCAACGGTGGTACTACATGAATGAGGTTTTGGGTAAAGACGTCATGGAAATATATAAATTTAACTAATTTAAATATATTAACATGTATTTTAAAATAAACTTGTGTTTTTCCAGAAATATTCTGAGTCAACCACTCGATAGATTTTAGCGTTTTTGTTGTTACTGTTTTTTTAGCGAATTTCCCCTATAGGGAAGAAGCTATTACCGTAGGTCTCATGGTAAGACTTAAGCCCGAGACCATGATAACGTTTTGTTTTGAGGTCCCCAGATGTCCAAAACACTATTCGTTCAAATTTATATATATATATATATATATTATATATATATATATATATATATATATATATATGTGTGTGTGTGTGTGTGTCCGTGAATGCGATAACTTGAGTAAAAAACGTCCGATTTCGATGAAATTTGGCTCAACTGTGTAAACTGACATTTATGACTTAGTTAAAAAACCAGAAAAATCGGACCATGGGAAGGGGGTTTATGGGGGTTTTAAATTTTCCAAAAATCAGTTTTTTGCATTTTCACCCTAAAATTTTTAAAACACTTAATTTTGGATTTGACCATGTTATAGAGCTTAAAAAACAAATAATATGGTATTTTGAATTATTAACCTAGGTTAAGTGGTTGCGGAAAAAATCCAAAAAACATGTTCATAAAATCTCCCATATTAATCTTATGGGAAAAAGGTTTTTGGCTTTTCCTCAGTTAATTTTACTTTAAACTTTACACTTGCTTTTACCAATCACTTCAACTCCACAAAACAATCATTTTGGTGTTTAAATTGTGATTCTACGTCCAACCATTGCAGAGATATTCAAAGTTCTAAACACAGTTCGTTGTCCAATGTTATCTTTATGGAGAATAAATAAAATTTGATATATTGATTATTTATGAATGTATATTGATGAAACTTGGTATGTGGCTTCACGTTGTACTGGTATATTGATATTTGCACAAAAAATAAATATTTTATTGGTTGTCCCCGTAGCAGCTAACCTGCATACTCAGATCTTATTGTTTTATATCTCCCTTAACTATGAACATAAATTAATAAAACATGGTAAGTAGCTTCACTTGGTTCAGTTATATTGATATTTGCATAAAAACTTATTTCTTATCTTCCTCGTTGCAGCAAACCTGCGTACTCAGTCCTAATGTTATTCTTATGGGAATAAATAACATTTTATAAATCACTTATTTATGAATGTATTTTTGTCAAACTTGGTAAGTGGCTTTATATAGTAGTTAGAAACATATAAATGCATTGGAAATTCGCTGAGTACGCAGGTTTGCTGTGACGGGGGTATTTTATTTTTAGAAGGGCAATTTTAAGCAGAAGGGAATGTCGAAGCGATAATTTCAATTTAGGGTTTGGATTGTTTACACACTTGATTTTAATTTTCAAACAGGTGCGAGGAATTCTACCTATGCGATATAAATTTGAATGACCAATAGCCTAACCTAACCCTATATATATATATATATATATATATATATATATATATATATATATATATAATAAGAAACCGTTTTTTCAGCAACATTTTAATACAATATCTTGAAAGATTTTAATGATTATTTTTTGTATAAGTTAGTTTTATCAGAAGAGACTAGATGTTCAACATTGCGGATATAACTTACATTCAAGTATGTTGGATTGAAACAACAGTTGGAAAAATGTATTTTATATTTCAGGAAGACTTCATTAATAGTAATTATAAAAAGTGCCAAAAAACTGTATATTTATTTTTATTTTCCGTTTGAGGTTCGAAATAGCAGAGCAGTGTAGATGGTATAAAGCTAGGCGAATGAGCTTAGCAAATTAGATAATCTTGAAGGTGTCTGAGACCATAAAACAATCCCAAGTTGATGACTTAGCTAACGAGTTCGCTCCATTTTTGCTTTTTGAAAGGTGAATAAGTAAATCAAAATCGTCTATATATATATATATATATAAGAAATCATGTTCTATTTTACTAATGAATATAGGAAAATTAAATAAGAATTTACGCATTGGTTTCCGTTTTATACATCGCCTTCAGCACCTTACCTCAGTACATTACATCACCTTCATACTTTAATCGGGCAAGGCCGCGAAAAGCAATCATAGGTAAATTATGTCATAGATAATGGTATCGCATTTTTTTAACCGCAATACCTACTAAGTAAAGATGGTAAAGAATAACAGGGTTGCTTTTTGAAATATTTCTTTATGTTCCTGTTTTACATATTTTACTCCCAAATATATATTTGGATGCCTGACTGATTGCTATTCAGAGAGTTTGTTATTTAAATTAGCTGTGATATAGACGTATATAAGACCGGGTTATATTCCCTGTAATGGTTTGCGTGTTTATGATAATGCAATCTGTTTATGTAAAACTCTATAGTAAATCTTCTACTGTATATAGATAAAGCAGAGTTCTTGCCTGTGTGTGGATCGCCGTACGGCTAAACTACAAGGAGTTGAGGCATGACATTTTCAGGGAAGGTTCCTTTAGGTTACAGCTGTTGAACCTGACTCTCAGTTTCCTCGAAATCCTCTAGGGCTACTCCCCATGGGACAGCCAAAATTCCAATGTTAATCAAATGAGACCATACGGTTATAGTTTTCTGCTATTTATTTAATGTTATTCAAAAAAACTGCTGACATTAGTAATTTACTTTTTTAACTACATTTTTTTCACGGGTGAATCCGGTATAATTAGCTAGTTATCAATATTCGTCAAACATTACCAATAGAATAGTTTGCGATATTTATGAAGGCGTGTTTAGTAAAAATTGATTTTAAGAAACAAAATAGGCCCTATGTGTTTAAATTAAAATTCTGGACTGTTAATGTCAACAATTTTATTAGATAGTCATCCACTGTAATTCATCAAGCGATGTCTTATGCAATAAAATTGTTTAAATTGGTAATCGTAAATTAAGTGTTAATAAAAATAGTCTAAAATATTTCTTACTGTCTACCGTGTTTACTATGTGATGTATATGTAGAGCGTGAGGGGGCGGGGGCGGTTGACAGTGGAGCGGGAAGCGAGGCAGTGACCTAGAAGCGGTGGAGAGCCGGCGACGCGCAGCAGCCACGGCGAGCAGTCAGTGCGGCGGCGCAGTACGAGCGACATGTACCACGGCAAGTACGCGCAGGCGAGGGTGCGAGACAGTGCGACGGCGCAGTGGTGGCTGACGGCGGGCTGCTGCGGACTCGTCGTGACCACGGCCTTCGTCGCCTTCACGCTGTGGCTGGGGATGGAGGGATCGAGGAAATCCGAACCGACCAGCGCGGACTTCGGCTATAACCGGCCGCCTCCCGTGTATCGGCTGCCCGAGGACCACAGGAACGTCGTCAGACCCAGCAGAGGCAAAGTGGAGAAGGTGCACAAGGACGAGGAAGAGGAGGAGAAGAAACCGACGCACCTGAAACTGCCGATTCCTCAGACCCCCGTCGTCCACAGGGATGAGGAGGAGGAGAGGACGTACCAGGGAATCCTCGACCGCGGCGAGGAACTCATGAGAGAGACCGGCGTTAAGGACAGCAATATAAAAAAGAAAAGCGAGGCGGTTTATCCTTCCGGTTATGACCCCGACTTTTACCTACCTCCTCGTGTTTTCAATCCTGTAGATATTAGGAGAGAAGAGACCTCAAACGATTTTACGCATTATGCTAAGCCCGAAATACCTCCGTTTACCTACATTAAAGATCCAGCTGTCAGCGTAGAAGAGAGAATCGACAGCGCAGTTAACAATTATTTTTCTTACCCCGAAACCAACAACGAGGGAAACGCTGAAACCGAGAGTTCGTTAGTTGGATTTTTACGTAAAAGATTGGTAGACGTAAAAGACTGGCTGATTACGCGTGGAGATCAAAACACGAACTCCGAATGGGTTCAGTTGATATCGGCTTTCAACCAGTCGATAGCCCAAAGAAACCTTACGACCATCATGTCTAAACTGAGAGAAATGTACAACTCTACAGACGTTGCGGACGTACCGGTGTCGTCCATTCTTTATCCCGATTCCCAGAACGGGTCCAGTCTCTTGTCATTCGGCCTGCTGGCGGTGGACCTGTTTCTGCTGCATAACGTGCAGCAGATCGCGTGGACCGAGGAGGCGCAGCTGGGTGACCGGATGCTGGACGACCCGGAGGTGGTGGCTATGAACGCGCTGTTCCTGTCCCCGGACCGCGCCAAGCAGCTGCGACAAAAGGGCTCCAGAGTGTTCAAGGCCGACAGTGAGAAGAGCGCGCTGACAGAGGCGCTGGAGTTCGTCAACAGCATGCTGAGAGCCATCCTGAACCTCAACAAGGCGTACCGCAGCAGTGTCGCGGCCGGCAGGTCCAGAGACGCGGGCCCTAGCACCATGGACTGCATCTGGACGCTGTACTGCAGAAACCTCGACAAGACTGCCAAGCTCCAG
Source organism: Allygus modestus (assembly GCA_963675035.1). Lineage (NCBI taxonomy): Eukaryota > Metazoa > Arthropoda > Insecta > Hemiptera > Cicadellidae > Allygus > Allygus modestus. The sequence continues at coordinate 121,635,091 of OY776111.1, read as the reverse complement.
GGGCCCTACGGCTTCCTAGCCAAGATGAATAGGTAAGTTTACTTTCATATTCGTAAACAATCAAAATAAGTTGTCTGTCTAGCAAACTAATCTGATCCACGTTTAAAATACGTATTACTTAAATTTTGAATCTTAAACTTATCATGTATTCGGATAGCGGACAAAAGCTTTGTGTAAAATGATTAGCACAAAAGTGCATTTTAGTGTGGTTAACGCATGTACAATTGCCCCATGGGTAAAACTATTGAATTTGATTTGAAATAAATCCAAACTAGGTCTTAATATCCCAGTTATTCCGGGAAACAGAAACGTAATTGAATAATCACCCAACCAAAACAAAATCATCGTCTAAATACATATAAATTGAAACTTTAAAGCCAATGATGCGATGTTCTCAGAAATCGTCTAATATTTTCTGAATGTTTGACACATGAGCAAGTGATAACGAACATGTTGGAACTGTAAGATACTGACACTATTGGATATGCCATCAACATCATACAGACTCGGTCTAGTCAGTAACACGGCTACACAAGGCATCCCACCACATATTCTACACTCATCATTCATTCATATTCGCCTTAAAATACGCTCAGGTTGCGTCGGCATCTTAAAGACTTACTAAGATATTAAGATATTAAAATACCTTTAAATGTTTACGGCGGATTTCCCACTTTGTTACATGTAATTAATTCAAATACCCCCGTCGCAGCAAACCTGCATACTCAGCGAATTTCCAATGTCTTAATACCACATAAAGCCGCATACCAGGTTTCATAAAAATATATTCACAAATAAGCAATAAATACAATTTTAATTATTCTCCATAAGAATAACATTCGGGATGCAGGTTTGCTGCAACAAGGAACAAAATAATGGATTTTTATGCAAATAACAATAGAACTCACCTAAGTAAAGTCACATACCATGTTTCCTTCATATACATTTATAAATAAGCGATGTATAACATTTTAATTATTCTCCATAAGAATAACATGGGGACCGAGGACCTAGGTTTGCTGCTACAGAAACATACGTGAAAATTTGTTTGCTTTTTTTGCAATAAACCACAACCAGATGAAGCCATATACCAAGTTTCGTCAGTTTATATACATAAATAAGCAAGATATAAATTTTTATTATTATCCATAAGATTAGCATTAGCCAACGTACTGTGTGCAATACCTCAGTAACCAATTAACGTAGAGCAATGACCTGAATACCAAATTGTTGGTTTTTTAAGCTGAATTCAATGGTGAAAATTAAAATTTGATTTAAATAAAAATTACATGAAAACCCCAAAAAACATTTCGGATGGTGCGATTTGTCTGGTTTTCGAACTCGTTCAAATAAATGGTACTTTACACTTTTGTGACAAATTTCATTAAGATCGGACCTTTTTACGAGTGTTACCCTCGTACACAAAGCCTTTCACACAAAGAATACTGTTAAGGTAGTGTTGAATGTCAGTAACATCTAAAAATAAAAATGCCCAAAGATTAAGTTAATTAAAAAAATAAATGTGTTTTAGCGAATTTACTCTATAGGGAAGAAGCTATTACCGTAGGTCTCATGGTAAGACTTAAGCCCAAGACCATGATAACTTTTTTGTTTGAGGTCCCCAGATGCCAAAAACACTATTCGTTCAAGTTTATAAACCTGCATACTTGGTATGTAGCTTCATTTGGTTCAGTTATGCATTGAAAATTGCATAAAACACATTTCTTATCTTTCTTGTTGCAGCAAACCTGCGTACTCATCCCTAATGTTATTCTTATGGAGAATAAAGAAAATGCTATAGTATATCACTTATTTAGAAACGTATTTTTATGAAACTTGGTAAGTGGCTTTATGTGGTAGTGAGAAACTCGCGGCATTGGAAATTCGCTGAGTACGCAGGCTTGCTGTGACGGGGGGTATTATGATATACTTTGCATTACTAAATTAGCGACCTAACAATATTTAACAAGAATTCAAGAAAATAAATATCAAAATACATTTACATTTTCACCGTAATATACATTAATATAAACATTGACTATAAAATTCGAATATATTCTACAAGTACCAAATCTGCCCTGTATATTCTACCCTGGCCAAATCTGCTGGCCAGGGTTTCTCAATGAAGTCCATTCGTAAAATGAAAAGTATAATTCAAATAGTGATATTTTTCACTTCCCATACATCCCGTTTATGATTTTTTTATTTTTCGGCATTAAAAAGGAAAAGGTTTACATTAATCAAGAGGAAATAACGGTTAAAATATCGTGCGTTCACATCTCTCTAGTGCAAAATGTTTGTACATAGAAACCAACTACTTGTTGCGATATCTTAAAGTAAAAAATAAATAAAATTGTCCTACTACGAGTATTATTACCAAATATACTGGGAGATGGCGGTCAAATTTACTTCCATCACTAGAGAGTGTCTTTGGCAAACGGTTCACCAAGTATGCCAGTTCTTTTTCAGCCGTACATCCAAAAAGTCGCATCCCATGCAGTCATTGTCAAATCATCAGTTTTACATTATTATTATTAGTACCTGGGGGACGAGCTTTGCTCGGGGAAAGGCCAGTCAGTTTGTTTAGATGACTTGGAGTAATATTTTACCACTTCCCCCTACTGATAATCAGATTTGTATAACTCATTTGCCTCTTTTCTACATTTTTAAGGTCACTCCAATTGTTATTTATAGCTCAATGTCCCTTTGATTTATTTTTCTACTCTATTTATGTAATCTTCACTCAAATCTTTTAATCTCTGCTCTCAGTAAACCACATGTTAATAATCATATACAACATGAGTATTACTTTGAAAGTTTCCTGGTTGATTATGAACAGCTGTTACAATTCGTTTGTTTTCATTTGAAACTCTATAAGCCCAATGTTAATTTTTTTAACTTTTAATTTTAGTTTTTTACATTATTTGATTCTTCCTGGGGATGAGGCCTGTCTAGAACTTATTTTTAATCCAGAAATGAGTTATTTCGAACATTTGAAGGAAATCGTTGGAGCCGTTTTTGAGATCCGTGTCACAAGCAAGCAAACACACATTCGTTATTATTATTATTTTAAGAATTAAACTATTATTGTATCCTGTAAACTCTTCGTAAAATCTCAAAACATATTTACAATTTAAAATACAATTTTTTTTCAATTTAAAAACTTAAATTGAATTTTACGCACTACAAGCGACTAGACGAATTCCTAACTGATAACTGCGTTTTGACGACATTCCTAAACCATGACACTCGGCATCTATTGTTATCCCAGCTATGTTTACTCGAACTGCTGTCATTATTGATCCTCCACATTAGGGGCGTCAGTCTCGAGACGGACTTGACATCCGTGATAACGATCTGACATGCCAGATAAGATTCAGTCGTGTGTTTAAAATAAATATTTTCAGAAAATTTTCACATATTGGCATATAGTACGGGATCTAAAAGGGGTTGAGTAAGCACGGAAAGGTTGACGCAATTTATTTTTTTATTGTTCTGGGCACCTATGTCGTCGCCTCCCAGGGTGGTCGACAACTTGTGGGGAGGGGGGAAATATGGCGCTTCTTAGAACGCTTGTATCTCAAGAAACACGTAACATAGAACAGTGAATAAAACGGTGTAGTGTTAAAAAACATGCGTTCTGTAAAAAATGTAATTATACAAAAAGTGCCAACTCTTATAGTTTAGGAGCTAAACACGTGTTTCTACAAAATCTTATATTTTGGCTATGTTCATTAGCAATATTTTTTAATTTGTTGACGTTCATTTAATAATATTGATACATTTAAATTTATAATAAATTATTTCAGTCCTAACAAAGTTTGTTTAACACAGTTAAAAATGTTGAGGAGGGCTACATCGAAATTAATACATAATAACTACGCGGGCGCTAAAAGAACGTTCGGCTCCATCTATGAATATCCGCTGTTTTATCTCGAGAAACACACAACATAGAACAGTGAATAAATCGGCAACGTATTAAACAAAATATACTCTTTAAAAACGTTACAATACAAAAGGTTGTAATACAAAATGTTCTAGCTGTTATTGTTTAGGGGCTAAAAACCGTTTACTATAAATATTAATGTTTTTAACGCATGACGCCAGTAATCGATTGTTTTTTAACTAGGTAATTTTTCCTGGTAAATCAAACATAAGTCCGTATCAAAATATTTTCATTTTTGTCTGGCCTATTTAATAAATAAAAGGTAATTTCTATTATTTCCTGCTAATTTAAACGTAAGAAAATACAAATAATTAAATTAAAACGATAAAAAAGGGTTTTAATAGTACAAATATATGCAGCCAACAAATAATTAAATGTTGAGTTCTGAAAATAGTTTAGTTATAAAGGAATTTAATTGATACAGTATCCTTATGTTAAAAATATTACCAACATTTCTCACTGACACATAGTCACATGAGAAGAAATCAACATGTACTAAATCACTACTACATTTTTCTAAACTCACAAAGTACACTGAACACATTAATTAAAAACGCATCTAAATTTTTCATGGACTGTAAAAATTGCATAGCAATACTGAAGGAAATTTGGAGCGAAAAACAAAAGTAAAAACGTCATAATGTGAAAGAGTCAAGTAGACATACGTCGCGACTAGACGGCAGGCGGATTTCCACAGATAGATGGAGCCGAACGTTCTTTCAGCGCTCGCGTAGTTATTATGTATTTTCGATGTAGCCCTCCTCAAAATTTTTAGCTGTGTTAAACCAACTTTCTGAAATAATTTACTATAAATCTAAATGTGTCAATATTATTAAATGAACGCCAAAAAATTAAAAATTATTGCTAATGAACATAGCCAAAATATAATATTTTGTAGAAAGACGTGTTTAACTACTAAACTATAAGAGTTGGCACTTTTTGTATAATTACCTTTTTTACAGAACATATGTTTTTGAATACAACACCGTTTTATTCACTGTTCTATGTTGCGTGTTTCTTGAGATACAAGCGTTCTAGGTCGCGTAGTCTGGAGACTTTTTCTAAACTAATAAATCTCTAAAACGTAATAAAGAAAACTTCCGTTGTAGCAAACTTGCGTACTTTTTAAATAACATGTGCACAATAAATTATGGAATTCGTACTGAATCAAGTTTTTTTCTATTATTTGAACGTTTATAAATTCCCAACAAGGGGTTCAGGCTAGATAAAATGCCGAGATTAAAAATGTGACTCCTTATAAGTGTGTGATCAAAACGTTAAAAAATATTGTCAATTTTTTGTTTTCAATTTCTTTGTTTTAATGCAAGTATTTATAATGCTTTTAACCAAATAAAACTACTTATCAAATATTATCAAAGCATATATGTATACGCAAGAGAGTTGTTGTAAAATTGCAGATTTATTCCCGATAAAAACAATATTGGGATGAGTACGCATTTTTTCTGAAATGGAGGTTTGATACGCAAATATTAAAATATCACAGCCAGATAAATCCACACTATTCATTCACTAATTTTGATAAAATATGTATAAATAAATAAGCGAAATATAACTTAATTCATTACCTGTAAGAATAACATTTGAAAACACAGCTATACTGTATTATTTAACTCTTTTAATATCTCAGCATCAGTTTGTCGGAGATAAATTATTCAAAATATTAAATAATCGGTTTCTTAAGCTGGTCCTAATAGTGCAAACATAAGCTTTGCTGCTTGAGAGCCTGCAAAAAGGGTCCTTTTTATGGTATGCAAACATTTAAATCGGTTCTAACTTACTCTCTAGGGTTTTGGAAGCAATAAGTTATCACAGTCCTGGACTTACCTCTTACCATACCCAGCGATAATACGAGAGTACCTCCTTCTGTAAAGGACATTTGCTAAACCTTTTTAGCCCAGACAGTCCTGGTTTTGGCCGAGTCAATGTCATTATGACGACTGGTGAACACATTGCATGTACCCATATGATTGTAATAGAGCCATTATGAACTGGTTTTGATTTTTAATCATGAGTTAAATAGTTCACAAAACACTAGCATTGTCAGTTATTATTTATAGTGGAGAACTTGATTTAGGGGGTTTGTTTCGATAAAACTTGGTAAAAATCGAATACCCTCCTTACCAAAAAGAACCACATACATTTGTAGTTACATATCATTGCTTTGTTAAAACGTAGAACAATTAAATTACGGCACACATTTGTGTTTAGCTCAGCATTTTTAAGTATTACAGTAGTCAATAGTAAAGTCTCCAGAAACTGGCCAGCGACAGGTTTTGGATTAAACGCAGGTTTATTAAAAGCTCAAGCTGCTGCCTTTTTTTAAATAAGAGGTTAAAACTATTCATGGCTCACGTCGCGTCATAGAGGCAAGAGTCACTGGCGTGTGTGTATGCGCGTTACATAATTTATTAGCGGTACTTGTACTTGTGCAACGCCGACGAGACTAACGGCTGTTTACGACTATCCTCTAAGTGGGAAGCCAAATTGTGGAAAGGACGTAGGGTAGCTTTCTACTTGTAGATTCGTGGAATTCAAATCTTTAAATAACATCAGACAATTCAAAAATAAATTAAAGCAATACCTTATCGAGAAATGTCCATACAAAATTGAAAGACTATTTAAATTAAAACAACCATGAAAATATAATAAATTAAAAATCAAAATTTGATGGCTTCAAGATTAGATGAAGATTGTTTTGTAATATTCAAGGATTAAATTAATCAAAATTCTATCAATTATTATTAGCATTACAGTCTCTGTTAATTTAATGTAGTCTTTACCATAATTTAATTGTGGCAATTAAGATGTTTACCAATAAAGAAATACGGAAATAACCGTGCAAGGCGTTAAAAATCAACTTATAGACAAAAGTAAACAAATCCACTTCATTTTCAGCGTACATTATAATAGCTGTTATTTCTGAGTTCATCCTAATAAATTTGTCGTGTTTTAAGAATATATAGCTGTAATTTTACAACAGTAATCTTAGCATTTAAAGATCCTCAATGTGTTACGGTTTGAACAAAGTGTGCGTGTAGTTTAATCGTTAAGTAGAAAAGTCTTAGTTCATAAAATGCTATAGTTTCTACTTGCAATGTTACAGTACTGTCTATAAAGTTATTGACATGTTAATGCCGTGAAATAAAGTTTCATACCAACTGTTCAACTAAAATAATGCGGCGGTTATTAGATTATAGAATCAACAGGGTTCTTTTAACCCTAATTTCTCCCTGATTTTAAAGAACTGTTTCTTAGACCACAAACGTGAATATTATAAAACACCCCCGTTGCATTAAACCTCCATACTCAGCGAATTTCAAATGGTACTTCACTAAGTCATGAAGCCACTTACCAACTTTCATCAAATCATATTCATAAATAAGCGAGATATGACATTTTATTTATTCTCCATAAGAAAGACATTAAGACTGAGTATGCACGTTTGCTGCATAAAGGACCACAACAATCTGGTTTTTATGCAAATACCAATGGATCACCACTAGATGAAGCAAAATACCAAGTTTTACCAATTTATGTTCATAAACAAGCAATATATCACATGTTTCTTATTCTCCTTAAGAATAACATTATAGCTACTGAGTACGCAGGTTTGCTGCCATGGGGACCAAACAAAATTGGTTTTGTATGCAAATATCAGTAAAACCGAACCATATGAAGCCACATACTGAGTTTCATTAATATATGTTCATTAATAAGCGAGATATAAATTGTACTTATTCTCCATAATTAGCACTTTCAATATCTCGGTAACCAATTGACGTAGAGCGATGATCGAAACACCAAATTGTTTAAAACTGAATTTAATGGTGTAAACCAAAATTTGGGGTTAGAAAAAGAAACACGTGAAAAGTTCCAAAAACCCATTTTTGGGGCACAAAACCCCCCAAAATCCCCCGTATAATGGTACGATCTGTCAGGTTTTCGAACTCATGAAAATAGATGCTGCCTTACACGTTTATACCAAAGTTCATCAAGGTCGTCCATTTTTACGAAAGTTATCGTGCCTACGGACACATACACACACACACACACACACACACACACACACACACACACACACACACACATATATATACGAATTTGAACGAAAGGATTTTTTGGCATCTGGGGGCCTCAAAACGAAAAGTTATCACGGTCCCGGGCCCAGTTCTTACCATGCCACCTACGGTAATAACTTCTTCCCTATAGGGGAAATTTGCTCAAAAGTTATTATCTTAATGTGGCAAATTTGAATTTAAAAATAATACTCCTGTATCATGTACAGGTTGGGTAAAAATTAACTAGATATTAAACAAATGTTATTAATTTGATAATATTACTGATTTAACGTTGGCAACAGTGCCATAATACCGAGTACTTGGCTACACCAAGGAGGAGGTATACGAGTCCAAACCTCGAACAAAGAATACATAATTCAAGAGGTTATCGCCAATGTATTAATCCCTGGCAGTTTGAGGAAGTTGGTTGACAATACCAGTGCCTGTTGAGATTTAACTGGTTCTTATGTTTTATTATGTAGCGAAGCACTTATACATGTTTTTTTATAAATACGGATAATTATTACAGAATTCACAACCGTTTTAAATACCTAGTTACTTTTCACCCTCCCTGTAGAACTGTAGATGTAAATATCTGTAGATCTTCGGCAAACCAAACGAAATGACCTCTTCGACAAAACTACCGGGGGAAATGACTCCGTAGACCTCGATTTGGGGTAGCTAATAACCTAGTTAGGGATTTCAACCGCGTACTAATGACCTCCATTCTAAACAATTATTGACACAAGGTAAAATAAGAACAAGAAGGTGAGATTAATGAATGAAATGGAACAATCGGATGAGCGCAGTTGGTGGAGGTGGGGGGCAGCGGATATGCGGGTCTAACTGATGACAATGCCCGCTACGGAAACTGTTCTTTCCAATAAAACTTTCTATTCAAATAGGGGTGATTGCGGTCGACCTGGAAATATCGCGGGTCGAGAATATAAAGGAGTTGTTAACGCAGTTATGCATCACCTTGGTAAACTAGGCGGCCGCGTCTAGGGCTCCGCTCCACTTTGTTTAACTGGTCACCTTTTAAAATCATAATAAACATGTTATCTCATGTGATCAAATTAAAATGTTTCTGGATGATTAAATGTTGTCCTTATAAAGATTACTTTTCCATAGATTTTCTCACCGAGATCTTCCATTCAGTATGTGGTTGGTGGGTGCAAGAGTCACGCCGTATAGCTACCGCTTTGCAAGGTGACAAAACATCATCATTGAGGGAAAATAAAATATTTCAACAGCTTATTTACGCTCTTAATCTTTGAAAGGTCAGGTATGTTTCAGTGTCAGCCAAAAGAAAAATGAAGATTTCGCTCTAAGCCTATTATCAACTTTCGTTTCATTCCTAAAACGGGATGACTGCTTAAAAATCTTAACTATTATCAGAACAGCTATGTGGCTCTTCAGATGTTTATTGGCATTGCTGAGCTGAGGTGAACTGTGTTTATTTTATCTCCTAAAAGTTAAATTGTCATACCTTTTTTCATAAACAATAACTTGATCATTTTTCGTTTCAGTTTTAAGCAACGAAAAAATAAGAAGTTCACAAAGGAATTACGAAACATATTAAAAATGTTTTGTTACGAAAATATGTATTACACCAAATATTTCCACTCTCTACTGCAAAAATAATATAGTTTTCCCATTAAAATACTTAAATTCGATAGAAGTTCAATAACAATTTTCGTTCGATACAGTACTGAAAATGTCTATCGCTCCATTGAAATTTATGTCTGTAAATAATTGTTTCAGTGCGGACATTGAAGGGAAAGCCGGATTTGTGTGTCGCAGCATTAGCTGCTTTGTTTATGGCTGGAATGTCTGATATGAAACCAATAATGTGGACTGATAATATTGACTATATTATGTTGGTGTCATACATAATACCAATATGAAAAATTCAGAGTTGTTAGCGTTTTGCTTTTTTTAATACTAGCTGTTAGGCCACGAAAAGTACTGTTTAAAATGCCAAATAAAGATTAATTAATGGTAAGATAATAAAATATTTTATTTTACATTTATTTTCTTTAAATAATGTATTTAAAAGTAAACAGCACCTTTTGAGAGAACAATGTCAATAATAGAACAATAAGGAACATGTCACCAACTCCAACGCTACCTGGATAGGGCCAAAAGCGTAAACACGCTTCAACCAAAATAAATTAACAGTATTCACGCAATAAATACATTGAATTTTAACATACTTGGCATTAAGACAAAATTTTAAAACTTGGAATAGAGACTGATAAGTTGTCCAAAATGCTAACAGTTTGGTTGTAATAGTTATTATATACTATTAAAATCATTAATTTAAGCTATCTTAATCATAATTCATCTAATAGAAATATAACTTGGTTTCTACTACACGAGATGATTAGTTACGTATAATAATATACATGCAATCAGGGAATAATAATAACTAGCAAACCATATGTTTGTATCTTTAATCCCAGCTGTTCTGCTTCCTTTGTTTTGATTTGCTGTCCAGTGTTATTTAAATGGGCCAAAACCGTACTTTGAGGGCTTCCCAAGGGTTTCTGGTTCCGCGCACTGACTTGAGACCCCAAAAGGGCACATCTAGACGTTAAGGGCTTTCAAACGACACGTAAATCATCAAAATCGACTCTGTAGTTTGGACATAATCTTCTGCACAAAAATCGCCTTATTCTTTTAATATAATGATAACTAGGTATACGCTCCTATGTCCCGTAATAGGATGAAGCGAGGATTTGTAATACCACCATAATAGGCAGTATAGGTGCCGGATTAATGAATTAAAAGTAACTTACCTAACCTCACTTAGGCCCACATTAATACTTCGACTAGCCTACCACATTCCAGTTTATTGTTGAATCTAGTAGGCCTATATTAGGTGAAGAACCAAAATTTATTCGCCCTGAAAAAGAACTACTTATCACATAAACATTCCTCTCAGAATAGTCATTGTGTAAACAAATTGTCTTTGAATTATGTATTGTTAATTTGAAGTGGATATAAATAGGCTATACGCAATAGGCATATATTTGAACAAGTCTTTAAAGCCCACTTACTTCTGGCCTACCAATGCACAACTTCAGTGAATGTCACTTCTGAGAATCAGGCAATAATTATGGGTCAATTTATTGCCAGGGAAAAAGCTAGTACAGTATCCGGTAAGACCTAGGCCAAATGTGACAGTATTTGGATTTCAACTCTCGTTAGTTGAAATCTAAACAAACATTACCATATTTGTAACGTGTCGCAGATTAATTGACTACAAGTAACTTACCAAACCTCACCTAGGCCCACATTAATACGTCAACTGGTCTGCCACATTCCAGTTCATTGTAGAGTCTAAATATTAGGTGAATAACCAAATTTTATACAACCTGAAAAATAACTACTTTCAATATATAAACATACCTCTCATAATAACCATTGTTTAAAATTTGTCTCTGAGTAGAGTTAAGTTTAAAGGAATATAATAGGGGTAACCCCAGGGCTCTGAGGGGTGGGACATTTCCGGCTCAGAGCCCTGGGGTTACCATAGTAGGCTATGGGCAAAAATTTGAGTAGGTCTTTAAAGCCCACTTACTTTGAACCTACTAAGGCATAACTGTAGTCAATGCACTTTTAAGAATCTGCCATTGCCTTCCTTATTATCAAACAAAATTCAAAAGAATTAAATTTTAATAAATTGTTTAACCGCGAATGCTGGCACAAATATTTATAATGTAATGTCAAAATCGCAAATTAATATAGCTATGAAACTATGATAGGATAACTACCGTATGACTGTTTTTATGACTTTATACGATTTATGAGTTGAAAAACAAAATTTGATTTTTGCCAAAAGCCAAAATGTTATTTGAACATATGACATGTTAGCTGATTAAAAAAATAATAGTTACGAAAAACAAGAACAACTAATGGCGTTTTTCCAATGGCACCAAACACTTTCGATTTAACCAAAATTACTGACACTACGATTTTTGAAGACAAGATATCAGCACTTACAAGTCTCACGCACAAAATTATGTTCAAATTATAACTACAATCAGGCTATATTGATCCGTTACTGCTAAGAGGTAATTTGTTTATATAAAAATGAGAGTTAAGAATCTCCTCTATTAATTTATTATCAGAATCACAAATAGGGCCTATTTCAGTAAGAAATATAGATTTCTAACCTACTACATTTCAATCCTTGAAAGCGCCTAGGTAGGTTATTCATAGGTTAGTTATTGTAAACATAGTTTCATATTTAACTTTTATTCATTTGTGATTCTGATAATAAATTAAAAGAGGATATTCTTAACTCTCATTTGTATATAAAAAATTACCAATCCTAAATAAATAAACCACTGACAAGTAATAGAACTAACGCAAACTTACCGTACTTTTTGCTGAAAATTATATTTTAAAAATCAACCCATTCTATTGGAAAAGGAAACAGTTTGGAATTTTTGTGTGATAGGCTATCAGAATTTTTCAAAGCTGTAGATCTATTGAACCATAGTTTACATCGTACCGTACCTTACATACGTTAAAGTCGTAACCGAGTGGGCACAGACTGTGTAGCCTTTCCATATGGCCTACAACTTCCATTACATCGTATAGGTACTTTCACTATAATACTGAATACATAATTTTGATTGTTTTAAAACGAATAAATGTGGAATGATTCTGTTACAAATTCTTGATTCAAAACTCATTTATTCGTAAAAGCCATTAACTGAACTTCTGAACTAAACCGGCCACTGCCGGCCAGGAGACCATCACAGGCCACAGACTACAGACGACATAATCAATTGTTTTGGTTAGCTGCTATTGTCAACATCCGGCCGTAGTCTGTTTGACTGCAAAATCAGTTGAGCGACTGTTTGCTTACCACCAACTACCCAACCCAAGACACATCAGAATATTTCCGGAAAATGAAAAAAAAAAAAAAATAGAAATATACCAAAATAATAATCCAATTATAGTTTATTACCACCCTTTTTACAATTAAGAGCTACCCTGAAAATATCAAAGCAATTCATTAAACCGTTAAAAAGGAGTTAGCGTTACAAGAGTGTGACTAAACACGAGTATGAATGATTCAACTCGATTCGCTCGCTTCATCCAATAATAATGGCATTTTTTCCTTTATTCAGATTTTTTCACAAGTTTCAACCTTGCATTGTTAGAGGTTCTGGAATGTTAAAAAAATCATCCTATTCACATAAGAGCGGTACACGCGAATTTGTGTTGAGTTTTTTCTCTTAAGGAATTCCCCACGTGGGGGAGGTGCTCGAGAGAGTACTTAGTGGAATGGAGGGGTTGAAGGGTGAGGGTGAAAGTGGAATGGGTAAGAGGGGTAGCTGGTGCCGGCGGCCGGTGAAGGGGTATCCCACTTGCGATCAGCTTCCTTGTTTTTTTATAGGACATCATGACCACAGTTATGAAGTCCTATTTGTGGTCATGGGCAAAATCGTCCAGTTTGCGGTCACCCCAAAAATGTCGTGGGCTAATCAAATTACATTTGTCCAATTTGCGGTCACATATTTTAACACCATATAGTGAGCCTCACAACAAGGGAGCCAGAGGGATGACGAATACAACAGGTATGTACACATGTAGGGGTAACTGACTAGAAACCATGTCCCGCAGAACAAGCGGGCCAGGGGGATGGGGGGATGACGCATACAGCAGGTATGTACACCTGAATAGGGGTGGGTGACTCGACACCATGCCCCCCCTTGTTTACTGGCAAAACAACCCCTTATGCAAAACTATTTTTCCCCAAAACGTAACCAAGATTCCACTGTCATTCGACTTTCTACCGTAGTTGTCAACAAGAGCAGAACACCTGCTTGTCGTGTGCACATTTGAAGATATAGTGGGTTAATATAAATTTATGTATATTTAATTTAGTATTGTAATAAGTGTTACGATGGAATTTATTGAAAATGTTAAAGGGAAGCCTTGTTTACTTCATAATGGGGTTTCCTATAGAAAGTATCGTGAGAACAAACAAAGGGAAGTGACGTGGGTGTGTTTAAAGGAGAAATCCGTAAGGTGCAAAGGAAGGCTGGTGACAAAAGATGATGTCGAAATCAGAGCAATTGACCACGATTGTGTTCCAGACGAAGCTGGTCTTGAAGTAATGAAGTCAGTATTTCAAGCTAAGAAACGGGCTCGAGACGACAGCGACACGCCTATTAGACAGGTAATCCAGCAGGAAATTGAGCCTTTGAAAAACAAAGGTTATGAATTTGTAACACACTTGCCACAGTTTTCCAATGTAAAAAGCTCATTATATCACATTAGAAATAAATCCCAGGGGATACAAGAAGTGGCTAGGTATTCTAAGAACGGGAAGACGAAGTTAATTAACTATCTCTCAAGATGTGACCGCAAACTGGAAACCCTTCCACCTCCAGAACCTTGATCATCCCTTATAAAATTACACTTGACCGCAAATAGAACTGACCGCAAGTAGGAGGACACCGGTGAAGGATCCGGTGCCGTACTCGAGAACTAAATAAATTGAACGCGACTACAGTAATCTCTCTAAGAGTAGGGTCCAGTCGAGAGACAGTTCGCGATTCTACTTGCTTCTGACACCCAAATTTCAACTGTCCGTCCCTTCTCAACGGATTTTCTAAAATCGTTGAGTTATGGCTTATTTTAAAGACTAAAAAACACCTAGTGGACAGCAATTTATATCGTAATAGTTAGTCGTATATATTTAATATTTTGTAACCTATTAAATAATTATCACTTGTGACATACAAATTCACGTAGGCTAATGGGCGGACTTCTAACCGTCTTCGGAACCGACAGCACTGTATATGTCAAATATAAATGCTGTCTCAGTTACCATCCACATGTTACTCCATGCAGAGTAATATAGTCGGGCTTCTAACCGACAGCACTGTATATGTCAAATATAAATGCTGTCTCAGTTACCATCCAGATGTTACTTCATAGAGAGGAAGATGGCCGGGCGTGTAATCGTCTTTGAAACCAACAGCACTTTGGAAGTCAAACTTCAATGTATTTAAGTTATTATAGTTCAATGTATTAGTATATTATACTAATATATTTTACTCTTGAGCATTACACATTGAATAACAGGGTCAAAGGGAGTATTTAAGTGTTAAGGAAACTCAAAACAAACAAACAACTAAATGACTACTGTAACTAAGCAGTTCTTGAAAGTTAGTTCAAACTTGTAGCCTACTATAAATTATTATAATGTGCGCGTTGCTTTTCATCACGCACAAACTGCTGGAAGGCATATTTAAGAATATTCCCTTTAGAATTACTTTATGGATTTGTCATTGTTTTAGATGATTACTTAAAACAGGTGTTCCTTATTTCAAATGATTCAATAGGTTAACCACATAATGCAGCAGACAGCAGACACTGGGTGATACCGGATACTGTCCTGCTGCTAGTTACCAGTAAACGTAGTTTAACATTAACAGTAATATTTGGTGGTATGCTGTTGCAGCCTAGGCCTCCGCATGATGATGGGCGAGTTCCCCGTAGAGAGGGCCTTCTCGCAGCTGGTCGCCGAGGCCACTACGGGCTGGAGGCCCATCGACTGCCGCAGGCTGTTCCCCAGGTCTGTATTAAATTTACATTTGTGGATAAGTATGAAATTAAACTTTAGACATTCATCATAATTTTTTATAAAGTTACTTTATTTACAGTTACAAGTCTTACTAAATTTTGCAGTTGAATTATTTTCTTTTCGTCGTACTGCTTCAAAAACAGATGTTTTCAACACACTCATTGAGGTGCTAAAGTTGTTCTGTTTAGTCCTTGGATAAAAAGTATCGTTTGAATGGTATTTTTTCTCTTATGACAAAAAAACATCATTTGATGTCACTTTTTGGTCAAGGTCATTAGCTGTTAAATGTGAGTGAATTGAACGGATTATTCGTCTTGTTAGCAATGGAAACTTGTGTAACAGCTCTTTGTTTACAGCAGCAAAATCAAGATACAAGAAACCCTTTAAAGGTAAACAAGTAAAAACAATGATTTAGTTTTTGTGATATTATTTACATTATTTGCAGTGTGACGAAAAATATAGTTCATCACTAGGACCACAAGTGGCTTTTCGATCCTCGCTCATTTTCTTTTAGCGAATTTCCCTATAGGGAAGAAGCTATTACAATGTTATTACCGTAGTCGGCATGGTAAGACCTAGGCCCGCGATCATGATAAATTTTCGTATTGAGGTCCCCAGATCCCAAAAACACCATTCGTCCAAAACTGTATACATACAGTTTATATGTCTCTCTCTCTCTGTGTGTGTGTGTGTGTGTGTGTGTGTGTGTGTGTGTGTGTGTGTGTGTGTGTGTGTGTGTGTGTCCATGAACACGATAACTCTCGTAAAAATGGTCCGATTTTGATGAAATTTAAAAGATTTTTTTTATTATCATATACTGATAATACAATTTAGATTCTGCGGCGTTATTGCACTGCCCAAGCAAATACATAGAGACAGTTTGATATTTGTATTTGTCTACCATGTGGAAATCGGTAAGGCAGAAAGTAATTCCCTCGGGAAATTTTCCTGGAATTTTCTCAGGAAAACGTTGGTAGTTTTCTGGAAACCAAACGTCTGGCATGTTTCTGGCTTTTGTGATCGACATATGTCCACTGTGCTATTTCTCTTCCAACCGATTGTAAGAGAAGTCAGATTGTCACTGAAGTCAGATACAGATGTCAGGTGTTGTAGGTTGAAGACCTCCACTCTCCAGATTAAGGAGTAGATGAAGTGGTCGGTACAAATGACGCGGGAGATACGTGTGGCCCCCCTGAGTGTGTGGGACAATAAGCCCCTGTCAAGGGACCATTACCACGGAGTAACGCGTTTCTTGTTATCATACGGACCCCTGTGACTGGAACCAACCGGCTCATCTACTCCGTTATTGTTGATTCTGTGTTCCTTGCTCCAAGATGTATTTAGCAGTAGCGTCACGCAGCACTGTATATAGCGTCCCGCCGAGATGTGCTATAAACACACTGACACGTTCACGCCTCACGATCCCAACACTTCCTCTCCTCTCGGCTTCCCATCACTTTCCAAACGTGGGCTAATTGCAACATTGACAAAAACCGTCTCCAGAGACACAGTCGCACGATTTCGTTCAACAAAGAAAACGTTTGCCCGCGCTACATGACGTTTGGCCCAGTATGTGCTTTGAAATGTTTTTAAATAAAAACAAAACTATTATTAAATAAATAGTTTTCGAGGATTATTGTGGTCTTAAGTAATACCAGGAAATCAAAATGGCATGGACAATTGTGCATAAATGGAGCTAAACCGTACTAAACATTTTATGAGAACACATACGGCAGCCATGCAATAACGGGGGTATTAAAATAAAAAGTCTGGGCGGGTCAACTTAAGGAAAAATATCTAAGTTTTCCAAAACTACAAAACAATCATAGATTAAACGTGACTTAACCCTACTATAGCATTGTAATTAAAATAAATTATTATTCAATCAGATCAATATTTTTATAGTAAAACCATGTGCATATGTACCATGTTTCGGTATATAGTTTTGTAACATTTTTATAATCTCCTAAAACCAATATAAAGAGTTTACATGTTGAAGTATTTTCTTGAGTCATATATAAAGCAACAGCACAGTAAGTTACCTCACTTATCCTTCCAAGTCACTTATCATGGCAATTATGGCAATAACGTCGTTATTACAGGAAATACTGGTGACAAATGACCTTGGCCTGCATTTCATTACCGAAAGATGCAAGTCACAATGTTTCCCCAGGAATGACAACCTAATAGACACCTTGTAATTTGTAGCCCGTGATGCATCTATCACTCGAGTAGGCTACCTACTGCAGCGCTGTTTCACGATTAATGTAATCAATTAGTCGTGGCCTGATATTAATGACATGATCCATGGTCATAGCTGTTGTGCTGAAGCTATTGTCTCAGCCAAGACTGATAGCCTGCCGCACTAAATTTACTAATATTGAAATGTTTACTAAATGGTCACTTGCTTGTGTGATATTCTAATAATTTTGGTGGTTGGAGTGAAGCAGTTATTGATTGGTTTGACACAGTTTTACAGAATGGGTTCACTTGATAGTGTGATTAATTTAACTTTATCTCAATCTGTAACCATTATAGAAATATTTACGATTTTAAGTTAAAATTATTAAGTCACAATTAATGAACTGGTAATCTTAACACTAAAATGGTACAATGTTGGTCATGTCCGATAATCATTAAATTCTCTGGATCGTACAGCAAATAAATTTGAATGACTTATGTTTTAATTACCAGTATTGAGTACAATTGTACGAACTTACATACCGATATCACCCCTCTGTGCACCTGCTAATTCTATATTGAACGATTAAGTTTTAAAATTTCGTAAAGCGTTATAATTTGCTTACTTATTTTAAATGTATTTAACAATGATAAATCAGATCATGACAAATTCCGTGGCGCGCACGTGGTTTCATAATATTTTAGTATTAGGGCAGAAATAATAGGCTAGCCATAAAGATTGAAACTATGAAGATTATGTAAAAAGAAGAAGTACGTAAATCGAACACTGATGTAAAGATCAATGTACGAAGTGTAAATTCTGTGGATTTAAATTGCCACCACTTTTGGAGGTAAAAGCAAGAAACGTCGAATGCAATACCAAATTATCAATAAACAATAATAATGCCCGTGCAAAGATTCATGTCAGTACCTCAAGTGGTTCATAACAAGCTATGTACTGACGAAACACACATATACAGACACACAGCTGAACACGGAGCGAGATAGGCCATATATTTATGCAACATCCTTTAATTGTTCTGATCCCAAGGAAAACATCTTTAAGTTTCCGTCGTGAGTCTGGAAACACATTATAAATTGGCCCTGATATTTCTAAATATTTTGAAAATTAAACTTAAATCAACTGCCAATTCGAATGTTAATGAAGTATGCAGTTTAACTAAAATAAAACTAATCCCAACTAAATTTAAGAGCGGACCTCAAAATGAATATTTCAAAATATATACATTCATACGAATTAGGGACGTGTTAAGGAATTGTAGTCGTTGAAATCGGAGCAGGAACAACGCAGGCGTTCTCCTTACAAACATCGCATTAGCGTAATAAATACAAGGGATCGGCAAACGCTTCGGCGTGTTGGTTTTCACTTGATACTTATCAGTTATTTTTTCACCGTATTAATTTTTTAATCAGTCTTGATCTTCCTCAAGCGGGTTTTTTCAGCAAACCATACTAAGTTACAATGCTAAGTTGAATATTCCCGGTTCTAGTCTGATGGTAAAAGTGAACGGTGAGTGCCCACGCGATAAGTGCCAAGCAGCGGATCACTTCTGCTGTTGCGAGACACCACTGACACGCGACTAGCTGACCCCCGAGACGTGTGTGTTGGATAAGTCGGACTACTGTTATTTTAAATGTATAAGTCGTGTCAACATATTTGGCACAGTTATATAGATGCCTTTTCCAGATAACCATAAGGAATTTTAGAGAGTTTGAAAGAGTGAAGCGTACTTTAATTTATAGATTATTGAAATTTCTGAATAAAACAGGACAACATTTTAGCTATAAACAAAACGGTCGACATGATTTTATTTTTTCTCTCTTTTCAGAAAGTGTGCTTATATTTCCCTACGAGAAACACTGCAAGATTTGTTAATGCTCTGAAGAATATATACGTTTGGAACAAACACTTTATTAGTACAAATAAAAAATATTAGTAATTTATTGCGATTATATCCAGGTTTATTACACTTTTTTGGCTAAAAATGTGAAAAATGTGAAATGCGTATAGGTGACTTATGTTAATTAAAATCATATATTAAATCACATAAATAAATCATGACTAAAGGCAAGGATATATGCATTGCTTTACGTCAGCTTGTATGCTGTATTGACTAAAGCTAGCGTAACACCTCAATTTCGCCACATAAGCTGCATGTTTACAAAATGTTAGATACTGCGATGACACCAACTTAACGATGTTATATTTAGAACCTTAATTTTAGTATTTTTATATTTTAGTACGCTCAACATTTTCGATTTCACAAATTCAGTAAACAATTGTAATACTGTAATTAGTTTCATATAGGGTGTTTTTTTACGAAAACCCAAATTAAGGGTTCCGAAAGTCACTGCTAAGGTCAACACAAGACCACACATATACAACCTTAATTCTTTGACTTTAATCCCCATCAGTTGGTTTACATTGTTGCGAATGTTGTTTATTTTATTTGCTTTAATTTGGCATTTTTACATGAGGACAAAATGGTTTTTAAATTTGTCTGAAAAGAGTTAACAGTTGCGTGAATGGTTAAGATATTATTTGAGTACGTAGTCCAAAAAAAGTATTTTTGAATAGAAATTTGTTTATAAGTGCAAAAAATTAAACATTACTTTAGCTATTCTTAATATTTGTAGTTTCAACTTCCGAATCCTGGACAGCGTTTTATTGTGTACCAACCTGTATATATTCAAATCCAACCAAGCATTTTAGGTTAACGCCACGACATGGCACTGCGCGGCGCGGTCTGTGTAGTCATGCAGTGTCGGGGCCGGAGGGTGCTCCGTCACTGACTGGCGATGACTTGGACCATTTCAGAAAAAGTGATTACCCTCTTTTTATGACAAATTTACAATGAATGAAAACTTTTCCATTAACCGCTATACCTTGTCATGCAACATTATCATAGTTTTTGTTGCGTATAAACTGTTTCATCCGATGAGATACGGGTTTACTTCATGTACAAATTTTGCATTAAAAAATATTATTAGTATAATATTTATTTACAGATACTATTACTTAGAATAACACAATGAAGGAAAATGAGTAGGTTTATTGCTGTTGAATAAATTTAAGAACTATTTATTTTTGTTTCAAGATTTTAATCTGCTAATAAGTTGTAAGTAATCGACAATCCTGATTTTTAAATGAAAAGATTAGGCTTGATGATCTTTATAGTAGTTATTTCGGAAAATTTGCTACTCTATTACTGCAGTCAGCAAACTACCACTGTGCATCTGCCTTTCCATAATTTAAATTAGTTACGAGAGTTGAACCAAATATATTTCCTTGTAAACGACTATTTAACAAAAATAATTAAAGCAAATAATAACAAAAATTATGGAGTAAGATAGCAAAGAGATAGTAGCTATAATTAAAATACAAAAATTACAACCGGTCAATCTGATGTGATAATAAACGGTTTCCTATCACACTTATGCAAATCAAGCTTCAGGATAATTATTCTCAATAAAAAATTACAGTTAATAACGTTATTTAACAAATTTCGCTAAGTTTCTCTTTGCAGTCCAATTGACTGAAAGCCGTAACTTCACCTGTTTAAATGAACAAGCCTCTAACGTGATTAAACTATGCTTTGTCAATGTTTTTTAAAATGCCATGTATTGAATGTTATTGAAATAAGTTATATACTTATTTATAATCATAACAAATTATTCACTAGACTTTGAAGAATAATAGGGTACCGTCCGAAAGTATTTCTGAATATTTTCTGAACTCGTTTGCAATACTGTATCTCGGCGCAACTCGAATTCATAAACTAAATTATATATTAACCAGACAACAATCATCATCAGAATTATTGAATGTCCAAAAAAATCTCCTAAATAAGCGATATTTTCAAATAATAACACACTTGCAATGGAGTTTATATTTCAAACTGTACCCTATTCTTAACTTCTGGTTATCTCCATAAATACATTACATAGAGGGAGCAGGTAAAAACCGTGCCGTCTACTTATCTCCGATTACTATCATCCCCAGTTGATCCTGATGAAATAATGTGCATGAAATTTAGTCACACTCAATAACAGCAGAAAATATAGCACATGCATCATGATTGCTCTTACTATACGATTGCAATAAAAGTAATTCACACAGTAAAACTGCAGACGTGCATGTGTGTTCAATTGTAGTTCCATATGTGTAGTCTCACCTTGGCATTCTCTGGATAGCTGAAGGAACGCTGCTTTCTTCTGCACCGCCTGTTGCAGGCCTACACACAGTAAAACTGCAGACGTGCATGTGTGTTCCATTGTAGTTCCATATGTGTAGTCTCACCTTGGCATTCTCTAGATAGCTGAAGGAACGCTGCTTTCTTCTGCACCACCTGTTGCAGGCCTACACACAGTAAAACTGCAGACGTGCATGTGTGTTCCATTGTAGTTCCATATGTGTAGTCTCACCTTGGCATTCTCTAGATAGCTGAAGGAACGCTGCTTTCTTCTGCACCGCCTGTTGCAGGCCTACACACAGTAAAACTGCAGACGTGCATATGTGTTCCACTGTAGTTCCATATGTGTAGTCTCACCTTGGCATTCTCTAGATAGCTGAAGGAACGCTGCTTTCTTCGGCACCGCCTGTTGCAGGCCTACACACAGTAAAACTGCAGACGTGCATGTGTGTTCCATTGTAGTTCCATATGTGTAGTCTCACCTTGGCATTCTCTAGATAGCTGAAGGAACGCTGCTTTCTTCTGCACCGCCTGTTGCAGGCCTACACACAGTAAAACTGCAGACGTGCATGTGTGTTCCATTGTAGTTCCATATGTGTAGTCTCACCTTGGCATTCTCTAGATAGCTGAAGGAACGCTGCTTTCTTCTGCACCACCTGTTGCAGGCCTACACACAGTAAAACTGCAGACGTGCATGTGTGTTCCATTGTAGTTCCATATGTGTAGTCTCACCTTGGCATTCTCTAGATAGCTGAAGGAACGCTGCTTTCTTCTGCACCGCCTGTTGCAGGCCTACACACAGTAAAACTGCAGACGTGCATATGTGTTCCACTGTAGTTCCATATGTGTAGTCTCACCTTGGCATTCTCTAGATAGCTGAAGGAACGCTGCTTTCTTCGGCACCGCCTGTTGCAGGCCTACACACAGTAAAACTGCAGACGTGCATGTGTGTTCCATTGTAGTTCCATATGTGTAGTCTCACCTTGGCATTCTCTAGATAGCTGAAGGAACGCTGCTTTCTTCTGCACCGCCTGTTGCAGGCCTACACACAGTAAAACTGCAGACGTGCATGTGTGTTCCATTGTAGTTCCATATGTGTAGTCTCACCTTGGCATTCTCTAGATAGCTGAAGGAACGCTGCTTTCTTCTGCACCGCCTGTTGCAGGCCTACATCTATTATATTGTAATTAGCTTTCCTTGATTACCTTACAATGTGATCACAAGTTCATGAATAAATAATCTGCTCTAAGTTTTAATTTTACTGCAGCCCAATTATATCTCAATTCATATGTATAAGAAGACAAATTATTGAACCAGTTTAAAACAGATTAAAATAACATGATGCACTACCATTATTTTAATTAAGGAAAATAATTAAGCGATTATCCATTATATAATTAATCTTTTGATTAAAACTGAAAGTTTATTTTCTGCCATAAAACGTTACTTCCGTTGTAAATGATCAATATTCTAAAAATAATCACCATTGTTTTTCTAAAGCGTTCTGAGGTAATTTTTTACTTTAGAACCTTAGAGTAAAATATTAATGTGATACTGTGATGGTGATACTGTATGGTAAATATATACCATACAGTATCTATAAAAATGTATTTTGTAAAGGAATTATTTGTCTGAACTTTATTTTATAGTCTATTCGTAAACAAATTATTTTTTTTTTAATTTGTTAGTTTTAACATTTTCTTGTGATAAAAGATGGGCAGACAAAAACGCTAAATGCAATTAAACCTCAAGAAAACTTATATAGAAATAAATAAAACTTTATATTTTTTTGCACCACTCACCCCAATTGGACCGGAGAATGCTTGTCTTGTCAGGTTACACGAAAAAGAGTTGACGTTAAAGAACATAAAACACAAACACGAAAACATACACAGTTCTCCCGCTCTCCCAATCCAACATCTTGAAAGAACTGAGTGGTCATTTGTGTATTCGTGTTTGTGTTTTGTGATTAGTTTAACGTGAACTCTCTTTGTTTTGCTTTTGCGTGACCTGACAAAACGAGTGTGAGCGTTCTCCAGTTCAATTGAGGCGAGTGTTGCATAATAACAAACCAAAGAGCAAATAACGGAAGATTCTTCAATTTAGATAATATCACCTAAAACTCATATCTTCCAATAATAGTACAAGTGTAGTTTTGACTGAGTAAACAATTAGTACGTCAGTTAATTTTTCCTATGGGGATTATTCAAGTAAGGCAGGTTATTACGCATGTGTTTGATAACAATAATAGCAGATTTGCAATTAGTCTTACATAATGCACGTAAAATCCTCTTATAAAAATCAAAAGGTGCCAAAATATAGGTTCAATCCCCAAAAGATGACAAAAGGTAATTTGTGAAGATGACGATCAGGACACGATGCAAAGTACGTAGAATATAAACTTACAAGCAAAAGGTTTGTAGGGACCACTTTTATATATTTTCATTATAATAGATTATGTAATTTCCAAAATAATTTATAATAAGCATACAAATTTCAAGAAATATTTTCCCCCTGACGAAAATGAAACCTTTTCACTGTTCTCCTCAAACATATTCTAGGATGTTTGAGGAGAACAGCTTATGGAAAAGCAGTCAGGACGGATACAGACTATCATCTTTTTTTTTTGGGGGGGGGGGGAATCTTGAGACCATGAGGGAAAATATAGTACTGATACATTTAGTGCTCCTCATACAAATATTAATCTCCAAGAAAAGTGAAGCCTAAATGGTGGTGCTATTTTCCCCTCTGAAATCTCCGTTCTTACGGCAAAATAACTAACCAAAATGACGTAATCTGCAATTTATGTACAACAGTTTTCCATAAAGCAATATCAATGGGTTTTCTGAACACCATTTTAACATTAGTGTGTTTAACATTAAATTATTTGAATTGTTAATGATATGTACCACAAGAAGAAAACAATTTATGTGTTCTTTTAAATACAAATTTTATATGAAACATATTTTCGATCATATATTTGCTGGAGACAATTATTTTCTGTGTTTTTTTTAACAAACATATCCTCCACTGAGGCTTCACTTTTTAAGAATGCGTTTTCTTAGGGGGTTTGGAAGTCAAGGAAAATTTTAAAATCCTTCTTCAGGGACCGGAATAAATGGTTGTGAAAAACATTAGCCTACATAAGGTTATGCGAGTTTAGGCCGTAGGAGTTTATTTTTCGGATTTATTAAAAAGTTACGAATTTACTGAATTAATATATTCATTTAATTACTATTATTTTTATAATTAAAAAAATTATAATTATTATTAGTTCCTATAGTTAAAAAGTTAATAAACGAATAAACAATACAAATATTGTAGTACTAACTTGACTCATATGAACACAATTCAGTGGATATAAAATGCAATGAAAACCAGCCCTAGTAACTAGTGTGTAAAGCAGTGTTAGATTTAATGAAGATAAAATCCATCAGAATCTTTCAACAAAGGCCTAATGTCCCTCCTTATGCCATGCCTCATAGACCAATACATTTTAAATTTTACACCAACGCACTGACTATTGAAAAGAAATTACATAACCTACAAGTTTGATGACGTTGTTTGCTTATTTTCAAGAAGGTCCATTATACTGGAGACAACACTGCCTTACGAATTGCATAAAAAAAGTGAGCCGGTGATTTGGTTAGATTAGTATATATGTGAGGAATATTCTCGTTCTTTGAATTGCAGTTCGATTCTTCTAAACGAGTCTGGTCATTCAAATCACTAGAATAAAAGTAATCAAAATTCAAGCAAATTAATTTTGTTTGCTGGCTTCACGTATCTGTAATTGCCATGAAATGTGATAAACTATCAACAAATCCAAAATACTAACCAATATACCTCCATGGTTATTTGTATATTTAATTTGTTACTTGGGGATTTTAGGTTATTTCTGATAGGTTATGGTACTGTAAAAATAATGGTACTTTTATTTTATTTTTAAACTTAAAACTTGGCAATCTACTACAAAGAGTATATTGTTAATTTGTTAAAGGGTAGTAAATCATGTTGTAAAACTAATTTACATGAAGGGTAATTTTATAAATCGAAAGTAATTTTGAAACATCTGACTTGCAACACGGCGAGAGCTAGCGCCGCAATGGTCATTCAGTGATCATGAATGCGAAGTCTTTTTCACTCATGAAGTACTGAACACGGTCATAAGTGTTCAAAAACTGACCAACTAATGATATGCAATTAATATACCTTAAGGGTGAATAATGGGTAAAATATGTGAAGGTCTGAGGCTTTTAGGGGCGGGGGTCTTGACCCCTCCTCTGTATCCGCGTCTGAAAGCAGTGGAAATTCTTATTCCCACTTATCCCCCCGTAGTTCTATAACTATAATTTTTAATTGTTTCATTCCGAATATTGAGAAAGCCGATTTGAATATTTTAAACGGATATATTATTTCAAGACCACTGAGAGATGAAAGCACTCTTTGTTTATTTTAGACACGAGACGTGAACGTCGGTGTTTTCTAACATAAATCATTCCTCGCAAAAAGAGTGGAGGTTTTCTGGAGAGCTGTCGAGTGCAGAGTTCCGCTACACAAGTGTCACGACGGCGACGTGAATGTGTGGGAGGTTGGGTAGCGGTGCGGGGTCACTACACTTTGCAACTACTGCAGGAATACACCACAACCACAACCTACGAGCCGCATTGATTGCTCCCGATAACAAGCGGCGGAATCCGTTAGGGCACTAGAGTTGCTGGAGAGGGTGACAGTGCGGGTACCGCTTATACAATCAGGGAACGGGACACGAGTGACTGGCGCTGGTCCGTGGGTCACCGCCCCCGAGTCACCTCTCTGCTACCTTCGATCGTGGATAGGTAGCAAACATATTGCGGCACAATATGCTATTTAGTGCGAAAGGTATTAAACGTGGTTTGTCTTGGAGAGAAGGGGTTCTACTTAATTTTCCAAATATTTCCACATTTTCGTCGCATGCCGTAGGAATTGTACAGCATTCGGTTGGCTAGTTGAAGATACCGCGACGCTTGCAGACATTCATACAACACCTCATTTAAATACAATTTTATTGATATTCAACATGTAAATTTCATAAGAATCTACAAGTAGCTAGACCAATGAATCTTCATACATGATCCGTGTTATTTCATTATGTTAAGTTGCTGTCTCTTTTCCTAAGTGAAAATCGAAGATTAGCGAATAACCATTTACTTAAATGGGACCGGTTTCATGTCTAGTTACCAATAATTGTTTTGTATTGATGAGAGAGCTATTAGAAAAGAGTTATTCAAAAGTATGATGGAACTGAAATACTAAGAAATCCTTGTATATTATGGAAATAGAGCCTTAGTTATTGATAAGGGTAACGTTAAAACATATGGCGGACACAAGTCGCAGCTCTTTTAATTACAAAGACGATTTTTATCTTTTTTATAGCTATAAATGTTTTGGAAATCAGGAAGTGAGGAAAGCCACGATCAGGAAAGTGAAACGAAATATTATTTACATGAGGGTCCTCGGTCGCGTGTGGGACTGACCATCGGTCTCGGGCTGTGAATAGAACACGGGCTTCACAGGAGGCGACTACATGGAGTTACGGTGGCTGTCATTGCGTAACACGGCGACTGAGGTTCTGGCTGCTAGGTAAAACTAGGAGAAACGTAATACAACTAACTATAATTCCCGCTCAAGGCAGGGAATTTAAAGTACATTTGTTATTATTTAAATTACTACTACTATCGAATTAAGTAATATAAAGTGAATAGGCCATACTTTGTAGTTGTTTTAGTTATTATTATAACTAAAACAAATTTGTGTAGCTTAATATCCGAACAAGTTCATGGTGGACAAATCTTGTAAATAAGCAGACCTAGCTAAAAATAATTTCCAGTTAAATTCTTTTGTGCTATAAATAAAACAAGACATTATACAGTGATTAACCTAACAATTACCGTAATGACCCAACCTTTGCTCCGGACTGGCGGCTCTGAGCAATGGTGGTGAATAAAACACTATATAAACGCGAACTAATGGAGGCATTTATCAAAAGAGTTAATGGCCTCTTGAATGTATGAATTGTAACCATCTTTGGGTCTCACTTTTGCAATGGTTGAAAATGCAAACTTTTTAAGACTAAATGAAATACTAATGATTTATTTTAAATTAAATTGTTATGACGTATTAAAACTTTCATCCTTGACGGAACTTATTGGTTCCTTTGGACTTTCCCTTCTATGTATGAAAAAACTACTTATTGATATTAGTGGTTTTAAGAGATATCGTTATTACGCAGTATTTTGAACACCTTATAATTTTAAAAACAATTTTACCATTGACATTCACCTCACGCATTATTTAAGGTCAGCAATATTAATGTTTAGTCTGTAAGAAAGGTTTTACCCATATTATACAACTGAATTGTCAATCAGTATGAAAACACAACTCTGTGTAGAAAAGCTTGAAATTAAAAGTCTTATAAATTTCATAGTCCAAATATGTGTAATTTCTTGAATTTATGCAAAAATAAACAGTTAATTTAGTGATAATAAATGGTAAACAATATTTAATATTTAATGCACCGTAATTGTCCAACTAAGAAATAGGCGAAGGGAATCTTTGTATTTAAAATATTCCAATAAGGCATACTTAATTGTTAAATTGATTCTATTAGAACATTTTTACTATTAACGAATGGTAAAAGGTTTATCAACGGCGAATCGCCAGGGTCAAATGAAATTAGGTTAACTAAAATTATGACATTGATATTACCTTATATAAGCTCTAAAAGGAAGAATTTGGGACTAATAAATTATATATATATGTATGCGAAACAAAACCTTAAAAATCTAAATGTTCTTAGTATATTTGGTAACTCTATTCAGAATGTATCACTGCATCACGCACTCTCATTGCAGTTTATATATTTACAAATAAAATTTATTTAATGCTCTGTAGCTTATTTAGTTGTTGATACTACTTAAACATGTTTAGGGAATTTAACTTGGTTAGTGGGATTACAGATTTATTTTCAGAATTCCCACTAAATTATTGGTTGTAAACCCTTTCGTTGAAAAGGGTGCGCATATTCTCTCCCTCCCTCAAAGAAAATTCCCCCATCGTCAATGTACTAAAATTTTAGAACAAATTCATGATCAGCATCGTGAAGTGGGCAAAATGTAAATAGGCGATACGTAATGAACAATGCACGCATGCATAGGCGTGCGACGTTTCTACTACCACTCTCCAGTGAAAACCCCCGTGAATTCTTCGTATAAACTTTCCCAATTTCCATGGATAAACTAGACGCATGATTATAGAAGTTGATTTACTCGCAAATCTCCTGTCAATAAATGCTGTGAGAATGAAGATCCCAGACAACGGACGGAGGGGCATGAGAGACTACCATCGCCACAGTCGAACGGATTGAGCGGATTGAGCGGTTGAGCGGTCATTGCAAAGCTAACGGGCCGAGGGGCATTCATCACCAGGTTTGTTCCACAGTCATCGTTAGTTGCCTTTCAGCCAGGCATTTGGACCCTCATTCTTGACCTACTTTCATGCTATATGAAAGTTTTTCTGGAAATGTAAATCGGTTACATGTTATTTCTTAAAACAATCGGTTTCGCTTTGATATTGGCTGTGAAAATCTCTGAAAAAGTTATGCAAATATCGGAGGTCTAGAAATTTAAATAGTTGTCTAACTTGATATACTCATGAAATAGAATACAATACAATTAGTGGTTTAAATACCTGATTAGCGGTAATCCAAATTATTGCACCAGCAACTAGTTTCGACTTGCTGACTTGATTTATGACGATCTTCACATGAAGATAACTCTAAAATCCTTGGCAGCCTGAAGATGACAATATGAGAATACAATACAATTTTGATTTACCCTTTTATCTTACTATATAGGATAACAATTTCTTCATTATAATTTCTAACATTTATGAAATTCAGAAAATAGTGTACACTGGGTTCTTCGCCCCGTTGTCATTTAAAGTTTCACTGTTTATCTATTGCAGACGATGAATTTTTTTTATTTGGCCCAGTTTAAATTGTTAAATGTTCATGTTTATATCTTACCGGTGTCAGTGGTGTTTCATGCCTAGTTGTTATTAAATATATTTTTATGTAAAAAATGTTGTAGATAAAAGTTTAAATACAGCTGTTTTCAATTTTTGGTAACAGTACATTCTGTACACCAGCCTAATGTTTTGTTTATTCATATATTTTTTAAATATTTGTTGATATTTAAATGCCGACAGCATTTTTGTAAGGCAGTATCACATAAACGCTTAAAGGAAATGGGTCCAAACCTAAAATTTGATAAATTGCTAGATATTTTCTATTGGTGTTGTCAATGGTTTGTTTTATATTCATATTACGACTGGCTGGGTAGCGTTGGTTATCGTGCTCGCCTTGTAATCCGAGGTTCGCCAGATCGATCCTGGTAAAAGTCGAAAAATTTTGAAAAGGTTCGAAACTGGACCTATTTGCCATTTGTCATTGGTCTGCTTTCTTTCTAAAAAGGTTGACCTTAGATAGTAACAAGACTAGGGGTTGGACCGTTCCCTATCAAAACGTTGAAAAATGCCACTGGCGTAGATAGAAACAAACAAACATATTAAAAGTGAAAATAACAATAAAAATGTACCCATTCATAGTAACATCATAGCTAGACGTGCTTGAAATTATTGTTTGTAAACAATTATAAACATATTTTTGTTTATAGTCTTTATGAATTAGAAGTGTGCATTAAGACATCAGCATCAACACATTTCAAGATACTCGTTTTAACTCAGCATTTGGTTTTGGATTCTAAACTAACGCTAGTCAGTGTTTTAACAAGTCAAAGGATTCGTATTTTTAATAACGTTATCCGGTGATCAAACTATTTGACAAATACAAATTCGAAAAACATACTTATCAGGCGTGCTCAGAAAACCATTTGTAGCCTATGACGTGTTCGGTTGTTAGGTCTGATGTTTTTATTATTCCCTATGCCAAAATAGCTGTAACTAACACCTATTATTCACAGACTTTTCCAAATAAGTTAATAATGATTATTGTTAACACAATAACACTATTAACATTATTAATAATGTTGCGCGTGACTTTAAGGATTATCCTGTTTATACACCCTAATCGCTATGAGAGCAAAGCTATTTATCGCAACTAAATAAAATTTTACATTTCCATGGTGGCTGTTAAAAGAAACCTAATGAACAAACAAACATACCAAAGCTAATACAGTATTATAAACAAAGTTCGTTTAAACACTAAAATAAAACAAATTTTAAAACGTCATAACAATAAAAGAGAGCAAGAAAGTGTAACATACATCCGACCACATTAACTGAACAACGGATAAATTGTGTAATTTTCTTTTGAGGTTAACATCCGGAACACGTTTCGGCGTCGGCGTCGTCGGTGTCCCGGATAAACTCATGTTACAGTAAGCGGAGACGCTGTGCTGCGCGGCGGGCGTGGGAGTGGGTCGCGTCTGTACAGTGTACACGGTCCATGACCTTGCGCGCACTTTCGTCACTTTCACCGCGCATAACGGCGCACTTCCACGTCCGTCACACGGCACTTGACTGGGGAAATGGACTCGGAGAGCAAGCAAGGGGAAACAATATCGTCACGCACCTGAGCACATAGTGACTGGCACCACGCCCTGTAGGGCACGACAAGTTTTGGTTTGTTTTTATTTTTAATGAAGAATCGTTGAGGGTCCACATACGCACTAGAATTTAAAAAGTTAGTAAGGAATAAAAACGAATAAACGGTTTAGATTCACCAGATTTCTAGAAAAATGGGCTGATAATGCCAATTGATATTAGAGCGTCGGATTAGCGGCTGGTAGAAGAGTGCGTATTTATTGAAGAGAATATTTTCTAAATACCTTCCCTGCTTTATTTTTCTCTACGGTACCTATATGTATTTTTCTCACTGGATTTAACTGTACTTCTTCGAGATTGTGGAGAGATTCAAGCTTAAAGTTCAAATCACCTTTCTTAATTTTATCAACGTCAGGCGGAGAAAGGAGATGTTCAAATTAAGTAGTTGAAACACATTACATTCAATTCAAATTCCTGCCCTTAAAATAGGTTTACTCTAAGCCATTTTTTACTTTGTAGAAATGTGGTAAAAGTTTCTCATTTGCGATCCGAGAGGGAACACATCCGCGCCCCGCGGAGTCGCGAGCGGAGCAGCGAATCAAACAGTCGGAGCCGTTATCCAATCATCATACGTTGCATAACTGACCTGATCTGCGGCCAGTTTTGGTATCAATAGTTGGAAAGTGGTTTTTGAGGCACTCGAAGATGCATTATCCCCAGACTTCCTGAATGGGCAGGGAGGGGCCGTGGCCACGTCTGATCAACTGATTACAGGTCTGCGAAGACCGCTGTAATCAGAGATACTGTGGTTGTTGGTGAAATTGACACCGGACGACTACAAAACATACACATTACACTTTCTCCTGAGACCAAAGCCACAAAAAGCATAGAACAACCGAGGTGTTGAAAAAAATTAGCTTTTTCCTTTCTTCTCTTTTTACCTTCTTCTCAATAAGTTTGAATGTGTATGTTAGCGGTTGTTCAATAAGGCAAATGTTATGCAAATGCAAACTGATAGTCCTTTAAGAGATCAAGTGTTGTCTGTGTTGTAATGTTTATACTAACATTTATTGTAAATAGTACAAATTTAACTATGAAAGACAATTGTTCTTTGATTTTTCATTAATCCTCCCGTTCTCAATTAACAGTTTGTTACTTTCTATTACCACGTCATTTTGGTAACTAACTGAAGGGTGGTTATTAGTATTGTGACTTGACTTGTGATATCACACTCTTCAGGTTTCTTATTTGTATGCTCTTTTCCTTTCAATAGAACTGTAAAAATTGAATTGGTTGATTATCCAAAACAACAATTGGCTCGCGTAAGAAACAAAAGGCCCGACCAATCGGTTGCGCGGTTTCCTGCATTTCAGAGCCGTGGTTACGCCGGCGCGCCACAACCACCGCTTTCTCCGTCAATTTCGAAAATATTCCCGCCTCCCTGAGTGGCGGACTTCTAGGAACATGATGCACTCAAGTCGCTGGGCAAGCGCGACGCCTCCGTTCAAGTTCCGGTACACGACGGTGCCGGCCACCTACAGTACTAGAGGGTCGCGCCGTGCGACAGAGAAACTAGTCAAACGTGTACTGCGGTCGGTGAATATTGAGCACATTCATTGTACATACATCTTATAAATACATCCCAATCCCCATGTAGAAGTTCGCCTTCTAGTACAGTGGTGGAACGCGAGAGAGTTTGTGAAGCATCTGGAAATTTACATTGTAATAATGGTAGCCACAATAATTGGTAAGCAGCAGAAACCTAAGGTTATTGATTTTATGGGAATAATAATGCAGAATTTATTGTAAACATCTTTAATAATAACAATTTCTGAAAAATATAACTTGCCTACCCCATTAAAAAATACGCTCTCAGGTCAACAACCAGAATACAATGTTTACAAATACAGAAACAAAACATCATGATCTAGTTATCCCCAGAGTAATATGTGGTTATACCATATACTTTAAATACGATATATGTTTGTAAGTTTACTTTGTCTGGCATGCCTGTTGTAATTTTGTGTTCAATCCCTACTAGCAACTCGTTTCAGTCGAAATAACTTTTTAAAATAAACTCTTTTCAACAAAAAATATAACCGACTCCAACAATTATTAAAACGCGCTAAAAAGGAAATAAATAATTACACGTGTCTTTAAATATATCAGTGTCAGGAGCGTTACATAAATGAATACAAAGTAATTGTCTTGTATTGGGGCCGAGAATTAAAGATTTACCTACCCAGCTGTACAAACCGTTAGGGAATATTCTACACTATAAAATGCAACTCGGTCCACCATAAAGCAAATCTTGACACGTTTCACAACGCTTGATGTTATTCAAATGGCTGTGGGAGCGGGACGTTCGCGCCAGGAAATGTATCTCTCGTTAATAGTTTCCTGGTGGTTTGGAGCCGCTTCCCATTTCCCTGTGAAATATAATTGCACTGTCTTCAAGACAAACGCCCGTAATCCTCAAATTCAGAACAAAGGCCATAATTAAAAGTCCTTGTTACGTTGCACTTTACTGACTAATATTTTGTAATCTATTAGTTATTTACGGTTGAGAAATTAATTTCAAACTCAGCTTCAAACGTCATTGAGAAATACCCCCGTAGCAGCAAACCTGCGTACTCAGCGAATTTCCAATGCATATACAGTATATGTATCTTAACACCACATAAAACCACATACCAAGTTTCATCAATATACATTCATAAATAAACGATTTATGACATTTTAATTATTCTCCATAAGAAAAACATGGCGGCTGAGTATGCATGCAGGTTTGCTGAAGCAAGGAACACAAAAAATGGGGTTTTATACAAATATTAATATAACTGAATGAGGTAAAGCCACATACCAAATTATGTTAATTTATGTTCATAATTAAGGGAGATAACACGTTACTTATTCTCCATAAGAATAACATGGGGGCTGAGTACGCAGGTTTGCTGCTACGGGAAATATCGGCCAAAAAATGTTTTTTAGTGCAAGTATCAATAGACCACAACGATATGAAGCAATATAACAAGTTTCATTAGGAAAATTTGATAAATAAGCGAGATACACAATTTTTCTTATTCTCCATAAGAATAACATTAGACAACGTACTGTGTTTAGCACTTTCAATATCTCTGTAATCATTTGATGTAGAGCAATGATCAAAACACCAAATTGAGCGTCTTTTTAAGCTGATTCTAATGGGAAAAAATGAAATTGGACTTTTTCAAAAATTATATGTAAAAACTCAAAAAAACCATTTTTGGGGTACAAAACCCCCCCAAAATACCTCTTCGGATAGGTCGATCTGTCTGGTTTTCGAACTTTAAGTCATAAATGCTGCGTTACACGTTTATACTAAATTTCGTCAAAATGGGATTATTTTTACGAGAGTTATCGTGCTCACGGACACACACATATATATACAGTTTCGAACGAATTGTGTTTTTGGGGTCTGGGGAACTCAAAACGAGAAGTTATCATGGTCCCGGGCCTAGGTCTTACCATGCCGACTACGGTAATAGCTTATTCCCTATAGAGGAAATTCGCTAAAACACATTTTGCTTTAAAGTAACACATTAAGCTGTATACTAATTTAAAACAAATTCGCCTTGGCTAATCTAAATGTGATTCATTGTTAATGTCCAATTCGACCTAATGCTTAATATTAGCTTATAACGTAAAATTATAAAATTTAACATCTGCTCCAATTTATGTGGGCTTTGGCTTGTCTACAATGTAACAGTTTTAAACTTGTTCAACGATACTTCTGCGGCTGCGAAGCGACGACGATCACACATCGACCTTGGTGGTAGCGCCGTGTTGAAGCTTACTGGTTGGACGAATCTTCTGCGTAGGTGTCCGCTCGTCGACTGTTGAAACTTTGATGTTGTGTAGGTGAGGGTTCGAAAGATAACATTTTTATTAAACATAATTAAAAATGTATGGTCTATGCAAGGTCGATCCCCTAAGGGAAAAAATAGAGCATGTAAGGTGAGATCGCTATCAAACACGTTGTACAGTAATAATATAAATTAGGCAGAGCAATATAAATTGTGGGTAAGTGGTAGTAGATGTGTTCTTCCCCTATACTAAAATGTATTGATATAGATGTACCTTATCCTAAGAAAGACGATCTTCTCCAGCTGATCAGTTAGACAACGCACTTAACGCATGCACGCTTGTAAACATGCGGATCTAAATTTATACAAATTTAAATTCATTGAATTTGAAGTAGCTTTGCCACCTCTTTCATCTCATCCTGATTCCCACCTGTTTATGTCTTACTACTGTGTTTTCAGTTTGCCCTCAAGCGAGAAATACTACATAAACATAATACTACATAGCTACTTTAATACATAAACGAGTTCGCACGCAGCACGCTGACGTGAGGGAAGTGAATTTCCATATAAAAACTTTTAAAACTCAAAATCAATGTAAAAACATACATGTATTCCAATTTTTATTGAAATCTGAAAACACTGATTTTTTGGTTGTTCTGATGCTCCTGGTTTATTTTACCTGCAAAGCTGGGAATACAGTTTTGCGCATTATAATGTTACGAGAAGGTCCAGTCAGGCTTGAAATTAGGCGTGAGGTTAGATCATAAAAGTACTCAACAAAGGAGTAGCAGGCTTTTCTAGTGTAAACCCCCCATAAGACAACGTACTGTGTTTGGTCGAAACACATTTTCTTTGATAACTTGGTAATTATTTATGCTAGAATGACGAGAGAGGGCTTAAAACTTTCGCCTCACTAATTCCCATCTTATTACATGAATTAATGTTACATACGGGGCTCTTATGACCCTTTTTGGGCCCAAAGACTCGAAATTTGAAAGATTAATCCCCAAAAAAGGGGTTTGGAGTTTTCCGATTGTTTTGCACAACGAACTTGTCCAACAGATTACAGAAAGAAACGTCCCTACCAAAATTGAAGTTAATCGGAAAAAATGCGACCGCTAGAGTGCAAACACACACATATATATATATATGTGTCTATATATATAAAAAATTTTGAACGACCCCCCAAAACGTGTTCAGGGGGTCACGTTAGGAACTTCTATGGTGGTCCCGGGCTTAAGTTTCACCGTGCGGGTCATGCTAATAGTTCACTTTCCAAAGGAAATTCACTAATAACTATTTCAATTCAATGTACTAAACGTTATTTAACATTTCAGTAACATTTTAACTTGTTACAATGACTGCAGTTCTCACGCGAGTTTCCACTAGTGTCACCTCTTAAAAGAACTAGTTGTTACGGCCGAGGGTTTGCGAATTGTCGGAGGAGATTCGGACGGATAGAGCTGCACTTAAACTAATGAGTTGTGTTTAAAATGCAGCGCACTCAAGCGGCACGTCTCCGTACTACAATGACCCCTGTTTATTTTACACAGAGCAAGAAGTGAAAGAGCGACACGGTGCTGGCGCTCTGTTGGCGCTAACAATGTGACCGGTGACCCGGGACTTGGCCCACTAACTCATCCAGAGCGGCTCTCCCAGCCTCTCTCTCTTAAATATACATCCGTATTACTTTTATTTGACTGTGTCGAAATTAGTTCTATACTACATTGGAAAAACAACCATCAAAATGTTACAAATAGAAAATATGAGTTTTTTTTAAATACACGTTATTTTTAAAACTTATACACTATTTCAAGAAATTAACCTTATTGTTGACCTCCGTCGTGTGTCAGGAACGGCAGGTTATCAATAACGGGTGATTGTGTCGTTAACTAGAGAAAAATTTACAGCGGAAGTTTGCGTCGTAATGCGCTGATTGTGGCGAAGTACGACAACTGGGATTGGCGGAGTGACGGGCCGCCGCACCGTCTGCCCGACTATACTGGGAGTACAGCAACCAATAAACAAAATAATAATTTAAATAATATACGAATTTTATAATTTAGTGACTACCTATTGTTCATGTAATAATAATATTGGAGCTAAGAGCTGTTATTTTTTCAAGAGAATAACCTACAGTAGATATTATCCTCAGGATATTATTGTCAGGCACGGGTCTTAACTCTGTTGTATCAAGGCTAAACTCCATTATTATAAGTTTATAATTTCCAAATTTCCGCAAGATAAATAATCATGATTTTTTAAAGTAAGAGGCATTTTTACATCGTCTTTAATCAGAACCTTTCCTTGGTTTAAAAATTAGCGTTTATTTCAATAGTTGCGGAACTAAGACAGGATCCATGGAGTTATTTGTTTAACAATATCATATAGAGTTTCAGTGACCCATTCGCCTCAGTTAACGTATCACAATGTCAGTGATTGTGAGTAATACATTTTCATCCCTTCCCTATTGGAAAATGCTCCAAACAATAAATAAAACTGATGGCGGTGGTCGATGACAGCGACACAGACCTCTTTGTTTCTCTCTCAGCTGATAAAATCTCATTGTTGTTATCTCTCTGCTGTTGGCAACATTGTTTCCGCCAGCTGATAGCGACTTTCATCCGCTCTTTAGCGCCATTGTCTCCCGCGGAGTCTGCTTGCGTAATTAAGAATTAATCAATCATCTATTGTGTTCTTGCGAAGAACCGCACTTTTAGGTTCACTTTCTTTAAAGCACAATGGGGGAAGGCAGGGGTCATGAACTTGCAATGAAATAGTCTTATGAAATACTATGAACTTCATAATCTACGAAATTTATAATTGCTAAAACTATAATTCTATCAATATGCTTTTAAATTATGAATTTATTTTAGCACTCAACTAGTTGGGGCATGCTAGTTGCTCGAGAATATTACAGTCACAAAACCCCAGATGTATTGAAAATGTTACATACAATTTATTGTTGCCATCGTCATTGGTAATTCAATAAACCAATATGCATACACAATAAACATACAACTTTAAATACTCACGGTTTTTTAAATACTGCAAAATAAAACATAAATTTAAAAAAGTATAACTATTTTTTAAATTTATTTTGGGATGACTGGTATTTATTATTTTTTTTAAACAGTTAATACCAAGCGATATTTCTTCTTCAGTGAATTGCTACGGTCATATATACACTTCCCTCCGCTAAAAAGTGGTATATACAAATTACAAAAAAAAAAAACTAACCCAAATTGTGGAAATTGCCTTTTGCTGAGCAATTATGTGGTACCACAGGGGTTTGCTAAGTTAGTTCGTGGTATTTTTTGTAGATACGATTAAAATGCCTTAGGAATTAGCATAGTTGATGCAACATTTTACCTTAGTAACTAGGAAGATAAGGGCATATAATGAGATTTGTTATTTGTATGTGCTAGAATAATTATAATAATTATTTGTCACGTGTTAACGTGTTCAGGAATTCGCAGATATTCCAGAAATGTAAAAAGGTCAGTGTCGCTATAAAAGTCAGTTACAACATCTATGCTTGACACGGCAGTGGAATGCTGACCAGATATTAAGGAATGCGAGTGAAGAAACAGGAACATATGTTCACAATCAATATTTCAGGTAATTTTGAGTGTAACACTTTCTGTAATGTTGCAGGTGCGGCGTTGAGGAGGCCAAAGACATTGTGCTGAACACCGTGATGGCAGACACGCCTGCATCTCTCACGTAGGCAATACCCGCTTGACAGTCTAGTACTCCGAATAGCGGTAGCGACATTCCAGGCGCTACGTGTTCGTGAAACACAGCTTCGCCTCCTCTCAAAAGACTGTTTATCATACAAACCTTTTTGTATTACGATGTTTGACTTTAAGATTAAGTTGATGTAGCCTCTTTGCTGTAATATATATTTTTAACTGTAAATTTTAAGTAGGAAATTGTGAAAATAACGTAATTGTGTTAGTTTTGTTATGAGGTTATTTGTCACTTTAGCAAACAGAAGTCTGTATACCCGGACCTGCAGAGTATGCAAATCGTGTAATCTAATGTGCACTATTAACGTATTCTCGATTCAAAGCGGAAATAAAATACAAAGAATCAAATGTTCCCTAATTGCTTATGATTTTGTAAAAGGGGGTTAGGTTAATACTTCTAACAATGAACTTTCTCGGGATTTAATTTAAAAAGATAATAATGCTGATAATAAGATCTTGGATGTACATTAAAAAAAAATTACAAAAAAATCTCCTCATTCCATATTGATAGGCTCTTGATCAAGTAAGTCCTTTGAGTGATAGTTGTGTGATAAAATCATATAATTAGAATACATTTGTTATCATGCAAATTATTTACGGATCTGGTGAAGATACCTGCTTCGTTATATAAAAAGTCCTTGTCAAAATACAACTTATATGTATTCGTTTTTGATTTCAGCTATCAGAATATATGTTTTCATTTATAAAACTGTGCAGATACATGGTTATCATTAATGACTTAAAATATGACATTAATGGTAAAATATGACTTAAAACTGCAATTCCCTAAACAAGTACTGTAATTTAAACCTCTCCTAGGCGCACTTACCTTTTGACGCGGTAAAAAATTCTGAAATCTTTCTTCTACTTTTATTTTATGATAAAAGTACATTATTATTACTCCTACGATACAAAAAATTTGTTTTTTATTTATTTATCACTTACATTTTACTAAACGTAAATTAACTATTATTAATATCGAATAGTAATATTTTACTGTATGCAAATGTTCCACTAAATTACACTTCATTGAATAATAGAGTAAGGGGTTAAAGTTTCCGTAAGTAACATAAATACAACTTTCCAACAACCTAATCACTTTTACATGTTTTAACGCATATATATTCTCATTCGCTTGCACGTTCCAAATCTAGTAGCGTTTACTCGTATACTGTATCCATTAGTAAACGATTCATATGAATAACAAAGTCCGACGTATATATATGTCTAACCCTTTGTAAGGGTTTAACATAGGGACCACAAGTAACAAAATTGTTCGGGCAGACTATACGACATACACGTGTATTTTTATGACATACACGTGTTTTTTCAACGACCCATTGGCGTCAAATCGCATCATTTGGTGACCGGGGTGATAACATGTAAAAGTGTCGGGCCCCATAAAGAGGTGATATATTAGGCTTATCAACCCCACAGTGGCATCGCGATACGTTTATTGGGCGATGCATCTACCGCACGTCACCGCCGCGCCGTTGCATCGGACAACTCGTATAACAGATTATGCCTGTTCAAAATACAAAGATATAAATAGTTATTGAAAACCATTATCCATTGAATATAATATGTTGACCACATATTGAATATATTATAAATAGATTGAATATAATATAAAGTAAGATTTTCATGATCAGATACCAAAGAACTAAATTTATATTTTAATTGCGTACTTACTATTTTATCGTATATGTGAATACATTTAAATTAAAAGTGAAGGGTTATTTAGTATTAACATATTTATATTTTAAGGTTATCTATAATTAAGACGTCAAATTAATTATGTTTAGTTGTAGTTTTTTGTTTAATTACACTCATTGTGCGTTGCTAAGAACTTGTTTATAGTAATTTATTTAATAGTAATATAGTTATGCTAGGCTAAGCTTCAACTCTTTGTTATTCCTTAATTTGTTACTTATATGATGTAATGTTAGTTATGTAATGCAATAAAGTTATGTTATTTGTGGTTTCTTTGTTTTTTCTACATCGTGTGTTTTGTGGTCAGAAAATGCGATGTCTTACAAAAGGACTTGCATCTTATTTTAAAAATGAAAGTAAAATGAAAATTATCAAATTATTACTAACTAACATTGTGACTTAATGAGGAACTAGTTGAAAGATCCTCATATGTAGACTATTTAGGAGTGAGGTTGGACGATAGCCTCAGGTGGTCGGAGCACATTGAAAAATTAGTATATATTTTAACCTCAAACATATTCTAAGAAATATTATAGTTTTTAAGTATTTAGCTTTAATTAAATTAATATTAATTTGTATTTGAGTTAAATTGAGGGTTATATTAGGTATTCCATAGTGCTCTGGGGCAGATCTAGTAAATCAAACTTATAAATATCTTTGTTATTAAAAAAGCTATTATACATATCTGTGGGCTTAGGCCAATGGATTCCTGTTTTGAAAAGTTTAAGGAATTGCAGATTATAACTTTACAATCACTTTATATTTTTGAAGTAATTTTGTATGTTAAGGAACAAAAGTTGATTCAGGCACATAACCATCAATAGTTCACTAGAAATCGTAACATTAACCCGTCTTATCAACATAATTTAAGGCTCTTCGAAACCAAACCTTGTTATGCTGGTATACAATATTTTTCTCAACTTCCATCAGATATTAAATATAAAGTTAATTTCAGTAGGTTAAAGAACAAATTAAGGCAATATCTCATTGAGCTACTACAGTATGATCTGCCGGAGCATCCTTGACCTATCACATCCACTTTTTTTGCACTATCATCACCCACCATTCCTTTCCACCTGATTGACAGCGTCTGAAGACGGCCATGTAGAAGTTAGATAAGTAACATATTTATTACTTTTATCTTTTATTTATTGTTTTGTTTTTGTTATCATTGCAGCGCATTGACATTCAGACAGAAAGGGTGCCTGCGGGAGGACTTTTCTACACCAAAATATTTGTATGAGTTAAAACGTGATATTTTAGTCCAGAAATAGCAAAAAATCATGTTTATAAAATCACAACTGCTCAGTTATTTATAATTCTATAGATAGTACCTTCACATCAAGATACAAGATAGAATAGACGGGCTCCATGCCAGATGGTCTGCGGGGCGAACGAGGAAGGTAGGAAGGTAATAGGTAACAGGTGTCTAGTTGACCCCACCATTGTTCTCTTAGTATTCACACAAATTTACAAATATTTATATCTCAATAAAGCTTTTTTGAAAAAAACCTTTGAGGAATATAAGTGTACATAAATTTAATATAGTATTGCAAAATTGGTTTAATTGGTATTTACTGACATACTATAGTATAGTTATAGATGTATGTATAGTATCATTAATAATTTGCTTGTAGTACTAAACATTGACGCAGTTAATCCAGTATCCCTGGTCAAGAACGAAGAAATGGTAATTAAGGTAGTTA
This sequence comes from Allygus modestus, assembly GCA_963675035.1. Lineage (NCBI taxonomy): Eukaryota > Metazoa > Arthropoda > Insecta > Hemiptera > Cicadellidae > Allygus > Allygus modestus. The sequence continues at coordinate 121,592,437 of OY776111.1, read as the reverse complement.
TAGTTATAACCATGCGTCCCAAATTTATAAAATACTCAGTAATACTTTTTTATATAATCCTCTGTCTAAATTTGTTTTAAAATATACTTATCTTTAAACAGTGTGTTCTTCAGTTAAGTTAGGAATAGAAATTCGAAATACAAATTCCAAAGAAGGAAATATGATTGAAGTTTGTGTAAGTGCAGGCCGGCCGGCCCTAACAAAGTTAATAGTAAAGTTAAAGTATCGGTTTACATGGGGTTTACTTCTACTCCCATGAGCTACCTGTTTATTCTTAGCCACAAGATTGTTAGTATACATGTTATTAATCCATGGAAACATTGAGGAAATCTACGCCGGATTTGTATAAATTCTACTTCGGCCAACTTTTTAGCGAACTACTACTATAGGTACTACTATAGGTACTATAGGTACTATAGGTACGGCTATTGCCGTAGTCGCCGAGGTAAGAACTAAGCCCGGGACCATGGTAACTTATCGTTTCGAGGTCCCCAGATGCAAAAACCGTCCCCAAATGCAAGCCTGCCATCCTCTAAAAGAAATAACGATTACTGAGATATTGAAAACTAAATACAGGAAGTCGCTACAATGTTATTACTATGGAGGACTAGCTTACAGTTCCCGGATTCAGGGGAATACAAGAGCAATGAATACACAGACACTAAAAGCAATGTATACATTGCAAAAGGTTTCAGCAATTCTAGGTAGTTTTGTTTTTGTTTTTGTTTATCTTCGCCAGTGGCATTTGTTTAACATTAAACGAGAGATAACGCGTCAGAAAGACAGTAGCTGATCCATTGCACGCAAGTGGAGTTACTATAAACCAATGATATTAATAATATTCTAGGTACCTAGAGATCTCATGAACCCCATAAAGTGAAAAAGTGAAGCCTACATGCTGACCGCCATTTTCGACAGGTAACCAATCAAAAATCTCCTTACAATTTATATGTTTGTCAACTGACAAACCATGGTACCATGTTAATTTTAATGGGAACAGAGGGGCAGAGGAGCAAAGTGGTGGTCACCCGATTAGGCAATGTTCTTTTTCCCTAGAGGAGAGCTCTATATGTATTAACCTTGTTGTTGGAGACAACGCTAACGGTATCTTTTGTTTGTGTGCAGAACATCGTCTCTAGCGCCCATGTGTCAGAAAAAGTAGCTCAGTTTTTAATATCAGACAAACCTGCCTTCTCTATTTAATCTCTTGAACTATTTAAAATAACGAACATCTATTTTAGAAATAATTTGATCGAATAAAATTAAATGTGTATTCAAATAATATTAGAGCTTTGAAGACCCATCGACTTTAAATACTTAAGTCCTGGTGACAGCAAACCTGCATACTCAGCGCTAACGTTATTCTTCTGGAGAGTAAGTAAAATTATACATCTCGTTTATTTATGAACATCTTGAATTGATACAAATTAGTATGCGGTTTATTTGCATAATTGAATAATTCCTTTCGACAAACCTGCTTACTACACTAATCTTTTCTTAAGGAGAAAAGGAGAATAAATACTATGGTTATGGTTAATTTATAAGTCTCACTTATTAGATAATGATATCTGGTTTTAATTCATTGAGTACCGAAGTTTGCTGCAACGGGGGCATATTAAGTAAAATTTGCTGTTCAAAAACAGATATTGGTGTATTTTTTTAGCAAATTTCTCCTATATGGAAGAAGCTATTACCGTAGGTGGCACTGTAAGACTTAATCCGAGATCATGATAACTTTTCCTTTTCAGGCCCCCAGATGCCAAAAACACTGTTCCTTCAAATTTTATACAGGGTGTTAAAAAAAACCTTCAGGACTTTGGGATATAATTCCTCATACAAAAAGAAAGAAAAAAGTTCATATGAAGGTATGTCCTGAAACGCTTATTTTTCCGTCTAACTGTCTGTATGAGTTTTCTAGTTAATACGGTATATCTTAGGAACCTCTAAGCTATCAACTTTAAAATTGATACATGTTTTACATCTAAGGCCCATCTTGGTATGGAATACCAAGTTTCTACTTTGTACCATTTCAAAATGGCGGCCATACTTTATAACAACTGCGACATTTTGTCCTTAAAACGTTGAGATAAGGATATTAACTATACCATTGTAAATATTTGTATAAGTTAAAACGTGATATTTTAGTCCAGAAATAGCGAAAATTCATGTTTTAACTTATAAAATCACAACTACTCAGTTATTTATAATTCTATAGATAATATCTTCATATAATTTTTTAGGACACTCTGACACAATTTTTATGATTCTTGAAGTTTTCTTAAATATTACGGTTTTAAGATATTTAGCGTTGAAAAACAAAAATTGCCGCCATTTTGAAATGGTACAAAGTATAAACTTTTATTGGATGTAATACATGTACCATATTTGAAGTTGATATGTTCATTGATTCCTAAGGTATATTATATTATGTAGAAAATACATACAGACAGATAGACGGAAACTAAGCGTTTTAGGACATACCTTAATGTAAACTTTTTTCTTTCTTTTTGAATGTGGAATCATATCCCAAAGTCCTGAAAGGTTTTTTTAACACCCTGTATATATGTGTGTGTGTGTGCCTGTAAGCACGATAACTCTGGTTAACTCTTGATATCATGAAATTTGGAACAGACGAGTAAAGTAGCATTTATTTGAACGATTTCAAAATCCAGACGGATTGGACCGTCCGAGGGAGTATTTTTTTTTGGGGGGGGGGTTTGGACCCAAAATGGGTATTATTTTTATTGAAATCAAATTTTAGTTTGCACCATTAGATTCAGCTAAATAAAAGAATTTGGTGTTTTAATCATTGATCTAAGTCAATTGGTTACCGAGATATTGAAAGTGCTAAACACAGTAAGTTATGTTTCATTTTATTTCTACGAACAATATATTTAAATAAGAAAAACTTAGCACTGTTAAGCACGGTTTTTGTTTTAAGTTAAACTGCCAAATAAATTCAGTCCGTCTTAAAAATGGTTTTATATGAACTAAAATTTATAACAGGGGCCAAAATAGTTCCTCCAGAATTATTTTGTTGTAACTTTATGTATCCTTCAGAACATTTTACCTTTTATTTAATAATTAAAAAACTTGTAAATTAAAATCTCCCATCCAAATCTTTCTAAAACCATCAAATAATATTTACTATCTGGGATATATATATATATATATATATATATATATATATATATATATATATATAGGATATATTTACTTATTTGATACAGGCTTAAATAAACGGTATCAGGAAACTGACACATACTTTCTCCCTTTTAGCCAAACTTTAATGACAAAAATATTTGTTATTTACTAAATATAGAATATGAAGTATAGATAAATGTACAGAAAATTGTCTAAAATAGTTGTTTTCAGAAATATCCACCCAAATCCCTTTTTGGGAGACACTATAGAGTCCGTTGCTACACACAGTGGTTTTGAGAGGGGAAATGCCCCCTTGCCCCCCCCAGGGTTAAATAGCAACACATTTCGAACATCATCTGTTGGTCAATGCTAACTTCACCTGCATATCAAATTTTAATGAAATTGATCAGTAAATAAGAGAGAAATAGTTATTTTTGTATTTCCTATAAGAATAACTTTGGACAACGTACTGTGTTTACCGCTAAATGAAAATTTCAATTTTCTCCGTAACTAGCAATCGTAGAATGGTAATTTAAAATACTAATTTATTTAGTTTTTTGAGCTCTTTTTAAGGGTGAATAGTAATCTTTTTTAACATTTATGATTTTTTATAAAAAATCAAAAAAATTGAATTTTGGATGTTTTAAGTCCTGTAATTTCTGAACCAGAATTTTTCAAGAAATGCGGGTGGTGTCATTTTGTTGCAAACCTAAAGTTCTACAAACCACGAAAGTTTAATCAAAATCGTTAGAGCCGTTTTTGAGAAATTTGGATTTTTCATGTTTTTTGGCGGTTTTTGGGGGATAATTACCCTTAAAAATCAAAAATCCAAAAAAATTAAAAAAAAACCTGGAGATATCGTGGATTATTACCTACATACCAAATTTCATAAAAATCGGCCCATAGGTTAGGGCTCTAGCTCTGTAAACATCCACACAGACACACACACACACACACACACACACACACACACACACACACACACACACGGACACACACACACACACACAGACAGACATCACGTAAAAACCACTTTTTTGGGTTCAGGGAGCACCAAAACGAATATTTCCACTAACAACTCAAATTCGAAAATTTTTACGAAAACGATACTTTCTCCATATACTATGTATAGGGGGAGAAAGTAAAATACCCCCGTCGCAGCAAACCTGCGTACTCAGCGAATTTCCAATGCATTGATATGTTTATCACTAGTACATAAAGCCACTAACCAAGTTTGACAAAAATCCATTCATAATAAGTGATTTATTACATTTTATTTATTCCCCATAAGAATAACATTAGGACTGAGTGCGCAGGTTTGCTGCAACGAGGAAGATAAGAAATGAGTTTTTATGCAATTATCAATGTAACTGAACCAGGTGAAGCTACTTACCATGTTTTATTAATTTATGTTCATAATTAAGGGAGATATAAAACTTTACTTATTCTCCATAAGAATAACATTAGGGCTGAGTATGCAGGTTAGCTGCTACGGGGACAATCAACAAAACATTTATTTTTTGTGAAATTAACAATATACCAGTACAACATGAAGCCACATACCAAATTTCATCAATATACATTCATAAATAATCAAGATATCAAATTTTATTTATTCTCCATAAGGATAACATTGGACAACGTACTGTGTTTAGCACTTTGAATATCTCTGCAACGGTTTGACGTAGAATCACAATTTAAACACAAAAATGATTGTTTTGTGGAGCTGAAGTGATTGGTAAAAGAAAATGTGAAGTTTAAAGTAAAATTAACTGAGGAAAAGCCAAAAACCTTTTTCCCATAAGATTAACATGGGAGATTTTATGAGCATGTTTTTTGGATTTTTTCCGCAACCACTTAACCTAGGTTAATAATTCAAAATACCATATTATTTGTTTTTTTAAGCTCTATAACATGGTCTAAACCTAAATTAAGTGTTTTAAAAATTTTAGGGTAAAAAATGCAAAAAACTGATTTTTGGAAAATTTAAAACCCCCATAAACCCCCCTTCCCATAGTCCGATTTTTCTGGTTTTCGAACTTAAAGTCATAAATGTCAGTTTACACATTTAAGCCAAATTTCATCGAAATCGGACGTTTTTTACTCAAGTTATCGCATTCACGGACACACATATAGATATATATATATATATATATATATATATATATATGTATATATATATACATATATATATATACATATATATAAATTTGAACGAATAGTGTTTTGGACATCTGGGGACCTCAAAACAAAAAGTTATCATGGTCTCGGGCTTAAGTCTTACCATGAGACCTACGGTAATAGCTTCTTCCCTATAGGGGAAATTCGCTAAAAGGAAAAACAATATGTGTTGTTTTCAAAATTCATCCATTTTATTTACCAGGCATAGGTGAGTTATTTGAAACCCATATTTTTGTCTCTCATTGTCAGGAAGCGTTTTTCAGGTTTCCTTTAATGCAGTCCTCGTCTCTTTCATTAGCATCTTTCCAAGACGGTAGATATGGTAGTCCTTCAAACGTCCGTGCTGGGCATGTCTTTAGATGTCTGAAGTAGGCAATGTCTTATCAAGTCGGTTCCATATCATCTAGATGTGTGACGTGAAAGGATTGTTGGAATGTTATCGGTCAGCGGCTGCTTGAGTGTCCTTTATATTTCCATCCCGATCCCTTATTGGCATTTTCCATCTCACAGAATAGGACGTCTTCCTCCACCGCCCTCTGAATGGTGGGTTTTTGGCCTTTAGTCATTTTCATAGCTTTCTGTGTTCTCCTCTCTCCTTTTTTGTGTTTTTTACTGTCAATTTTCCCTACCCCTATCCTCCAGCCACGAGAAGATTGGCTTAAGTAGTCAAGTGCGGTAGGGCGAGGGAGGGTACGATGATCCGGCTCTGGTTTGCAAGGGTCTTAATTATTAAAGGCGGTGGACCATGCCCACCGGACGAACTGTTCGTCAGCCAAGCCAGAAGGTCTGGGACCCAACAGAACTACCGCCCGGTGGACCCCTCCACAAAAGAGCCAAAGCCGGCCCACCCAGCCCCAGCCCCAGCCCCAGCCCGACCAACGAACTCCTACTTAAACCAACCTTACCCATGACCCAAATAATTTTGAAATAAAACTAATCAGGAAAATTCAAGTCGTTCGAGCTGAGCGTTTAAGATTCACGTAACAAGTGACATGGTATCTATTGAAACAGATTTAAATTTCTTAATTGTTGTTTAACAATTTTGTCCGCAAGCGCCCACTGTTTTAATGTTTAAAGACATCCAGATCTGATTTAAAGTGTATACGCTAATATTGCCACATATTTTATATTATAATATATTTATCTTTTACTTTTCTCTTTTTTTTACTTTTCTCTTTTATTTATGGTTTTGTTTTTGTTATCATTGCAGCGCATTGACATATAGAAAGGGTGCCTGCGGGAGGACCTTTCTACACCAAAATTTGTTCAAATTCACAACTATGTTTATCAATCCAAATAATTTAAATTTGGAAGGGGTATTATAATTATTTAATTTCAATAATTACAAATTTCTAAACAATAACAAAATACTTATTTCTAAACAACAACAAAATTACTTATTTCTAAATAATATTATTTCTAAATAATAAAAATGTTGGAAACTCTCACATATAGTTAAAGTAGTTTTTTAAATCCAAAATCTAACTTAAATTTTTACAAATAATCTGTTAGTAGACGACAAAAACTTTAGTGCTATTTCTGATGCTTCTGAAAGAGCAACACCTTTGCTCAAAGAACACTTCTTTGACTACTTTAAAAGACGACAGTGCTATTTCTGATGCTCCTGGCTCTCTTTAATCTGTGATAATTTTTCTTTTCTGTCATTTGACGTTGAGGGTGCGCATTGAACTGATTTGTTATTTCAGCATGGATCATAGTGTGTTCAGCTATCAATCATTTGTTGTCGTTATTGTTCCGGACAAAGTTCTGTGACATCAATCTGTTAACTTTTGCTCAACTGTGGGCCTTTCCTTTCATATTTTATACTAAAGGATGTATTTGGTGATCCCTTTTCCTTCTTTAACAGTCTCCTTTAAAACTTTTTATTTTCCACGATAGTTCTTTTTGCTTTATTAGATAAACTATTTCCATTTTCGGGTAGATTTAAGACATTTATGAAATTAAAATAGTTTTCCAGAGGTTCCACAATTTCAATGTTAAGTTTCAGTATCCAACCACCTGATGGGTGTAGAGATGGTTGGTGTGACCTCCACTGTAGTTTTCAGTTTATCTCTACTCATTTTCTGAAAGGCATTCCATCAGAGGGGTCGAATCTCTCAACTTGACGTATCTTCCTTGTGCAGCGTCTCTAGCTTTTCTCTGCCCTACACCAAGAAACTCAGTCAGCCCCTCAAGGAGGGAAGGAATGTCTGATGCAACTGCCCTGGACACCTCGACAGGCTGAACATTCAGAGAACCGAGGGAGGTCATTCCAGAAGGCGGCCAGAACAGATACGCGGTCACGGCCATCTACCATCCACTGATACCTCACAAAACCCATGCCTGTTTGGACCTCCGGAAAACCGCAATAGTTTCTCTGTCTGCTGACTCGGAGCGTATGTGATGGACCTGACACCATCAGCCGCAGCCTCAGAAAACACTGGATATCAACGTCTTCCAAGTGAGGCACCGCGGCGATGATTTCAGCTCCGCCCCACTTGCAGCCATAGTCCAAGCTGTAAGGAATGTTTCTATTCTATGTTACATTGAGGTATATGTACATTGAGGGGGTCAGGACAGGCTATCCCTCGTACTCTCTTCAACCTGGTCTCGCCAAATACCTGAAAATAGTATTTTGAATTTTAAAATTTGCTTAACAATTACGGAACTAAAATCCTCCCTAAACACGTTTTTTAAGACAATATTTCAAGTTATCGATTATAAGATTACTATTACACTACTATGATAAAGCTGAAGGTTTGTTTTTGCGCCATAATGCATGGATCTATGATATCAATTGACATGTGTTTTCGTAGTAAGATAAACACACCTAAAGAACACACTTTAGAATACACTGGTATTTCCCCGATTCGAACATCTTTCTGAGAACCATGGCCTCCACTGTTCCGTTGTTAGTATTAAAGGACATTTACTATCACCCTTCAGATCAAAGTCCAAGATGCCAACAACTTTGCAAGCGAGAAGCCCAATTTTTGCTTTATCCGATGACTCTTTGTGTGAAAACATTGTGTATGTATCGTGACTAAATGAATCGTTAATATTACCGGGGTAGCAGCATTTGCACCCCGTTGTCTGCTTGCACACAAAACATATTTTTCTTTATTTTCTTTATTGACTGTATATGGCCTGTCAATGCACTACAGATTTTGAATGAGAATTGATAGAAATTGTAAGTTAAAAGCAAAATATATAGATTCGCTCGTTTTTTTAGTTTTCACCAAAAATACTTTAAAACTAGATGATATTTTTTACTTAAAAGGTCAAAAATCAAATCATCAGCGGGTGTATACAATTTTTAATTTCTTTGAATATGAATTATATTCACTAAGATCACAGAAAGTAAACCCACCGCAGTAAGCAAAGGAGAACCAATAGTGAAGCAGACTTTTATAGACAATTACCACAAGTGCGGCTTTTGTTATTTAAACTGCTCTCGGCGCATTGAGTTCCTAACGAATTAAATCGTTAAATTATTGGCAGGTAACGTTGCTCACTCGTCTCTTGAGTTCAAAGAGACTACATTATAATTAAATCTCTGATATAATACATTTTTTATAGAGGTCCTCTCTTTATGATTTTGTAATCTATTTTTTCCAATTGTAAAGATTGCTCATTCCAAGAAGTTGGTGATGTTTGAAAAAAAACAGTTATTAAATCATATCTCATGGAGCAAAATCAACAACAACAGAAACGCTTTATTTATTGCGGCAAAGTTAGGATATTCAAGTACTTTCTAACACTTAACCTCAGTTTATAGATACGAAAATTTACCTAAAATTACATAAAATATATTAATATGAATTTGTATTAAGATTAATTTTGAAGGTTAAATTTCCTATACTGTATAAATCAATTACAAAATATATGCTGAATTTTATTACAAATCTATGGTAAAATAATATGTACGAATTAATAATTTAATACTTTATGTCCCCATGAGTCAACCAAGAAAATAACGAATCCCCAAAATCACTGGAGAAGAAGAGATAATACATGCAATAGGTTAGATTCAAAAGTATTTAAAATTTGCAGATTTTAAATGTAATTTTTACAAATGTAAAGTAACCGTAGGCAAATGATATTGTATGACTAGATATATTTGCCTCAAAATGGCTTAATGGGAATATTAACTGTGTTTTATAACATTCTGATTAATAGCACTATACAACATTATGAAGAAAACTTGTGGCTTACATGGACGACTATGGTACATCTGTGGGTGGGGACGAGTTCAACAGTTCATTCGAAGCTAACCTGAAAACAAAACTGTCACTGTTACTGGCACATTGAAAAAGTAACAAAACATATGGTTTTTGAGTAAGTGGATAATCACCGCTAAAAATTAACTAATTTTGCTTATTAATAAAAACACTACAGTGATATTTCCATAAGAAAATCATTAGACATTTGATTTGAAGTCCAGTGGGGCGTAGCCCACGAAATTTTTGACATTTCTGATATTTTTCCCACCGTCCTTGGTCCTCAAGCTTTAAAATGATTCTTCATAACCTAACTTAACTTCTTTCTAGCTCGAGATATTTCTTGGGGATCGATTCACTTACGGAGTTAAATATATATTTTCTTTCTTGAAAAATACTATAGGTATATCAATTTTTGCGTGCTTGGTTAAATTTGTTAAGTAAGCAGATTTAATTCTCTTGAGCTCATCTAATACTGAAGCAAATCAATCAAATAAATTTAAAAACTTTTATTAATGATTACTTTGTGGTACAGGCTATAAGCAGTATTAAAGGTTATAACTTAAATAATATATTTACTGTAACACCTACAGGTGATTAGTTACCTTTAAACTTAATGTAATCAAACATTGTTCCGCATCCTGCATGTAGCGCCACAAGATGTATTGCAGAGCATAAATGACGACAGGGGGATCAGAGCCGAACTCGGTGATGAAACCTTCTCTGTTTCAAACAAAGTGACAACTCTGTGGGTTTTGCTCAATAACAAGCTTACGGCCTCCCACTACGTAACCTATAATATTCAGCGAACCGTTATTGAAATCAATTACATTAGATTCGATTCAACCATAAAATAATGTACATGAGATTTTACAGTTAAGAGTACACTGGATTTACTCCTCACATCGACGACTATGGTACATCTGTGGGTGGGGACGAGTTCAACAGTTCAACCGAAGCTAACCTGAAAACAAAACTGACTCTGTTACTGGCACATTAAAAAAGTAACAAAACATTGCTAATATTATGCCGACGAGGGGTTGGAAAGATCTTCTACTCCTCGTGCAGTCCGCGGTGATCACTTAGTAGGGTAATTTGGACAGTCCGAGGGCAGGAGGAGTCAGGAGGAGCACCCCCCCCCAAGCCACCCCCCCCCCCCCCCGAGGTCTCGTCTGTGACACTTTGCGAATTTTTTTTTGCGAACTTTTTTGCGAATTTTTTTTTGCGAATTTTTTTTTGCGAATTTTTTTGCGGATTTTTTTTTTTGCGAATTTTTTTTTTGCAATTTTTTTTTTGCGATTTTTTTTTTTTGCGAATTTTTTTTTGTTGCGAATCCTAACCTAACCTAACCTAACCTAACCTAACCTAACCTAACCCATCCTAACCTAACCTAACCTAACCTAACCTAACCTAACCCATCCTAACCTAACCTCGGATCAGATTTCTGATTGCAGATTCTTGTTCGTCTAGTCGAGCCGAGTCATTTGAGTACCCACATCGTACACTTTGGATGATGTTTACAAAAAAGGGGCCCGCACCACACTTTCGACCTTTTTTTTTGCATTTTTGGAATCTCCTCGTCAAGCCGAGTATTCTCAGTACCCACATGACATACTTTGGATAATTAATACAAGAGTTGATCAGGGTAACGCTACAACCAACAGAGCTAGCCCATCAGCGCTTGCGATCAATTGAACTACCAGTGAATGCAAATTTTGAGGAGAATATAATTGCAATGCTTTGAACATATACTGCAAAGGGGGGTGTATCGATACACCCCCCTTCAAGTACTCTGCACCGAGGCAGACGTTCACACAAATAAGCGTCGCGTCCAGTCTACTGTCTGGGAATGCGGATGTTGTAATTTGATACCTCGACTGGAGGGTGCAGGTGTTCACACAAAAAACCGTCAAGTCGAGACCTGTCTGGGAATGCGGATGCTGTAATTTGATACCTCGACGGGAAGACGGCTGACCCTTCTAGGAACCCATAATTATAGTCCGCCCGTATCGAATTCCGAGCAATAAATCACCAGTTGTCAAACACCCACGGTATCATTCTTGTTTTTGGCTTCAACAATTCCTGACGTATGGGGGAGCGAAAATCTCCCCCTAACCCATTATGTGTTAGGGGGAGCGAAAATCTCCCCCTAGTAATTAAATCAACAGAACACCAGTTGTCACGGTCTCATTCTTGTTCTAGTCTTCAACAATTCCTGACGTATGGGGGAGCGAAAATCTCCCCCTAAGCCATTATGTGTTAGGGGGAGCGAAAATCTCCCCCTAGTAATTAAATCAACAGAGCTAGCCCATCAGCGCCTGCGGACAATTGAACTACCAGTGAATGCAAATGCGGATGTTGTAATTTGATACCTCGACTGGAGGGTGCAGGTGTTCACACAAAAAACCGACAAGTCGAGACCTGTCTGGGGTGCAGCTGCGCCCGACCTCAGGAGGGCCAGGAGGAGCAGAGGAGCAGGAGGGGCAGGAGGAGCAGGAGGAGCAGGAGGGACAGGGGGAGCAGGAGGGGCAGGAGGAGCAGGAGGAGCAGGAGGGGCAGGAGGAGCAGGAGGAGCAGGAGGGGCATGAGGAGCAGGAGGAGCAGGAGGGGCAGGAGGAGCAGGAGGAGCAGGAGGGGCAGGAGGAGCAGGAGGAGCAGGAGGAGCAGGAGGGGCAGGAGGGTCAGGAGGAGCAGGAGGAGCAGGAGGGGCAGGAGGAGCAGGAGGGGCAGGAGGAGCCCCCCCCCCCTCCAACCGGGCAAGGTTTCGTCTGTGACACTTTTGCCAGCCAAGACGCCTGCGGACAATTGAACTACCAGTGAATGCAAATGCGGATGTTGTAATTTGATACCTCGACTGGAGGGTGCAGGTGTTCACACAAAAAACCGACAAGTCGAGACCTGTCTGGGGTGCAGCTGCGCCCGACCTCAGGAGGGCCAGGAGGGACTGGAGGAGCCCCCCCCCCAGACGCCTGCACCAACACTTGGAAGAAAATCCTCCTACATTAGAAGGATTTCCTTCTGTTCCCTAACATGAAAAGCTTTTGTGGCCTTGAAAAAGGCCGATTGTGATGGTGGGATCAGGTGGAGGTTAAGGTGTTGGAAAACGTTTATTTTTTACTGTTAAAAAACTTTGTTACTTCATCAGGGTGCAGTTCATCGGTCCGCCGATTCCACCACATTTCAACAAGCATCATGTACTTCTGCTCATGTTCAATGGCGTAGAAGTGCTCCTCTTCAATGGGGTAGAAATTCATCTTGTAGTCCATGTCACGCTGCCAATATTCCCACTCCAAGCCGTCCAGCGGGCAATGGTTCCACATGCTGTTGATTCCCCGTCGTCTGGAGTACAGAGCGTCGTCAAGATCTTGAGTAGTTGAATACATTTTTGGTTCATGAACGTACTTGAACTTTTTGTCAATGCGCCATAGCCTCTTCTTATGGAAATGCTTCAAGGTGCATTCATCGTCGTCTTTTCGGTTGTAGAATTCAGCGCCTTCGAAGTAATCATCTTCATCGTCAAACGGTCTCTTCTTATTATTGCTATTCATTGTCGTTTCCGCTGCAACACATACATCCTCCAACTCAACGTCTGTGATGTCACAATCCCACTCGATGTTGGCCATGATCTCTTCGTAGCTGTTGACGCTTCGAAACTCAAGACTAAACTAAACTTTACTGCTAGGGGCGGGCTGTGCGTCGTGGGATGATGGGCGCAGGTGTACAGACAAAAAACCGTCGCGTCACCCTACTGTCTGGGAATGCGGATGCTGTAATTTGATACCTCTACGGGAGGGCGCGGGTGTTCACACAAAAAACCGACGAGTCGAGACCTGTCTGGGAATGCGGATGCTGTAATTTGATACCCCGACAGGAGGGCGACCGACCCTTGCAGGAACCCATAATTATAGACCACCCGCGTCGAATTCCGAGCAATAGTACACCAGCTGTCAAACACCCACGGTCTCATTCTTGTTCTAGTCTTCAACAATTCCTGACGTATGGGGGAGCGAAAATCTCCCCCTAGTAATTAAATCAACAGAACACCAGTTGTCAAACACCCACGGTCTCATTCTTGTTCGGGAGTTTGAAGTGTGTGGCTGTGTAATAGTGTTGCTGTGTGACGTTCTGTCAGAGCGATCGCCCGACGTTTTGGCCTAACCTACAAAATGAACCACTTAACCGCCTATGTGTTTAATGATCGGCCTTTGTCTGTACTGTTTGACAGCAGCGATAATCCATGGTTCAAAGCTAAGGATGTAGCTACAATATTGGGATACGCCAACCCTAAAGAAGCAATCAGAGTACATGTTAGAGAAAAATATCGCAAAACAATTCCTGAAGTATGGGGGAGCGAAAATCTCCCCCTAACCTATAACGAGAAACATTCAATCTTTCTTAACGAGCCGGGATTATATTCGTTACTTATGAAATCTAAAATGCCCATCGCCGAGAAGTTTCAAGATTGGATCTTTGAAGAAGTTTTGCCATCCATTAGAAAAAATGGTCAGTACAGACTTATAAACGAGAACCAACGGCTGCTACAATCACTTACAAAGTCGCTAACAAATAACCGAAAGCTAGATCAAACAAATTCCGAGTTTAAAACTACAAATGATATATTGTGTATGGAAAACCAATCCATGAATCAAACGCTGATCGAACAGACATCTAAAGTGGCAGTGTTGCCTGAAGATGTAAATCTGAAGCATATATTTTGTGTGATGATTAGGGAAACCCTTCTAGAGCAGTACGGAGTTTGTGAATACAAGTGCATTCGAACACAGAAGAGGAATTTCAAACAAGCCTTGAAAAAAGCAAAGGAAGAAGGATTTACAATGTGCTACTGTAGAGAAAATGTCCCCAACGGCATAAACATAGTGAATAAGGCTAAAGAAGTGATGAAGAGTTACGGCATGCACATTGACTGCAGATACAACAACATCCTAACCTCACACAATTTCATTAATGTAGTTGAACATATCTTTGACAATGCATAGGTCTGCGCTTGTGGACTCGTTCCAGAACCTTCGACGCTAGTCAGGTAGCAACAGTCGATACGTGCTCCAAAGATGACCAGTGTGGATGACGCAAGAAAAGTAATCACCATATCAATGAACAAAATACGTTATAAACGTAACAACATCCGAGAAAGGCTCGCAATCAAGTTAGTGTTGGATAGAGCGAGAGATGTGTTTGAGAGAAAATATCATATGAAACAGCATACTTATGAAAAAAAACAAAAATATTGAATATCATGTGAAAGAATATAACTATGAAGAAAACAAAACAGACTGTTAAATTTAACGAGGAGCTAAATACACAGTACACTTACGAGCCCTGTGAGGATGTACAACAATTAACGTGGACTCAAATCGCAATAGATGAAATGAGATTCCGCAGACCGTTGGAACTGATGTTGGGTAAAAAAATCAAACATCTAACTTATTGCAACAAGATGTGTCACAGCGAGTGCATACAGTTTACTTCAAGGGTGAGCAGACGCACCATCAGTCCGTAGTACGGTAGAAGTCACACGGTAAGGACGTCAACATGGCCGCTTACGTTTCTGCGGACGACTATATCAAATCGTTTATTCAGGAGATTGAGGTTATGAACAATAATGCTAGTGATCAGACATTGGCATCACCTCAGACGTCATCTGTAAAACCGATCACTGCCTGCAAGAGACGAAGGAGGCCAACTCTCATCGAAGTGGAAACCAAGAAACCAGGATGGGTGCCAAAACCAACAGATGATTGTCCCATAGTGTCATGGATGGAGGATGGGAATACTTTTGCTGTTCAAAACCCGGAAACAAAGGACAAATTTTATTGAAAATGGAAATGTACGATGGTACAGATATGGTGTTCATGTGCAGTTTATTTTTGGACAAAGATGGTGAAATGCTCCAAAGTGTTAGACAAGTAGTTGATAAAGTGGAAAACATGTGGATCGATAAATCAACAGGAGTACCGAAAATTACAGGCTTAACTCAAACTGTTACACAAAGCAGTGCAGTTTCGCAACCAACGTCGAAGAAGCGAGCTGTGAGGAAGAAACAACGAGTGTCGCCAGCAGTCAATTAAAGCATCAGCATTCCCAGACAGGAGGGCGACGCGTCGGTTTTTTGTGTGTGAACACCTGCGCCCGGCCAACTACTAGAGATGTCGAGCAGCAGCACTTTCAAGCTAGAGTTTCCGAGCGTGAACGGCACTGCAGCAACCGAGGACCTGAGAGCTACCCTCAACAACTGCAAGTCTGACTCTCCGCTCTACACCAGGATAGACGATCTCAGAGAGAAATGCGACTATCTCATCACTGCGATGGAGCGAGCCACAACACCCTTTGGCGAGACGATCATCGTGATCCTGGAGGGGCAGGTCGGGGACGACTTCTTTCTGCGAGTCTACCTGCCTAGGCGCTTCAACGAGGTCCTGAGCAACACCGACATCGAGCGCTACAACAGCGGGTTTGGAGAACACCTTCGCTTGGTGAAGCGCAGCCCGAGGGGTTCCAATAGCAGATTCACACCTTTGGAGTTTATGTAAAGCAAGACTTGAAGATTATGTAAATACCTTTGTAAATTAGTTTTCGTAGTCAATACTTATAGTCACGTTCAGAACATAACCACTGTGTTATTTATTTCACTTAACCCCAAAAATGTCCTTTGGTAGTAAGTTTAAGAGCGTGAGTATGGTAACTGTGAGGTGTTTAGCTCATCAGCGTCATCATCAGAATCATCGATATTTGTACATAGATGTAACCCACCGCGTAATGCGATACAATTGATTGGAGCGCATCGTGTGTGAGCTGTCTTGTGATGGCGACATAGCACTGCGTTTGTAACAAAATAACGTGTACATTAACACGACGATCACTTTTCTTGCTTAAGTCACGATGGGCATTATGGCGTACAGGACGATTGGTAATAACAGCGTTTAAAGTAAACTGTGCACATTCGTTGTGATACGTCTTGTCACAGCACGTTAGATTTCACATTCTCACATTCAACATCAATTACAATTGTAGACGTAATCTCATTTCATCTGTTGTGATTTAAGTCCACGTTAACCATTGTACATCCTCACGCGGCTCATAAGTGTAATGAGTATTTAGTATGACAATAAACTTCTCGAATGTTAGTACGTTAAATCGTAGCTTGTTCATTGACGCATCGATCCCTATTCTTGTTTCAGTCTCAATATGCATTATGGCGTACGTGCCAGATGGTACTAACAACGCTTGAAATAAACTGCACACATGTGTTGCGATACATCCAAACACAACAAGTTAGATGCATCATTCAATCATTCAGCATCAATTGAAATGTTATGCGTGGCATCATTTCATCTGGTGTAATTTGAGGAAATAACTCGACTACGAACCTTTATCGTATGTTAGTTCGTTAACAACGTAAATTGTACATTAACACGATGATCACTTTTCTTGCTTAAGTCACGATGTGCATTATGGCGTACGGGACGATTGGTAATAACAGCGTTTAAAGTAAACTGTGCACATTCGTTGTGATACGTCTTGTCACAGCACGTTAGATTTCACATTCTCACATTCAACATCAATTACAATTGTAGACGTAATCTCATTTCATCTGTTGTGATTTAAGTCCACGTTAACCGTTGCACATCCCCACGAGGCTCGTAAGTGTAATGAGTATTTAGTATGACAATAAACTTCTCGAATGTTAGTACGTTAAATCGTAGCTTGTTCATTGACTCATCGATCCCTATTCTTGTTTCAGTCTCAATATGCATTATGGTGTACGTGCCAGATGGTACTAACAACGCTTGAAATAAACTGCACACATGTGTTGTGATACATCCAAACACAACAAGTTAGATGCATCATTCTAACATTCAGCATCAATTGAAATGTTATGCGTGATATCATTTCATCTGGTGTAATTTGAGGGAATAACTCGACTACGAACCTTTATCGTATGTTAGTTCGTTAACAACGTAACTTGTACATTGACGCATCGATCACTTTTCATGCTTAAGTCACAATGTGCATTATGATGTATGTGACGACTGGTAATAGCAATGCTTGAAGTAAACTGAGCACATGTGTTGCGATACGTCTTGTCACAGCAGGTTATATTGCTCATTTCCCCATTCAACATCAATTACAATTGTATGCGTAATCTCATTTCATCGGTTTTAATTCAAGTCCGCGTTAACTGTTGTACATCCTCACGCGGTTCGTAAGTGTAACGAGCATTTAGTTTTACATTAAACTTCTCGTATGTCAATCCCAAGTAATCGGTGTTTGAAGAAGTTTGCCTTTCCCTCAAGAATTGTCACTAGCATTATAACATACGCGTTTAATAACCAGATCGCACTTGTAATATTTTTGTATACCGATAAAAATTCCAAGTAATCGAGGTTTGAAGAAGTTCGCACATTGATAAAAAAAAAAAAAAATCCAAGTAAACGATGTTTGAAGACGTTTGAGTTTTCGCCATCACACAAGTTCCAATCTTGAGTAATGTCAACCCAAGAAAATGAAAGCTAACAGCATCACGTAGTTGTGTTAAGTTACGATAGGTATAGTTAGGTTTATTAAGACTGTTTCCAGTTAGAAAGGGGAAACATGGAGAGACTTATCTCATCGTTAGGTTACGATATCCAGTGTAAAGTTAGGTCTCTGAATAGAAATAGGAAACGTAGACAGTTGTATCTCATCCTTAGGTTATGTTATGCTCTGTTAAGTTAGGTTTGTGCTTATAGATAGGAAATATTGTCAGTAGTATCTCGTCGTTAGGTTAAGTCATGCTCTGTTAAGTTAGGTTTGTTGTTGAATATACAAAAAAAAAAAATCTGTACCTTAATGTCGGCGTGCGCATTATGATTATACCATTTTTAAATTGCGCACGCCGACATTAAGGTACAGATTTTTTTTTTTTTGTATATTCAACAACAAACCTAACTTAACAGAGCATGACTTAACCTAACGATGAGATACTACTGACAATATTTCCTATCTATAAGCACAAACCTAACTTAACAGAGCATAACATAACCTAAGGATGAGATACAACTGTCTACGTTTCCTATTTCTATTCAGAGACCTAACTTTACACTGGATATCGTAACCTAACGATGAGATAAGTCTCTCCATGTTTCCCCTTTCTAACTGGAAACAGTCTTAATAAACCTAACTATACCTATCGTAACTTAACACAACTACGTGATGCTGTTAGCTTTCATTTTCTTGGGTTGACATTACTCAAGATTGGAACTTGTGTGATGGCGAAAACTCAAACGTCTTCAAACATCGTTTACTTGGATTTTTTTTTTTATCAATGTGCGAACTTCTTCAAACCTCGATTACTTGGAATTTTTATCGGTATACAAAAATATTACAAGTGCGATCTGGTTATTAAACGCGTATGTTATAATGCTAGTGACAATTCTTGAGGGAAAGGCAAACTTCTTCAAACACCGATTACTTGGGATTGACATACGAGAAGTTTAATGTAAAACTAAATGCTCGTTACACTTACGAACCGCGTGAGGATGTACAACAGTTAACGCGGACTTGAATTAAAACCGATGAAATGAGATTACGCATACAATTGTAATTGATGTTGAATGGGGAAATGAGCAATATAACCTGCTGTGACAAGACGTATCGCAACACATGTGCTCAGTTTACTTCAAGCATTGCTATTACCAGTCGTCACATACATCATAATGCACATTGTGACTTAAGCATGAAAAGTGATCGATGCGTCAATGTACAAGTTACGTTGTTAACGAACTAACATACGATAAAGGTTCGTAGTCGAGTTATTCCCTCAAATTACACCAGATGAAATGATATCACGCATAACATTTCAATTGATGCTGAATGTTAGAATGATGCATCTAACTTGTTGTGTTTGGATGTATCACAACACATGTGTGCAGTTTATTTCAAGCGTTGTTAGTACCATCTGGCACGTACACCATAATGCATATTGAGACTGAAACAAGAATAGGGATCGATGAGTCAATGAACAAGCTACGATTTAACGTACTAACATTCGAGAAGTTTATTGTCATACTAAATACTCATTACACTTACGAGCCTCGTGGGGATGTGCAACGGTTAACGTGGACTTAAATCACAACAGATGAAATGAGATTACGTCTACAATTGTAATTGATGTTGAATGTGAGAATGTGAAATCTAACGTGCTGTGACAAGACGTATCACAACGAATGTGCACAGTTTACTTTAAACGCTGTTATTACCAATCGTCCCGTACGCCATAATGCACATCGTGACTTAAGCAAGAAAAGTGATCATCGTGTTAATGTACAATTTACGTTGTTAACGAACTAACATACGATAAAGGTTCGTAGTCGAGTTATTCCCTCAAATTACACCAGATGAAATGATGCCACGCATAACATTTCAATTGATGCTGAATGATTGAATGATACATCTAACTTGTTGTGTTTGGATGTATCGCAACACATGTGTGCAGTTTATTTCAAGCGTTGTTAGTACCATCTGGCACGTACGCCATAATGCATATTGAGACTGAAACAAGAATAGGGATCGATGCGTCAATGAACAAGCTACGATTTAACGTACTAACATTCGAGAAGTTTATTGTCATACTAAATACTCATTACACTTATGAGCCGCGTGAGGATGTACAATGGTTAACGTGGACTTAAATCACAACAGATGAAATGAGATTACGTCTACAATTGTAATTGATGTTGAATGTGAGAATGTGAAATCTAACGTGCTGTGACAAGACGTATCACAACGAATGTGCACAGTTTACTTTAAACGCTGTTATTACCAATCGTCCTGTACGCCATAATGCCCATCGTGACTTAAGCAAGAAAAGTGATCGTCGTGTTAATGTACACGTTATTTTGTTACAAACGCAGTGCTATGTCGCCATCACAAGACAGCTCACACACGATGCGCTCCAATCAATTGTATCGCATTACGCGGTGGGTTACATCTATGTACAAATATCGATGATTCTGATGATGACGCTGATGAGCTAAACACCTCACAGTTACCATACTCACGCTCTTAAACTTACTACCAAAGGACATTTTTGGGGTTAAGTGAAATAAATAACACAGTGGTTATGTTCTGAACGTGACTATAAGTATTGACTACGAAAACTAATTTACAAAGGTATTTACATAATCTTCAAGTCTTGCTTTACATAAACTCCAAAGGTGTGAATCTGCTATTGGAACCCCTCGGGCTGCGCTTCACCAAGCGAAGGCGTTCTCCAAACCCGCTGTTGTAGCGCTCGATGTCGGTGTTGCTCAGGACCTCGTTGAAGCGCCTAGGCAGGTAGACTCGCAGAAAGAAGTCGTCCCCGACCTGCCCCTCCAGGATCACGATGATCGTCTCGCCAAAGGGTGTTGTGGCTCGCTCCATCGCAGTGATGAGATAGTCGCATTCCTCTCTGAGATCGTCTATCCTGGTGTAGAGCGGAGAGTCAGACTTGCAGTTGTTGAGGGTAGCTCTCAGGTCCTCGGTTGCTGCAGTGCCGTTCACGCTCGGAAACTCTAGCTTGAAAGTGCTGCTGCTCGACATCTCTAGTAGTTGGCCGGGCGCAGGTGTTCACACAAAAAAAACCGACGCGTCGCCCTCCTGTCTGGGAATGCTGATGCTTTAATTGACTGCTGGCGACACTCGTTGTTTCTTCCTCACAGCTCGCTTCTTCGACGTTGGTTGCGAAACTGCACTGCTTTGTGTAACAGTTTGAGTTAAGCCTGTAATTTTCGGTACTCCTGTTGATTTATCGATCCACATGTTTTCCACTTTATCAACTACTTGTCTAACACTTTGGAGCATTTCACCATCTTTGTCCAAAAATAAACTGCACATGAACACCATATCTGTACCATCGTACATTTCCATTTTCAATAAAATTTGTCCTTTGTTTCCGGGTTTTGAACAGCAAAAGTATTCCCATCCTCCATCCATGACACTATGGGACAATCATCTGTTGGTTTTGGCACCCATCCTGGTTTCTTGGTTTCCACTTCGATGAGAGTTGGCCTCCTTCGTCTCTTGCAGGCAGTGATCGGTTTTACAGATGACGTCTGAGGTGATGCCAATGTCTGATCACTAGCATTATTGTTCATAACCTCAATCTCCTGAATAAACGATTTGATATAGTCGTCCGCAGAAACGTAAGCGGCCATGTTGACGTCCTTACCGTGTGACTTCTACCGTACTACGGACTGATGGTGCGTCTGCTCACCCTTGAAGTAAACTGTATGCACTCGCTGTGACACATCTTGTTGCAATAAGTTAGATGTTTGATTTTTTCACCCAACATCAGTTCCAACGGTCTGCGGAATCTCATTTCATCTATTGCGATTTGAGTCCACGTTAATTGTTGTACATCCTCACAGGGCTCGTAAGTGTACTGTGTATTTAGCTCCTCGTTAAATTTAACAGTCTGTTTTGTTTTCTTCATAGTTATATTCTTTCACATGATATTCAATATTTTTGTTTTTTTCATAAGTATGCTGTTTCATATGATATTTTCTCTCAAACACATCTCTCGCTCTATCCAACACTAACTTGATTGCGAGCCTTTCTCGGATGTTGTTACGTTTATAACGTATTTTGTTCATTGATATGGTGATTACTTTTCTTGCGTCATCCACACTGGTCATCTTTGGAGCACGTATCGACTGTTGCTACCTGACTAGCGTCGAAGGTTCTGGAACGAGTCCACAAGCGCAGACCTATGCATTGTCAAAGATATGTTCAACTACATTAATGAAATTGTGTGAGGTTAGGATGTTGTTGTATCTGCAGTCAATGTGCATGCCGTAACTCTTCATCACTTCTTTAGCCTTATTCACTATGTTTATGCCGTTGGGGACATTTTCTCTACAGTAGCACATTGTAAATCCTTCTTCCTTTGCTTTTTTCAAGGCTTGTTTGAAATTCCTCTTCTGTGTTCGAATGCACTTGTATTCACAAACTCCTTACTGCTCTAGAAGGGTTTCCCTAATCATCACACAAAATATATGCTTCAGATTTAAATCTTCAGGCAACACTGCCACTTTAGATGTCTGTTCGATCAGCGTTTGATTCATGGATTGGTTTTCCATACACAATATATCATTTGTAGTTTTAAACTCGGAATTTGTTTGATCTAGCTTTCGGTTATTTGTTAGCGACTTTGTAAGTGATTGTAGCAGCCGTTGGTTCTCGTTTATAAGTCTGTACTGACCATTTTTTCTAATGGATGGCAAAACTTCTTCAAAGATCCAATCTTGAAACTTCTCGGCGATGGGCATTTTAGATTTCATAAGTAACGAATATAATCCCGGCTCGTTAAGAAAGATTGAATGTTTCTCGTTATAGGTTAGGGGGAGATTTTCGCTCCCCCATACTTCAGGAATTGTTTTGCGATATTTTTCTCTAACATGTACTCTGATTGCTTCTTTAGGGTTGGCGTATCCCAATATTGTAGCTACATCCTTAGCTTTGAACCATGGATTATCGCTGCTGTCAAACAGTACAGACAAAGGCCGATCATTAAACACATAGGCGGTTAAGTGGTTCATTTTGTAGGTTAGGCCAAAACGTCGGGCGATCGCTCTGACAGAACGTCACACAGCAACACTATTACACAGCCACACACTTCAAACTCCCGAACAAGAATGAGACCGTGGGTGTTTGACAACTGGTGTTCTGTTGATTTAATTACTAGGGGGAGATTTTCGCTCCCCCATACGTCAGGAATTGTTGAAGACTAGAACAAGAATGAGACCGTGGGTGTTTGACAGCTGGTGTACTATTGCTCGGAATTCGACGCGGGTGGTCTATAATTATGGGTTCCTGCAAGGGTCGGTCGCCCTCCTGTCGGGGTATCAAATTACAGCATCCGCATTCCCAGACAGGTCTCGACTCGTCGGTTTTTTGTGTGAACACCCGCGCCCTCCCGTAGAGGTATCAAATTACAGCATCCGCATTCCCAGACAGTAGGGTGACGCGACGGTTTTTTGTCTGTACACCTGCGCCCATCATCCCACGACGCACAGCCCGCCCCTAGCAGTAAAGTTTAGTTTAGTCTTGAGTTTCGAAGCGTCAACAGCTACGAAGAGATCATGGCCAACATCGAGTGGGATTGTGATATCACAGACGTTGAGTTGGAGGATGTATGTGTTGCAGCGGAAACGACAATGAATAGCAATAATAAGAAGAGACCGTTTGACGATGAAGATGATTACTTCGAAGGTGCTGAATTCTACAACCGAAAAGACGACGATGAATGCACCTTGAAGCATTTCCATAAGAAGAGGCTATGGCGCATTGACAAAAAGTTCAAGTACGTTCATGAACCAAAAATGTATTCAACTACTCAAGATCTTGACGACGCTCTGTACTCCAGACGACGGGGAATCAACAGCATGTGGAACCATTGCCCGCTGGACGGCTTGGAGTGGGAATATTGGCAGCGTGACATGGACTACAAGATGAATTTCTACCCCATTGAAGAGGAGCACTTCTACGCCATTGAACATGAGCAGAAGTACATGATGCTTGTTGAAATGTGGTGGAATCGGCGGACCGATGAACTGCACCCTGATGAAGTAACAAAGTTTTTTAACAGTAAAAAATAAACGTTTTCCAACACCTTAACCTCCACCTGATCCCACCATCACAATCGGCCTTTTTCAAGGCCACAAAAGCTTTTCATGTTAGGGAACAGAAGGAAATCCTTCTAATGTAGGAGGATTTTCTTCCAAGTGTTGGTGCAGGCGTCTGGGGGGGGGGGCTCCTCCAGTCCCTCCTGGCCCTCCTGAGGTCGGGCGCAGCTGCACCCCAGACAGGTCTCGACTTGTCGGTTTTTTGTGTGAACACCTGCACCCTCCAGTCGAGGTATCAAATTACAACATCCGCATTTGCATTCACTGGTAGTTCAATTGTCCGCAGGCGTCTTGGCTGGCAAAAGTGTCACAGACGAAACCTTGCCCGGTTGGAGGGGGGGGGCTCCTCCTGCCCCTCCTGCTCCTCCTGCTCCTCCTGCCCCTCCTGCTCCTCCTGCTCCTCCTGACCCTCCTGCCCCTCCTGCTCCTCCTGCTCCTCCTGCTCCTCCTGCCCCTCCTGCTCCTCCTGCTCCTCCTGCCCCTCCTGCTCCTCCTGCTCCTCATGCCCCTCCTGCTCCTCCTGCTCCTCCTGCCCCTCCTGCTCCTCCTGCTCCTCCTGCCCCTCCTGCTCCTCCTGCTCCCCCTGTCCCTCCTGCTCCTCCTGCTCCTCCTGCCCCTCCTGCCCCTCCTGCTCCTCTGCTCCTCCTGGCCCTCCTGAGGTCGGGCGCAGCTGCACCCCAGACAGGTCTCGACTTGTCGGTTTTTTGTGTGAACACCTGCACCCTCCAGTCGAGGTATCAAATTACAACATCCGCATTTGCATTCACTGGTAGTTCAATTGTCCGCAGGCGCTGATGGGTTAGCTCTGTTGATTTAATTACTAGGGGGAGATTTTCGCTCCCCCTAACACATAATGGCTTAGGGGGAGATTTTCGCTCCCCCATACGTCAGGAATTGTTGAAGCCAAAAACAAGAATGATACCGTGGGTGTTTGACAACTGGTGATTTATTGCTCGGAATTCGATACGGGCGGACTATAATTATGGGTTCCTAGAAGGGTCAGCCGTCTTCCCGTCGAGGTATCAAATTACAGCATCCGCATTCCCAGACAGGTCTCGACTTGGTTTTTTGTGTGAACACCTGCACCCTTCAGTCGAGGTATCAAATTACAACATCCGCATTCCCAGACAGTAGACTGGACGCGACGCTTATTTGTGTGAACGTCTGCCTCGGTGCAGAGTACTTGAAGGGGGGTGTATCGATACACCCCCCTTTGCAGTATATGTTCAAAGCATTGCAATTATATTCTCCTCAAAATTTGCATTCACTGGTAGTTCAATTGATCGCAAGCGCTGATGGGCTAGCTCTGTTGGTTGTAGCGTTACCCTGATCAACTCTTGTATTAATTATCCAAAGTATGTCATGTGGGTACTGAGAATACTCGGCTTGACGAGGAGATTCCAAAAATGCAAAAAAAAGGTCGAAAGTGTGGTGCGGGCCCCTTTTTTGTAAACATCATCCAAAGTGTACGATGTGGGAACTCAAATGACTCGGCTCGACTAGACGAACAAGAATCTGCAATCAGAAATCTGATCCGAGGTTAGGTTAGGATGGGTTAGGTTAGGTTAGGTTAGGTTAGGTTAGGTTAGGTTAGGTTAGGATGGGTTAGGTTAGGTTAGGTTAGGTTAGGTTAGGTTAGGTTAGGTTAGGTTAGGATTCGCAACAAAAAAAAATTCGCAAAAAAAAAAAATCGCAAAAAAAAAAAATTCGCAAAAAAAATTTGCAAAAAAAAAATTCGCAAAAAAAAATTCGCAAAAAAAAAAATTCGCAAAAAAAAAATTCGCAAAAAAAAAAAATTCGCAAAAAAAGTTTGCAAAAAAGTTCGCAAAAAAGTTCGCAAAAAAAATTCGCAAAGTGTCACAGACGAGACCTCGGGGGGGGGGCTCGGGGGGGGGGGTGCTTCTCCTGACTCCTCCTGCCCTCGGACTGTCCAAATTACCCTACTTCACTTTAAATGTTTTGGCACTGCTATGTAGTATACAGTAACAGAATTTCAAGGGAGAGTATAATTATAATACAACAGAACATAGAGTAGGTGCAGAAAAAAGTTATCCGCTTGATATTTAAGCTGAGGTTTTACGAATATGTGACTTGCTACCGAAATGTTGTACATTTTCAATACCAAGACCAGACCAAGATGTAAGTATGTAGGATATTAAGAGGCTGTATGATTTACAAAGCGCTGGACACTCAAAGAACTGGATTGCCTCTGTAATAAGCTCATGCATCTATGGACAAGTCTCCCAGCGCAGACTCGACAGGACAGGAGTGGGCTGAAATGTAATTCGGTACTAAGTTGAACAAATGGCGACCCGATGGTATTATACAGAACATTTTACAGAACATTATTTGGGTTTATGAGTAATTTTAAAATCTCAAAACACGATTTCAGTTACTTTTAATGCAGGTTTTTCGCTGTAAGAACTGAACTTTTTGTATTTTATTTTTAGATTTTAGAATATGATGAGTTCAGCTGAAAAACATGATGTAAACATGATGTAACATGACTAAGTGTAGCTGGCAAATTAAGGCTTTGTTGTTATTTTATTATTATTAAGAAAACTTAATGTTTATATTATTAGATAACATAAATTGTCTAGTTAAATATCTAAATAAAAATCCTAACTAAATATACTAAAACTAAACATGAACAGTTGTATATGTATAAAAAAGACCTACCGAGTTGAGCGCTATAAGTCATCAAGGTTCCGCACTCGGTTTTCTTGACGAGTTTTCATTTTCTCCTAATGTTTTAATTTCCTGCATTTTCAAATTACGCTGGGCAAGACTCACTTTATTATAAACAGTTTAACATTCGGGGAAAGCTATAATCATACTTTTAGTCGAACATTACGATGTTTATGCTTAGCGTTTTCCAGGTGATTTGACGGTTATCTTTAAAAAATAATATACTGACATTCTTAGTATGAAACAAAATTTAAAGTGTTTTTAAAGATAAGTATCACAAACTGCACCTCGTATTTGTTCACCAGCTTTTATTTGATCAGATCTTTAATGTTTGCATACCCTTGCCAAATGTAAAAAATAAAGGAAGTGGATGATATCTTTTACTGAAAAATAGGATATAATTTTATATTATATATGAGGGATTTGTCGTAGAATATATTATCAGATTTCTCCCTCAGAGAATAGGCAAGTATCATGCTACAAGTGGACGAAAGTCACGAAAGTTTCTTCTGAATTAACGAATTTAATAAATGGAACTCAACAAGAGGAAACTACTAAAAGCATACTCAAATATTCCAGTATGAGTATATAACTGCGTAAGGAAGAAAAGGTAAATCCGGGTCTTTGCGCAGTTTCCTAAAGCTATGGCTGAAACTTGGAATATTTATACAAAACTAGATAAGAAAAAACCTTAGAGCTGGATATTTGTTGCCCTTATTTTCCCTTTAAAGTGTCCTTAAAGTACAAATTACAAATTATCGGTCACCTTTTTTGTTTAGTATTAAAACAGCATTTTACGGGCTAGCATAGGCATAGCATCCAATAGAAGATACTGTTTTTAGGGAGAGGAGGGAAAAATACATTTACGCACACAGGTGGCCAACCTGTAGTGTGGGACTCCTCTAAAACAATTGTCTACCCACTAAAAACCCCCTCTACTCTTTAGAACTCTAACCTGGGATTGTTTGTCACATTACTTCAGACTAGACCTACATTTGGCTTCAGCCCGCAAGGCTCGCTCTGGTTTCAGCCGTCTGATCTTTCGATCTAGTCCGCTTCCCGGACTAGATCAGTCTTTTTTCTGCGGAGGATGCCCTGGATCAAACACGACAAACAGTCCCAGTTGTCTTCACCCTGCATAATCTTTTCACAGACCGTATCCACAGAAAATGCACCCAGTGAACGCGTGGCCTACAAGCGGGACCTTTCCCAACGCGGACAACGGAATAAAGTGTGTTCCGCGTCGTCGGGAACGCCCGGGCAGTAGATGCAATCCGGTGAACCGGCTTTGTCCATCAGATGCAGGTACGATCTGAAATAGCCATAACCATGATAAACTGTGTTAGGTAGTAATCAATCTCGCCGTGCCGACGTTGCACCCACGGTTGGACTTGCTTGACGAGTCTCGCAGTCCATCGTCCCTGGGTTTCCTGTTCCCAGCTAAGTTGTCATTGCTGGTAGGTGCGGGAGCGCTCTTCGGATCTGGCAGCGTCCTTACCAATTTCGCCTTGCCTCCCCCGCCAAGAGCTTTACAGGGATGACTCCAGCGACCACTAGGACAGGCGGTTCGGACACTGTTTGGTAGGCGGAACACACTCGGAGCGCAGCTTGACGCTGTACTCGAGTTAGCCGTATCCGATAAATCTCTTTATTGGGAGCGTCTGCCCACACTCAAGCCCGTACATGAGCACAGACTGGACTGCAGACATCAATAAACGTCTTATGCTAGATCTGGAACCCCCGATACTGGCCATCAGCTTGCCAAGATATGCGATTCCCTTAGCAGCCTTGTCCGCGTACGGAAGACCCCCTCCCTACTATCCCTCCTTACTATCCACCATGACTCCGAGGTATTTGGCGTCACGCGTGGTCTGGACCATGGTCTAGACGACCACCTTTCCCACTTGCAGCGGGACGACGGTGTCTATCCTTTTCTTTGTTAGGATCATGATCTCTGTCTTGCTCAAGGCGAGTGAGAGACCGTGATCATTCATACAAGCGTAACTACACGCATCACTTGGTTCAGCTTTAGCTGGGCCATCTCAACGTCGCGTGCAGCGATGAGAGCTGCGACGTCATTGGCGTACCCAACCACAACGGTTTCCTCAGGCATCTCGGATCTCAGAAGGCTGTCGTAAGTGATGTTCCAGAGATCCGGGCTGAGTATTGAACCCTGTGCAGCACCGGAAGTGACATCCATCGTCCGCGTTTCGTCTTTCGTGTCTTAAATCAAGAGCTTGGAGCCGCTTGTTGCTTCGATGAGCCGCAACAGATACGATGGGATGCGGAAGGTGTTTCGCAGCGCATCCATCATATCGACCCATATCACCGAGTTGAAGGCATTCTTGACATCAAGCGTAACAAGAAGCCCTACTCGACGGGAGAAATGGTTGAAGCTCTCAGCTCTGTTACAAGTTCAAACTCAAACTTGCCGCCATATCAGAAACATCTAGAAGGCACTACCGCGTACAGGAGTAACTGACAACAATGCAGTCACGTGACCCGCCTCGCTCATAAAACTGGACGACTGCGGCTTCTCCTTCTCTTAGCTCGGAACTATTCGGTGTAACATCATCTAAAACCTTTTTCTAAATTCAATACCGCGTTTATTTGCCAATTCCAAAAGTTCGTCGATTTGTTAACGGGGTGCATCCCATACGTTTTCTATTTCGCGAATTGTTTTAAAGAAAAGGCCGAAATTCGCGGTACAATCACATTCGTATTATTTAATTAATTAAAACTTTTCAAAATTACACGTGCTAAGAGCAGGTTTTAACACTGCCATTCTTGTCGTTTTACGGGGAATAAATTAAACAACTGGTATTATTAATATTAAGTGCATAGTAGTGTTACAGTGTATTAATATTGTGAGCGTTTTGTGTATGTAATTTTCTACAATGTTCATGTGAGTAATATTTATTAGTTTTACATACTTGGTCATATTTCATAGAGCACATGTCATAACTGGTACTGATCAAAGTTTAATAATTGTTAAGTTTAAATTCATTTATCTTTGTTAATTATTTGATGTAATATCGTATTCACAAATCATTTATAGCAACTCTCTATTTGTCATAATTTAACTTAAAGATATTTTTCCTGTACAAGAATTGATTTGTATTAAGCAAGAAAACTTTTGGAAAATATTTAAACTCAAATCAATTGTCTCAAATCTAAAATAATTGTAAGAGCTGGAAATTAAGTATAATACAAAATTCTAGGAAATTTAGTATTCATAGAACAGAGTGTTACTGTTTGGTTGATTTAAAAAAAAAAGAGTAAAATTAATTAAGCAGCAGTTCAGAGCTCAGATCAGGAACCACTTCATATTATAAATAAGTTAATCATGAATCATATGAATGTATAATTTAAATTGGTGGTAAAAAGATATAGGAGGATAGAGTGTGTCGGAGGTCAGGAGGCTTAGTTAGGAGGACTTATATGTTATTATTTATTCCCGACCACTCGCTTGTTTTAATAAACCGCCATTTGATTAACTAGGAATTCCGGATTATCACATTGTGACACTTTAACTCGAGAACTGCTTTTGGTAATTTTAAACACAAAATACAAAAAAATATTAAAACTAAAAAGGCCAGAAATCGACCAAAGCCATAACCTCTAAGGTGATCTATTTTACATTAATTTAAAATACTCTTTTCCGGCTCTAATTTAATTATGTATATGTTGTAATGTCTTTGCTCAGATTTGAATAAAATAGTTTCTTATAATACAGATTTTTCATTTAAGCAATAAACATAACAAGTGGTAGCAGGCAGACACTGATTTGTGGGTTGCAATTGTGGCGAAATATGACCAATTAATTATTATTGATATTTTTGTTATATTACTGTGCAAATTATTCATATTTTGTTAGATTTAGATATTGATTAAAAAAATGTTTTATGGACGTCAATATGTCACAACAGCAAGAGATAGGGCGGCAAGGGTTCAATCACGTTATCTAGGAGTTCAAGGTTCGGATAGATCCGCTCCAGTTGTGATACAGGTAGAGCAGGCCCCTCAGGCGAACAATAATTTAGATTTACCGCATTCCCCTTCAGGTGCGCATGTCAGCTTGGAAAATAGGTTACGTGATGCAAGATCATTGCCCGAGAATTTTGAACCAAGGGTAGACTCCACACATGTTCGATACACGCCAAGACAGGATTGCGCAATCAACACTTTTTGCACGCGTGACCAAACAGGTCAGAATTTTAGCACGCTCTCAGCGACTGATCGCACCGTTGTAATCGAATTAGTTAGGAAACTACAACCTTGTTCAGGGGAGAATGAGTCACATCTTATTCAGTTTTTGAAACAAGTAAACACGATTTTTCAGATTGTTCGGGTTGGTCACAATGAAGTAATTAAATTAATTTTGCCTCAGACGCAAGCACATCTTTTTGAAATTTGGTCACATGGGTTAGAATTGAATCTTACATGGGATAATTTACACTTTTCAATCTTGACAGCCTTTTTTCCAGGATTATAGTTAGAGCGAGTAGTAAACAAGTTTGTTAAAAGATTACAATGGCCCCAAGAAACCTTTGTAGCATTTATCAATGATGTTACTTCCTCAGCCGTAGCACTCCAGTGCAATTTTCCAGACGAATATTTAATTGATGTAATTCTCTCGAATATTAATCCACGCATGCGCAATAGTTTTTCATTTTGTGAGAAACCCAAGACAATTTGGGAATTAAAACATTTAGCAAATGCAGTAAATGCGTCAGTCCAGGCGGACAATCATTATTTCAGTACCTTTCCCCCACTTCAACAAGCAACTGTACCTAACCCCATCACTCACCGATTTTTTGAACAAAAATCACAGGTTAAATGTTTTACATGTGGGAAGCAGGGGCACATCGCACGATTTTGTAGGCAGGGAAATGCACGAGGCAATTTAATGAGGAGGTAATTAAATTGTCACAAACGAACACCTCCATTTCTGTAGTTCCATTAGATTTTTCCTTGAGATTACCGACAGTAAAGTTTTTTATTCCATACAATACATCACAGAAAGCACTTATAGATACTGGTTCAACAAGTTGTTTAATAGATAATAAATTTTTTCAAAGCATTAAATCATCACCGAGCATTAAGGAAGTTATTAAAACTAAGATGTTGATTAAATCTATTAATCAGCAAAGCACCATGGTTAGAAAATTAGTTAAGCTTCATTTCAAAATAGGCAATTTTTCATGGACATTTGATTTTTTTATAGTTAATTCACTTCCGTTTCCCATCATTTTAGGTGTAAATTTTATGCAGAAATCCCAAATGAATTTAGACTTTTCTAGTAACACTATTAACTTTAAATTCAATAATGACAGTAAGATTCAAATGAGTGACATATTTGTGAAGCAACAGCAGCCTGATAGTAATTTGTTATTAGAACTTTCCGACGCAAATAAAATTCATTCACAGGAAACAGAGGAATTTTTACAGAAAATATTGCAAGAATACCCCTCGGTCATAACAAAGAGGATAGGGCAGGCCCGCGTCTCTCCTTATCACATCAGCTGTTTGGTAGATAAGCCAATATGCTCCCCACACTACCCCGTCCCTCCAGATAAGATGAATGCTATGAGAAATATTACTGATGAGTTGCTCAAAAATAATGTACATTCTACATGTTGCACTCTGCAATGTTTTCCAGAACTATTTACCTCAATTAGGGAAAAACAGGCACAAGACCCGAGTTTAAGTTTAATTATTTCAGATTTGAGAAATAAAATTCCAGTAAAGAACCACTCATTGCGCAATAATATTTTGTATTTTGGTAAACAGGGCAGAAAAAGCAAAATAGTAGTTCCAGAGTCCATGCACACTTTTATTGTTAAATATTTTCATGAGAATCCTATGTTTGCACATGCGGGCATAGCCAAAACTATGAATCACATTCAGAAGCAATTTATTTGGAAAGGCATGACACAATTTATTAGGAATTTTGTTAGGTCATGTGAACAATGTCAACTCTCAAAACCGGCGCAAAACCAGAAAATCGGTCAATTAAGTTCTCATATACCGACAAATTGTAACGAGCAATGGTTTTGTGATTTTGTTGGTCCGCTACAACGAACACAACGAGGAAACGAATCAATCTTTGTTTTGGTGGACAATTTTTCGAAATTCTGCTTTTTATACCCAGTTAGAAAACAAACATCAGATTCCGCAATAAATATTTTACGAAACAACATTTTTCCACAGCGCCTAATTACAGACAATGCCTCCGTCTTCACATCGCAGAATTTTTTTTCATTTCTTTTTGGTTTAGGAATTAAGCATGTAACAACTTCACCATACAGACCTCAATCAAATGTTGCTGAGCGAGTTAATAGAAACCTAGTTACTGCATTGAGAATTTTTCATAATCAGAATCATAAGTCATGGGACATTTATTTACCATATTTAATGCTTGCTTTTAATTCCGCAAAACATGAAGCAACAAAGTTCACCCCCGCAAGCGTTTTCTTAGGTAGAGAACTTACACACCCATTGCAATTTCTTTGGAATTTAGAGACAGGACATAATAACAAACCGAGTTTAGACAATGTTTTTCAGAATCTCACAAAGGCGCACAATAGAACGAAGTTACGGTATGACAGGAATCGAACTCCATCTAATTTTGTTGTTGGTGATAAGGTTGTTTTGTATAGGCATTCCCTCAGTAATAAAGATAAGAAAATAACAGCGAAACTTTGTCACAAATGGAGGGGACCTTATACTGTAACTAAACTCACTTCACCGGTTAATGTTGAAATAACTTTGGACAATGATCAGACACAAAAGCAGATAGTTAATGTTGATCAAATAAAGAAATTTTTTCCTCCAGTCTGAATATATATATATATATATATATACCCTTTTCTCTCTTTACTTCAGAATAAATTGTTGTGACTTATTGATTTAATTTTTTTTAAGATCCATTTCCTTTTTGTAAATCCATATGACAGGTTTTCTTGTGTGGGAGACTCCCATCTACACAGAGCAGTGAAACAGTGGAAACTAGCCACCAACAAACACATCAACATACCAGGGGCGACTACGAGACACATCGTCACCGAGGTGCGAAAACACGCTGCCGAACTACAACCAACCTGTGTTCTGCTCATTGGCACCAACGATGTCAGGAATCACCTCTCTCTCTCTCTGTCTCCAAACGAAACACATTCTCACATTTTTATTTTGGATTTAGATACAATTTTCACTGGTCACAACATGAACTCTTTAATTGAACATTTCTATTATAATGGTAGGACAGATGGAATTCAGTTAAACAGAAAAGCCTTCATCATAATCATGGACAGTAATCAGGATAAAATTACATGTGTAGTGCAGTGCAACAAACTGGAACCTTGTGTAGCTCTGGACAGTTTAGTTTCACCAAGTGTTAGGGATGAGTCTATGACCGAAGTGGAACTTACAGGGAATGTAGCCGTAAGAGTCCACCATCTCTCTCACTAATGATACTATATTGTTATGTTTATCTTTATAAGTATTGTTACTATTAACTTTAGTAATTTTTAATTTTTGTGTAAAATTATTTTTCTCTCTCTTTATCCCAAGTTAGGTTAGACAAAAATTAAAAATTCTTTTGGAGGGGGGGAAAATTGTTACAAGTTCAAACTCAAACTTGCCGCCATATCAGAAACATCTAGAAGGCACTACCGCGTACAGGAGTAACTGACAACAATGCAGTCACGTGACCCGCCTCGCTCATAAAACTGGACGACTGCGGCTTCTCCTTCTCTTAGCTCGGAACTATTCGGTGTAACATCATCTAAAACCTTTTTCTAAATTCAATACCGCGTTTATTTGCCAATTCCAAAAGTTCGTCGATTTGTTAACGGGGTGCATCCCATACGTTTTCTATTTCGCGAATTGTTTTAAAGAAAAGGCCGAAATTCGCGGTACAATCACATTCGTATTATTTAATTAATTAAAACTTTTCAAAATTACACGTGCTAAGAGCAGGTTTTAACACTGCCATTCTTGTCGTTTTACGGGGAATAAATTAAACAACTGGTATTATTAATATTAAGTGCATAGTAGTGTTACAGTGTATTAATATTGTGAGCGTTTTGTGTATGTAATTTTCTACAATGTTCATGTGAGTAATATTTATTAGTTTTACATACTTGGTCATATTTCATAGAGCACATGTCATAACTGGTACTGATCAAAGTTTAATAATTGTTAAGTTTAAATTCATTTATCTTTGTTAATTATTTGATGTAATATCGTATTCACAAATCATTTATAGCAACTCTCTATTTGTCATAATTTAACTTAAAGATATTTTTCCTGTACAAGAATTGATTTGTATTAAGCAAGAAAACTTTTGGAAAATATTTAAACTCAAATCAATTGTCTCAAAACTAAAATAACTGTAAGAGCTGGAAATTAAGTATAATACAAAATTCTAGGAAATTTAGTATTCATAGAACAGAGTGTTACTGTTTGGTTGATTTCAAAAAAAAAAGAGTAAAATTAATTAAGCAGCAGTTCAGAGCTCAGAACAGGAACCACTTCATATTATAAATAAGTTAATCATGAATCATATGAACGTATAATTTAAATTGGTGGTAAAAAGATATAGGAGGATAGAGTGTGTCGGAGGTCAGGAGGCTTAGTTAGGAGGACTTATATGTTATTATTTATTCCCGACCACTCGCTTGTTTTAATAAACCGCCATTTGATTAACTAGGAATTCCGGATTATCACATTGTGACACTTTAACTCGAGAACTGCTTTTGGTAATTTTAAACACAAAATACAAAAAAATATTAAAACTAAAAAGGCCAGAAATCGACCAAAGCCATAACCTCTAAGGTGATCTATTTTACATTAATTTAAAATACTCTTTTCCGGCTCTAATTTAATTATGTATATGTTGTAATGTCTTTGCTCAGATTTGAATAAAATAGTTTCTTGCAATCAGATTCTTCTTTCAAGCAACCCACAACTAAATCAGAGATCCACGAGTGTTTTTGGGCCCAGCAACACTCGCTCTGCATTACTGTAATTGACAAAATTAAATGTGAATAGAAATAAATAAGATAGAGTTCATACAAGCAATATGTAACAAGAGTAAAGTGTGTTTTTCCTAAGATTTTAAAATAAAATAGTTTGTGTGTAACAGCTCTTACTACGGCTTTTTGGACCTCCGTAATTGCGTCAATTGTTGATCGCCCTTTTTTAAATCCGTACTGTCGGGGGCACAGATCCCCGGTAGCTCACACGGAAGAATTCAGTCGGGAGCGAATCAACTTCTCAAAAAGTTTCCCCGCCGTGTCCAACATGTATAGAGGTCTGTAGGAAGACGGAAGGTCAGGGTCACTTTTCCCCTTGCTGATGAGTACAAGTCTAGCCGTTTTCCAACGAGTGGGGAATACCCTCTCGGACAGGCAGGCATTATACGTCTTCGGCTACAACCGGAGGTTTATCGAAAATACTTTCTTCAGGGCCTCGCTGGGGATCCCTTCAGGTCCAGGAGCCTTGTTGCTCTTCAGGGAGAAAACAGAAGTTTCCAAATCCTCACAGTTAAAGATGGGAAAGTTCCCTCCCCGTCCAAAATCAAATTTTGGGTGCGTAAAATGTTCTGGAAACAGGGCGGTGACGATCCTCTCCATCGTGGCGCCCTCCATGATGGAAGGTGGAGAGCGGGCTGTAACCCAGGCCCCATGGATCGGAATCGACATCCTCCCGAAGTTTCCTCCAACTGTCAGCCTTGCTCCGATTGATGGTCCTGTGGAGAAACATTCTTGCAGCTTTGTAGGCCTCCGACTTACGAACTCTGTCTGTGGTAATTCTTGCTCTCGTGGCGGCTCGTCTGGCTCTTAAACATGCTTTGCGGAGTTCCGCGATCTCTTCGGTCTACCAGTATACGGGTTGCTTGTCACGACGGGGTTTCCTGCGCGGCATAGACTAGTCACAAGCCGAGACAATCAGATCCATCGTAGATGTTACTAATGCCTCCCAGGTTGTGCAGGATCCTCCGGTGCTCCCCGTAAGAAGACCTGGGTGAACTTGGCCACGTCCAGCTTGTTTGTGTTCCAGCGGCGTGACCCTTCCCGAGATGCGGGTACTTTGATTCAATGAATTGGTAGTCACTACCCGTGTAATCTTCCACTACTCTCCAGTCAGAGATCCTCGATAGAAGTGACTCAGACGCAAGGGTTATGTCGGGGGGGGCGCCGGAAAGTTGGCGTGTCGCCCTCATTTAGGACGACGAGCCCGGCCCTGGTGGCGAAACCCAGGATGTATTTCCCCCGGGAGTCGGTAGAGAGCATTCCCCACTCGACAGCCCTAGCGTTGAAGTCACCGCCAGCGACGATGTGCCCAGTGGTTTCGAGCACGCTCTCTTTCAGGCGGTCGATCTTATTGCGGAAGTCTTGAATGGCATCGTTGGGAGTGAGGTAGCAACTGTAGAAGGTTACATCCCTTCACCTTACCCAGACGAATCCTTGACCGAGTCCATGACTCCGCACTGGTGCTTCTTGTCTATTACGCGCCCAAAAGGTAGCAGTACCGAGACTGTCGGGGAACCAAGAATTTGAATCCCTGTCCCGGTACTGTTCACTGACTAAGAGCGCGTCGACACCAAGTTCTTGGGAAAGCTGATTCAAAAGCGCATCAGCAACCCTGGATCTCTGAATATTGCACTGGAGGATGCGGATTACTGGCCCATACCTTTCATCGCGGGACAACCACCCTCTGTCTGAGCCTGCAATTGACCCATCCGATGACTTTTAAGTGCTGGAGACTCAGCAGCTTGTTGGCGTGTTTCTCGCCCATTTCGGCGACCGCCATCCGCTGCTGACTCCGGTTTGGCTTTGGTAGCCAAACCTTCAATCCTCCTGTTTCCCCTGACAGCTCAGGTACAGCTTTTTTAATGGCCTCAGAAACTTCATTTTCAGAGTACAGGCCGCCAAGATCTCGGATTTCAACCGAGGACTTGGGATCCAGTGACCCAATAGATCCTTTGTCCCCGAGAGCGTTCTTAAGGGCAGCGGCAAAGCCGGCCTTGTCCCATAAAAGGTACTAGCATTGACTATAATGGTACTAGTAATAATTTTAAGATGTAAAATTCAATTTACCCTCCATAATAATGCATGGAAATAATTAATGAATTATGTTTTTGAGATCTTAGGACACGAACAGAAAATGTACCATTGTTCTGAGCTTGGCTCATAATAGTTTTCTCTGCGTTAGAATTCGCTAATATTAATTGACTAAACAATGTACTATTACAAGTTATTAGACAACTTTGATGTAATTGACAACAGAGGTACGAAGTTACGTTAGACGTGACATACATAGGTCACATATGAAGTTATATGCGTACTTTGCAGTACTACTCGAAAAAATCCCACAAAAAGCTGACAATTATAGGCTTAGTTAGTAGGGGGCAATAGCCGATTCAAAACCAGCAAAGGGCGAAGTGAGGAGCCGAGGAGCCCCCCCCCGACCTTTGACCATCGTCCCTTGACCGCGAGCGACGTTGATGCATCGACAAACCTAACTTAAACCTGCGTCTATAAACCTAACTTAAACCTGCATCTATAAACCTAACATAAACCTGCGTCTATAAACCTAACATAAACCTGCGTCTATAAACCTAACTTAAACCTGCGTCTGAAAACCTTACTAAAACCTGCACACACGCACGCACGCATTGGCCTAACTTAAACCTGCATCAATAAACCTAACTTGGATGATGCATGAGGCTCACTACTGCGCGACGGACCTATTCGCCGAGTGTTCATCACAACATAAGTGTGTTCATCATGAAAAACCTGTTTCATCAGGACAGGAGCCAGCGTGGCATCTCGCTGGACGCTCATTATATTGTGTTTAAAGGTGCGGGATCAAACATTTGGCGAGTATGTCTGGACAACCCTAAATAGTGTAAGCAAATGCGGGTACTGTGATTGGTGGAAATATCCTGCCCTCTGAGTGGTCAAAATTAGACGTTCTGCCCTATGATTGGTCGAATTAAAGAAACACTTCTTGAGATGGATTTTGTGAATATAAATGCAGACGCGCACCTTCAGTTTGTCTAGTGATGTTGCGGGGTAAACTCAAACATGGCTAGTGCAATCGAAGTGGATGAATCAGTCCAGACGTTGTTGAAGGAGTTGGAAACGATGGAGGGCTACAGCACCATGTACTCTCCTGCACAAAGTCCTGAACAACCACTGGCAGCACCATCACTGAAACGATCAGTTGCCACGCCATCGAAGCTGATTACCTGGAAATGTCCATACTGCGAGGAGTCATTCACGTCGCGAGATGGACTTTGTCTCCATCATTGTCAGCACCACCTCGGTGTTAGAAAGAAGCGAAGAAACAATCGTTCCTCACAACCGAGATAGTTCATACAAATCTCGGCAGGAAGAGGTCCGAGGAAAGTCAGCACATGTATTGATAGCAGTTGCATAAACGACACTGAAAGTGGCAATGCTCTGGAGATATCTGGAGACTTCGCATCACCATCATCCAACCCAATATCCGAAGGGAGAGGTTCTCAGAACGTCAGCATATGTGCCGATAGTAGTTGCATAAACGACAACAGTAGAAGTGTCAATCCCCCGGAACTACCTGGAGACTTGGGGCTTGAGGAAAAAGATTCGAACGATTCACCACCGACTGTCAGTTGGGTCGATTCCGGTTATCAACATACAGTGCAATATCCCACCAATCGGGGTAATGTGTTCTTGAACATCCAGTTATTTCATAGAGGTCAGCATACACATGGTTGCAACTTATATTTGTATGAAAATAAAGACTATGAAATCTACATTATGATTATGAACATCATAACGCGATTGGAAAACCTTTGGGTGGACCGTTATTCAGGAGTCCCCAGAGTCACTGGTTTGACACATACAGTGAAGCCGGTGGTGATAAAGTGTGCAACTGATAGTAATGAAGGTATCACACAACCGGCGGGGACTGCTTTCGCCCGCGATGAACATCACCCAGGTTAGGGAGTGCCTGGCGACGATCCCCGGACTGAGGAACGTCGCGGTCTGCGCCTCTGACCAACTACCGGACGCGCCAGTCAAGCCTCTGACCACCATCTTATCCAACACAGTGGTGCACACCGAGGGAGGCGAACACTGGGTGGCGTTTTACTGCTCGGAAGAGGACAGACTCGAGTACCTGGACAGCTACGGGAGGCCGCCATACCAGGCCGACTTTCAAAGGTTCCTGAGGCGCAACCCTCATCGCCGCTACTACATGTACAGAAGTTATCGGCTCCAGGGCTACGATACTTCTGTTTGCGGCTACTACTGCCTCACCTACCTGTACTGCCGCGCTGTTCTCCACACGTCACTCGGCGACTACGTCCAGCTCTTCGACCCGGCCGCTCCCGCCACCAACGACTCTCTGGTCCACAGTATCTTCCACTCCGTATTCGCTTAAAACTATTTTTTTCTTTTTTAAGGTTTTTTATTGTTTGTAATTTGTGTGTAACCTTATTACTGTTCAATACATGTCTCGTTATGATAAAGCTTGTGTTTTCATTTCTCCTTTCTCCTTATTAAATTTGGAAAAAGAAATTAGTAAAACCGAGGCAGCGGGGCTGGACCTCAGGTTTATATACCAGCGGCGCGTGCTACTGGCTGAGCCCCCACCAAGTGACAGTGAGGGCCGCCAAAGAGGGCGCAGCACGACACCCCTCGGACATCAGCAAGCCACTGAGTAACTCGAGGGTGCACCCTCGAGCGTCAGCGAGCCGCTGGGCAGTTCCTTCAGGGCCATCCCCGACACGCGCCGCCAATCGCTCCCGGTTGGCGGGGGCTTTTTAAACTGCACGGCTCGGGGTCAAACGGCCCATAACGCCTTTTTCTCTCTCACACTTGAGTTATTCTGAGCCTAACGGATTATGACTTTTAAGTGTGCGAAGGGGAGGAAATAAACAACTCGGGTTCATACTGTACATAAAGCTATTGCCGTATAATTACTTACAAATACTATTTACAATTTTTTTTTATAATTACAACTAAACGGGAAACTCTTCTTCCTCGTCCTCTTCATCCTCAGGCTGGCGCTGCCCCTCCTCTTCCTCACTGTCCACCTCAATCCACTGTGGCTGTTCTCCTCTTCTCCTGGCTTGCTGTAGCGGCGAGATGTCCTTGTGCCCCCACGGTAGAGTGCTGATGCCGTCGGGGAGGACGTGCCGCTTGTCGTCAGCGGGACTGAGGCTCAGCTTATCCACCTTTACGGTGTAGACTCGGTGCAAGTGGGACTGGAAACGGACGTTGGTGGTGTGCTTCAGGATCCCGTTGAACAGGCACTCTCTGTAGTCGTTGGGGGTGAGGACGTTCTTAAAAACGCCCTTCACCACCCCCTTGGCTCGCTTGAGAGCCCTGCTGCCGCCTGTCGCCGCATCCTCGATGTCCATAAAGTACAACTTGGAGCGCAGGCCGAGGTAATCGAATAAGGACAGACCGTTGCACTCGTCCTTAAACTTTCCAATGACCTTGACGTTAACGGGGCTTTAGCAGGGGTGGGACCTTGGGTAGCCGCTGGTGTCAAAGTCGTCCAGGTGCTGCAACATCTCGGCGTAGATGTCCTGAGTCACGGTGTCAAAGACGAAGCTATCCGTGTCCATGTAGTCTACGGTGAGGCGGTCACCGTAGCGCTCCTTCATCTTCCGCAGGAACTCGTACATGAGCCACTTGCTCAGCTCCAGGTCGGACATGCCTATGTAGACGGGTTTGTCCAACACGATATTGACTTTGGACAGATGCACCAGGGCCACGTCCTCCTTGTAGTACGTGCTGTCCAGGAAGTTGGACTTGACCACGTACTTGGTGAACATCTCCGGGGTACACACCAGCTTGACGGCGTAAACGCAAAAACGCTCGCGCCGAGTGTACTCGGGATGGGCGAAGCGGATCTGCTGCTTCTTGGACATGTCCAAGCGGAGGGGGGGCCTTGGCGGTACAGTATCGGATGTGCTCCTCCAGACACTCGGCACCGGACAGTTCCAGTTTGTTGGGTCGGTTATCGAAGTAAGCGAAGCATCGCTTACACACGTGGATAGCGTGGCCGTGGGACGTTAGCTGAGGACGCACTAGCCTACTCATATTTGCAATGTTGGCGTAGTGACTGTCCCCGCCGGTAGTCACGTACAACAGGTCTCTGTGGTCTTCAAGCTCTCGCTTGCAGATCTTCAACGGGTAGACCTTGTCCTTGAACTCTGGCGTCCCGTCGGGGCGTCTCCCCACCATCGCCCACTTGATCCCGTAAACGTTTACGCTGATGGCGTTCTTGCGCTAGAAGTACTTGATGTCCTTCAGCACCACGGGGAAGCGCAGGCCGGTCCAGTCGTAACGGGCGATAATGTCCAAGGTATAAGATGTGGTTCTCTCCGTGTGTTGCACGACGAACTTGGCCATGATAGCGTACATGAAACACATGTCATCGTCGTTGTGCACGTTGATGACAGCGCGCGTCTCGCAGATGGCCCTGGGAAGTTGGATGAACCGGGCTCCGCCTTCTCCCAACGGCGTGTAGAGGTTGACTGGGATCTCCAGGTCACGTATACGGAGGTAGGTCCACCCGCTGTCCACTATCTCGCACCGCTCCTTCTCTTCCACCAGATTGTTGAACGAAGCCGACAGGAACGCCTCCAGGTTGGACGCGGCAGTGAGAGTCACGTTCTTCGTCTTGAAGGCTCACAGGCAAGTGGCTCCATGGACGTTGGCGAACGCGCACTCCAAGAACATGTTGACCTTGGTGTTCGGG
The DNA here is from genome assembly GCA_963675035.1 of Allygus modestus. Lineage (NCBI taxonomy): Eukaryota > Metazoa > Arthropoda > Insecta > Hemiptera > Cicadellidae > Allygus > Allygus modestus. Next base: position 121,549,773 of record OY776111.1, on the reverse strand, counting down.
TGTCGGGTCCTGACGTCGGCCAACAGTTCCAGGACGCTGTCGAACAGCAGCACCAGCGCGTCGTCCACGGTCAGAAAGTCCTCCATGGGCCGGGACAGACCGAAGGTCAGGAGCCGTCCATGGAACGCCCGTTGGATGGTGCGGAACGCGGGCAATCCCGCACCCACCATCCCGTCAGGCGCCGTGCTGGGTTCGGGCTGAGGCTCGTGGCTGGGTCCTGGGCGCGGCTCGGAGCTGGGTCTGGGCTGAGGCTCGGGTGACAGGACGGGCAGTCGCGGCATCTCGTCCAAAACGAGGTTCCTCACGACGGGACAATTGTGAGCCTCGTGATGGTCTCGGTTGTAACGCCGAGTGGAGCCTCAGTCGCAGTAGGCACACCTGAACCTCCTGCTGCGGTGAGCACTCGCCACGTGTCGCTGCAGGTAAGTGGCCTTGCGGAACAGAGCACCGCACTCGGGGCAGCGGACCTCGTTGGTGGGTACCAACTGCATGTGGTGCCGGAGCAGGTCCTCGCGGGAGAATCGCCGCCCGCACGCGTTGCACTCGGGCCGCAAGTCTCTGGCGGGTGGCGTCGCAGCGGAGGAAGAGGAAGAGGAGGTCGAAGCTGACGGTCTCTCACCGTGGACCGCTTCCATGTGGTGGCGTAGATCCTCGGGGCTCGCCAGGGCGACAGCGCACAACGGGCATGGACAGCCTGCGAACAGGAAAAAAGTCCTATTAGTTACCCAAACCCGATAAACACGAGGGTGAGGAACTATACAGAGGACTGGCGACCTCTTGTTTACCCATCGAGTCTTTTTCCTCATCTCATGCGAGTTTACCCGAGCCCGATAAATACTAGGGTGAGGAGGTGGCGGTGAGGGACTACACAGAGGACTGGCAACCTCTTGTTTACCCCTCGAGTCTGTTTCCTCGTCTCAATCGCCAGTTTACCCGAGCCCGTTAAACACAAGGGTGAGGAGGTGGCGACGAGGAACTACACAGAGGACTGGCAACCTCTTGTTTGCCCCTCGAGTCTGTTTCCTCGTCTCAATTGCCAATTTACCCGGCCAAGCAGGGGTGACGTCACTGGTTGTTTACCTTTGGAACCTGGCTTCTTCCCATCCAAGGCCGTTTACTCTCTCATAAAAACAAATCATTAGTTACCAAAGTCCACGGGCGCGCCGTGACGTCATGGGTGAGGACACCGGAGAAGAAATCATACTTAACAAATCTACTGGCGGTTTCTTATTTATCCTAAAACTGTACCTGGCGCTTGATCATGAGGAGTAGGAGGATGAACTGCGGTGAGGTGGCGTCGCAAGTTGTCACTTCGCCCAAAGCGTCTGCCGCAGACATGACACTCGTAATGGCGGTCGTTGTGGGCGGATGCTGCGTGACGGGCCAGGTTTCCAACGGTCCCGAAGACGCGACCGCAAACCTCACACATACGAGGAACAGCCATCTACAACATCGAGTATCTGTACTCTCCATCCGCCACAAAGGCGCAGTTGTCACAGCAAAAGCTAAAGGTTGTCACGCTACCAAAGGGTAGCGATACCCCTGGGAACGAGGTGAATTTAACCCTTCTAATAGTAGACAGAAATAAATGACAAGAATAGCTCCTATCGGTGTACTGGAATATGTAAAATATTAAATATTAATGTTAGCTAATTAGGTTTAAAGCATTGGTACACTGGCTGATGAAAAAGTAATTTAAATGTTACTTACAGTTTAAGATATTCAAAAGAGAAGGCTCCACACAGTCGCACAAGTAATCGCCGCGAAGACACATATATCCTCACAGTACGAACTGCCACTAGAGACTGATGTAGCCCGGGAAGATAGCGCGCTTAAATAAGCCAGTTGTTGACGCCGTGGGACTTTCCACTGGAACCGCTGATGAGTAAACAGTCCCGAGCGGTCACGTAGGCACGGGGATGACGTCACCACGGTCCACGACGTTCTAGAACATTCTAGAAGCTTCTAGAAGGTCGCTGATGAGTAAACAGCCCCGGGTGGTCACGTAGGTCCTAGCACGCGCCTCGACACGTGACGTCGCGGAGCCACTCGCAGTCTGGTTTGGTCAAGCCGGCACACAACATGTAGTGAAGTCACATAAAATTCGGTCGGTGAACAGCCGAGATCCCATAAGGAAAACGCGTTTAAAAATTAATGGCGGGCCCGTTTAACGGCGGATTTTCAATTTTCTTTAAGCGGTGGTTTACTTAGGCCGCCGCCCGACATGTGGTGAGGTTTCGTCAAAATCGGTCGGTAAACAGCCGAGATCCCATAAGGAAAACGCGGTTATAAATTAATAGCGGTCTTGTTTGATGGTGGATCTATGGGGTTCTTTCGTCATTCGCTTCCTCGAGGATAGGCCTACACTCTGGAAAAAGTCCCGTGGGATTCGGTGGGTAAATAGGCTAGTTATTAATTTTCGAAATTTTTTCCTCATTGTCCTTGACCGGTTTTAGGGGGTGGGGTGACGTCAGGGGGTTGACGTTGGGGGGTGACGTCAGGGGGGTGTCTTCAGGGGGGATGACGTCAGGGGGGCAAAGGTCGGAGGGGTCAAAGGTCGGTGGGCGCCCCTCGGCTCCTTACTTCGCCCTTTGCTCGTTTTGAATCGGCTATTGCCCTCTACTTTAGTTTTATTCTAATTTGTCTTTACTTAAAATTATTAATGCTTATTTGATATGCTGCAAGGTCAAAGCATACGTTTTGTCTCAATTAGTTGCAGTTATTTTTGATAGTGGGTAATCTGATAATGTGGTCAGGATAAATTCCTACTCAAAAGTAGACTAAAGCAGGGCACAAACCTGCAATGCGTCTTGAACCACAAGTTAAATTAATGGAGTTCAAACGGAGGAAAAACTTCGACCTAATTACTAATTGTTCTCAATAGGTTCCAGCAGTCAGTTTCAAGACTAATCGAGCGAACTATTGTTTTTAATGTTTAGCGAACATTAGAAAATCACCTTTATCGTATGTCTTATGGAAAGACTTTGGTACAGGACCATGATAACGTTTTGTTTTATATATGTAAATGTTAATATTTTTTTTACTACTAACAGTTTGATTCAACCCTATGAATACTTAAGGATACTCCCTGCTATACATATGCATAACAATATTAGAAATAGAATCTGGACAAACATAATTTGTAAATGGGAAAATCAAAATACAAAGCTTAAACAGTGAACCTTTATTATGAAAACGTTAAGAGCAGACTTCATTACTCAGTACGAGTTACGTATATTTACAACACTGCTCAAATTTCCCCTTATTGAAGTTTTTACCTAAACACCCTTACCAAAGTAAATAAATTACACTTTTTTATCATAATGTTTTCAAGTGTTATTTTGTAGGTACTTTAATTTAATTTAAATGATAATGTTTGGCTTCTTTATTGTACGCTTCTTTTTGAAAACTCCTAGAAATTAATATTTTAAAACTCACAAAACACCACGAAAAATACCTAAATATTATGAGTTAGTTTAAGTTAGTTCACTCTCTGTGATAGCTTGATATTTAGTAATTTATTTTCAAAAGGCATGATGTTTATTTAATATTCATTAAAATTTATAAGGCGATTCAATTGTTTTTACTATCATTGATAAAAATACACAAGGTTTTTATAACCATTGTACAATATTATTCACCCCGGCTTTGGGATGTGATTATGTCTTAGAGTGCACATCTAAAAGCCTACTAAAAACCTGTTGTCGCTTTTATATTAATTTGTATTGCATTTTTTGTGTATTTTTTATTTAATTTGTATTGTTTTATGGTTATTTTCCGAATAATACACCCTTCACGTAATATTTTTATTTTATATGTTTCCGATTTAAACGAACAAGTTTGATTAATACGTCATGATTTAACCTAATTTTTTACGTCAATTGTGTATAAACCTTAACACCTTGACAGAATGACTACTTAAGATAATCTTATTAATCTTATTCAAGTGCAGAATATTAGACAATATAGAATATTGGATCTTATTTAAACTAAAAAATAACAGAAAATTCAAAATATTGAATTATAAAATTAGAGTACATTTACATCATTTGAAGTAGTTATGTGACTCCAAGATTGAGAAGTTTGTGAGATGGGATTTCTAAAACTGTCACTGGAATATATAGTTACACGCAGGATTTTTGTTTGCCAATACATTTAAGTTCAACTGGATTTGGCCTCGATACATTTCAGTACAATAGCTTGGCCACAACGCTGATGAAAAAAAGCAATTACTGCGCTATATCAGGTCGCTTCGTCCATTAGAGGGATGTTATCAATGACTTTCTCATTCATGTTGATATTAATGTTATGACATCATTGTATAAAATATTTTATACTTTATATGTAATTTTTTCATAAGCATATCATTATGTATACATGTCAAGACATACACAAGTTATAATAACATTTTAATTTTTACATTTTTAATACACACCATTTAGTTAAATTTCTGTTTCGTAAAATTGAACAATACCGTCGTAATTTAAATATTCAATAGTACCGAATGTCAAAAAATAACTGAACAGTTTTCTTGGAGAATAACGTATGTTATTTCAATAATACAGGCGTAGAACGAATATTATTTAAAATTACATACATATTCTTGTGTTTTGTTGGATATAATCTTTTGGTGAACTTCAGATGATTCTCATAGTTGGTAATAGTCTAGTTAGCTCGGTAATTTAACTCTAACGACATTCTATGACGCATTTCATCACTGATATTGCTATGCTAATTATTAATATTAGTTTTTAAAGATATATATTTATATTTCTTAACTTGGTCTTTAACTGAACCCCACACGAACTCACACAGTTTTGAGATTCAGAGACCGTAGGGGAATGGAGCGGCGGTGTGTGTTTGTGTGTGTGTGTGTGTGTGTGTGTGTGTGTGTGTGTGTGTGTGTGTGTGTGTGTGTGTGTGTGTGTGTGTGTGTGTGTATGTGTGTGTGCGTGCGAGTGTGCGTGTGTGTGCTTATTAGTCCGTAATAAGCCATAAGGAGAATGTTTATATGCTATTGTTCATATTACAACCAATGTCACTGCTAGCACGCAAACCTACAGTATTACATATTGAATGTAGGCAGCAATAGGTTTATTATTTGTAAGTGGACTACTGCTTGGTTTTGCAAAACTAGTATAGGAGATTTTTTACGTTTATAGTTATTGAAAAATATTGCAAGGGCTACAAGTTCCTAAAGTAGGTCACTCCCCTATTTAACCATAATTTATATTGCCCTTTCAAATCATTAAATCATGCCACTAATGTATATTTACAAAAACACAAAAATCACTTTTATTGTGATCATTGATTGGAGTCTCAATGGATATAGATATAGACATACATTACGGTGATGACTTGATGCAGCTTGTAAACTAGAAAGTCAGGGGAAATGTACCCCCACCACTCCTAACTTATGGCATTGGTTTGATTTATTCCAAGATTTTATCACAGGTGATTGTTAAAAACCATCATGTTCCGTTGATAGTTTCGTGGTTGGCATTGTCACGTAAGGTACTTATGCCACTTACCTTTCCCCTCAACTCTTACTAGTTGGCCATCAAAGCATCTCCATACAGTATTAGTATTCTGATATGGCAATGTGAAATATTCTACAATAACACTAAATATTAACGAATAAATTAAAGGGATCTAGAATTCGACAAGTAAAAGGGTAATATACAAGTTTATTTGTAACTTTGTATTACATTCCCAAGAGGGTGCGGTTGCAGGCGAAGAGGGCGTGCTGGCGGTCGTAGACCCGGTCGACGTCAAAGGCGAGGTAGGGATGGTCAAGTTGCAGGGGCGGCTCATACCAAGGGGAGAGGCGAAGGTCACGTGACAGGGCGAGAGAGGAGGTGGTGGTCCAGGGGAACTGGTCGCGGATGTTGGCAGCGCCGCACCACGGGCCGTACACGCCGCACGTGACGTTCACCGTGTAGTGAGGGGAGATCTTGCCGCAGCGGAGCCCTTCCTCTATCACCTCGCCGTACCTGCACAAGCACATTATGTGTCTCAGACTATACATCTAACTTATGGCGGTCCAGGGGAACTGGTCGTAGATGTTGGCGGCGTCGCACCACAGGCCGTACACGCCGCACGTCACGTTCACCGTGTAGTGTGGGGAGATCTTGCCGCAGCGGAGCCCTTCCTCTATCACCTCGCCGTACCTGCACAAGCACATCATGTGTCTCTGTATACATCTAACTAGTGCTGGTCATCGCGGATATTGGCGGCGCCACACCACGGGACGTACACGCCGCACGTGACGTTCACCGTGTAGTGAGGGGAGATCTTGCCGCAGCGGAGCCCTTCCTCTATCACCTCGCCGTACCTGCACAAGCACATCATGTGTCTCTGTATACATCTAACTAGTGCTGGTCATCGCGCATATTGGCGGCGCCACACCACGGGACGTACACGCCGCACGTGACGTTCACCGTGTACTGAGGGGAGATCTTGCCGCAGCGGAGCCCTTCCTCTATCACCTCGCCGTACCTGCACAAGCACATCATGTGTCTCTGTATACATCTAACTAGTGCTGGTCATCGCGGATATTGGTGGCGCCACACCACGGGACGTACACGCCGCACGTGACGTTCACCGTGTAGTGAGGGGAGACCTTGCCGCAGCGGAGCCCCTCCTCTATCACCTCACCGTACCTGCACACCCACACGTGCCTCTGACTATACCCGACCTTGTTACTTAGGTTGATCATGGTCGGATATAGGATCTAAGAAGAACTTTAAATACAAATTAACAGCCTTTGATGATGTTTGGGTCTAGGGAAAAAGCTGCAAGGAATTGGATGGAGCAATGATTAGATACAAACTCTCTATCCACATATAAGATTGAACTACGACAAAAACAAATTAAATGTGGCAGCATCTGAATCGACTTTATTTTAATCATGAATACTCGCAAAATCTTTTTTGGACTTTCTTCATTAAGAACTTAATATGTACAATATTATTGTAGTAGATTTATTATTTTCACTCTGTAATAAAAATTTGTGCATTGCCAAAGTGTCCTATGCCATTTGTATGTCGTTAAAGTTTAATTTATTACTTTAAATTACTCACTTTTTAGTTATATTTTCAACTACTCAATAACTTTTTAAGTACTCGTCACCACTTTACCTAAGGACCACCTCGTTGGGCACCCTGTAGACGGGCTGGCTAGGGTCCCAGGTGTACCGCGTGATGAGCATCTGCAGCCTGAGCACGCCGCCGCCGCCACACTGGTACCCTCGGCCCACGTACACCAGCTCCTCGTCGCCCAGGATGAAGTTGTACTGGCCGCCCTGCAGCTCCGCCCACGCGACGCACGACTTGACAGAGTCGCAGTGCACTAGCAGGTCGAAACTCAGGTCCACAATCACCTGAAACATAAACACTTCAGTTTAGTTTTACAAAAATACATCAGGTTTATTTTTATGATAAAACGGCAATAATTTAATTACAATTTTATAATAATTACAGTGCTAAAGTATTAAAATCAGTTTTAATATCAGCGTAACTTTTAATAAGGTGTAGTTATTTTTGTCCTCTAAAATCATCCGAACCGTTAAAAAATGTTTCACAATAAAAAGTCGAGTTTCTCAACGCGTAATTGGAGACGGGTGAATGTGAAGTTGTAAGTAAAAAAATATGGTATAAAGATGTTCACTCAATCCGTATCTAAAGAACTGCAATGAGTAAAATCTTGCGAATTCTGTGTAAATGACATATAATATTATGTTTTTATTTCGAAAAAATTAAATTGAGTGATAGCAAATGTTGTTCCTTAACATTTCACACATTCTAATATCTAGTTTTTTTAAAATATCGTTTTCAAGATATTAAGCGTTGAAAGTTTAAGTAGACGCCATTTTTAAACGGTAAAAGGTAAAAATTTCAAATTCAATACCAAATTATTCCTAAATAAAAATAACACACATGTAGGGTTTCAAGTCAGTACCTCAAGATGTTTCTGAGATATGATATTGATATGAAAAAAGCCAAACTGATTTACATACGAGTAACGGAGCGAGATAGACCCCATGTTTATCAATGAAACTGATAAAACGGATTCGGAAAAGTGGCTGTTGAAACAGTTAGCCTCTCGGAGTTCATTTCGGCGCGGCCTTTAAACCTGTAACTAAAGTCGCTGCCTACTTGACCAGTTTATCGTTCTATACTGTTTTCTCGCATCAGGTCAGTTTTGGACATGCATTGAAGGAGCAAGGTAGTTTTCAGTAGTGTATCAGTTATTGATTGCATTAATATTTGTGCACTTTGAATATAATTTAATACTTATTTAACTTAAAATATTACAAAAGAAACTATGCTAGGCTATGCGATAAAAACGCAAAATTATAAGTTGTGTGATAAAGCGTATTTGCAAATCATATAATAATTAAGTTATTTATTATCTTCAGAATATTAGCTTAAAACAATACTAAAGTCTAAATATTTTTTATTTTATCAAAACTATTTGTTATAGCAAGTAATATTTTTGCGGTAATCATAACTGTGAAATAATAATCAGTTGATTTAGTCAGTTACAGAAAATAGCTTTACAGATTTAGAACACATCAATATTTACTTTCTTCAAAATAGTATTTTCAACCCGTACAAGTAACAATACTTTGGAAACGTTGGCGCATTCGCTTAGTGTGAACAGCAACAGCAACTTTGCGCATCCTGTAGCTAACAAGAATTGCCCACAGATGTCCGCCGCTAACGGTTGCAACCGCATCAGCTAAATTAAACTGATGCACGGCCGCAACCGTAACAGTTGTAACTGATGAGGGGAAAACATCAACTAAGCCCATCACTATCCCGTCCAAATGTGGAAAAAGCTATTTGGAGTGGGTTCAGATTAGTTGGAGTAAAATAGCTGCCATAGCGTTTACGGTTGTACATTTAGGTTTTTAAACGGATCCGATAATGAGCCCCCGATTTATAATTTATCACTATCCTAATGCTGATTCACCCTCAGAAATACAGTTAAAAAACTTTACTGAGACTACTTACAACTATTTTAAAATTGTTATGGAAAATGGTGAAATATTTGTTATAATAGCTCTACCATTTAATTAGAATTAAGGATAATTTAAAATAATCAAACTTATTGCAGTTTTAAAGTGTGCCTATTAATCACTAAACACAACAAATGAAAGATCTATTACTAGGCTAAACATAAATTAATTCTTCAAGTTTTACTAACAGCTTTATTGCTATTTTGGAAAGTTTTGAAAATTAAATATTACAATTTCATCCCATTATGCGGGCTTGCCAGAGCTTTTACCGTGGCCCGCGGGCCCCGCCGCCTCGGCTTGCGGGCCCCTTAGGCCCGTGGGTTCCCCCGCACCGTGGGCCCGGCAGTTAAGCCCCTGGCAAGCTGCAATGATAACGATTTATCCAACACAAAAACTGCATTAGTGGATTTTAAATCAAGTGATTTGCAACATCTTTACATATAAATCGGTAAGCGAAATTGTTAAGTCAAAATTGTAGGAGTTTGGAAAATTACAGTACGGTGGGAGACGGCTCAAATTAAAGGTCTAGATCTTAAGGACTCGGGAAAAACAGCTGTATTTACAAAAAAATCTTTGTATATCATTCTGTAAGCAAAATATTTAAGTCAAAATTGTGGGAGTTTGGAAAATTGCAGGATGATGGGAGACAGCTCAAATTAAAGGTTTTGATCCCAAGGACTACGGAAAAATAGCTGTAATTTCAAGCAAACTAGAATTAATGTAAAACAACCCTCATAAAAAAGCATGGGAATCTAAAAACGTCTGCTCTGTTTACATTAAAACGTGTGATTAGATGTCTACTTTTGTTTACGAACTGACATGTGTTCCTACTTACACTGTTTTTATTCAGCATTTAAAGAGTAAAGATATCAGATGAGGCGGAGTTTTGGAGCAAGGTTATACTAGTAGTAGTAGAAGTTTAGTGGCCCCTTCAAGCCACTAGTAAATAACAAAGTTATAATGTGGCTTTTCGAATTTTACCCGAAGAACCAAAAACTTCACGGATAGTGATAAATTAGTAATGGAATATAGCATAACATTTGCTTTTAACGGTTAAATTATACCGTGTGTCCCAAAAGTCCCACCCCCCCAGCTATTTTTTTAACGGCTCCAGATAGTGAGATTATTTTGTCAGGAAGTCTTAAGTACCAAAAAAGGAGAGTTTTAATGTATGTACAACTTTAACCACCTCCCCCAAAATTGGGTTTTTGGGGAGCAACTCAAAATTTTTAAAAGTAAACCCCCTTCGAGTGGTCTCTGTAAAAAAATAAGAATGTCGAAAGTTAGAGGTCTGTATCTTAACCCTGTCCGAAATGATAGCCAATCAAAATGTTTCAAAAATTAGCTGTAGACCTACAGTTGCACCCTTGTAACTTTTGAACAGGTTATAATAGGAAATTTAGACTCAGCATACCTTCATAAAAGTAAAAAATAAACATTTTTGATAGTACCATAATTTTGCCCCCGCTCCCAAAATGGGGTATTTTGGGGGCAGCTCACAAGTTTTAAATGTAAAGCCCCCTTTGAGTGCCCCCTCACATGGAAGGCTTTTGCAAAAGAAAATGAATGGTGAAAATTAGAGGTCTCTATCTTTATCCAGTCTAAAATGGCAGACGATTAAAACAAATAAATTCTATTAATGCATTTTTAAAATGCTGATAATTTAGCTGATACTAGATTTAGTTTCAAAACCGGGAGTGAAATTTTTCTTTACATAAAGACGAATCGCTGTGCTTCCTCGTCATGGGGTTTGTCAGGTGAGAAGTTCACTCCGGTAATTTGCCTTGTCCAAGATATGAGGCTGTATTTGCCTCGCAGACTCTTAGAGCAGAGGGTGAACTTACTTTTGTTTCTATCGGGAAAATACATATTATACAGTTAACTAAAATTCCGTCGTACCAGATATTCATAAAAAAATAAAAATCACCAACGTAGATGCCGGTCAACGTATAGCAATTATTATATCAACAAATGAAATAAAATGAACAACTTGACTTTATCTACAGAAATCAATGTAAAGGACGTTACAAGTAATTTCCTACAATACATTAATTAAATCAAACTTATACTTTAAACAAACAAACTACTATTTTGTTGTTGTTTGGGAATAAATTACTCATGTGCATGGATACTAGGGGCATCTTTCCGCAAGCGGGACTCATCAGTAATCCATATTAAGGAATAAATATTTTTTTTATTGTTGGAGCAAATCAGGTCAAACCCTACACCTTAAAATCATTTGAACCCATAGTTAACAATGGAATTTTAAAAGCCACTAAAATGCAACTAAAATAATTGAATAAGAGTGCAATGTTTTTATCTGTGAGGATTGTTAACTGTTTATTTTCTTTCACATATGTTCGCACCTTGTCGACAGGCTTGTAGGGCTCGCACCAGCCCAACTCCTGGTCGCCGCCCGCCGTCACATCCTCACAGTTCCACGCGTTGGCGACGAGGACCACCGACGTGAAGGTGAGGACGCAGAACACGTCGCACACCGCGACGAACACTTTGAAGTGGTTCTTGAGCACGTCACTGATAAACAGCTTGAAGGCCTTCAACTTGTCACTGCCGCGGTCGGTGTCGGGCAGTAAAGTCTGGTTGTCGGAGGCGGAGACGTCGTAGGCTGCGGAGTCCCCGCCGAGCAGCGAGAGCATGCGGGCCTGCGACATGACTACAACTACGGCCACTCAGTCGTGAGTGGCGGGTCTGAATTGAATAATCACCTGGCTTTGTCCACTGATTCACTGGCAGTAAGGAGTCGCGTACATTGGTGCAGTTGTACGAGTGAGTTACAGCTGAACTTATTGCGCTTGAAATGAATTAATGACTTTCATTTAACTGTTATAACAGTTTACTGATAGCCAAACAAAATCTGTTGTATACAGGGATAAATAAGTAAATGGATAGTTAGGTCAGATTTGTACTCCTAGATATATTTTAAGTTTAAATAATATATTCAGTATTGTCCATTTTGCAAGTCTTGACTGTTTGGCTACTGGGAGTTATCCGGATAATAGAAGTATAAAATTCCCTATAGATGTATAAAATTCATTTAATTAACATTGATGTACCATATTTTAGGTAAGTATTAAAATGGACTTTTCAAAGAACTGTTTGGAATCTTTTAGCTTTATGTTATGAACGAAATAATTCTAGTTTGCTGATATTAACTAATACATTTATTACACGAATAAATTAGGGGTAGAAATACAGGGTGTCCCACTTTTATTGTACTAAACTCAAGGGTTATTTTCCAGGTTAAAATAAACAAGTGTGGTAATGAAATAAAACACGTATATTATCTCGATTATCTTGAATTTGAGTTTGTTTATATGTTTTACAAATCCCAAATATAATTTCTTAGAAACCAATAAAGATACAATCATGAACCTTGGTATGAATAGTCATCTTAAAGGTTTACAGATTCCTTTAAAATATCATCCCTGTGCTAAATTCCGTTTAAAAAGGCAGCGGTTTTAAATATTCATAAAACTGAAAGTTGTATGATACGTAATACATGTGAATGGTCGCTTATCAGCCGACTCATACGGTTCGTAGTGATGTTGCCTCTTACCTCGCTCCCATAAATCTACGTGGTGTATCAAGCTAACTCAAATACAGTCCATGGGATATGGCTTTAACCCATACTAAAAAGATAAGTTTTAATATATGATCCTAAATTATGTAAATTGCTTTATAATATATAAATAATCCGTTTTTATGAATAAAATAATTCGTCTTATGAATGATCGCAACTCAGTATAACTACATTACCTCTGTACTGTACTTTACTATAATCCACGTTGTATTGATAACAGCAACAAGCAATGACTGGATCACACTCGCATAAGTTATCAGAATAACGTTAATTCACATAAAAATTACAAAATAATTTAATAACGTAGAGCTATCAACAACATATTATAACAAAATCTTATTTATAATTCACCACAACTACTCGAGATAAAGGCAGGTGCTATTTTAAAACAACCCAATTTTTAGTCAGGCCCGCCTTTTACACTTTCTTCCCTTTGGCGTATTGATTAAGACAAAATAGTTTTTTCTTCAAAATAGCGATGTGAATAAAGTGAAGGTACTCATGATACTCTTTGTTACCTACATTTCTGTAGTTGACAAAGCAATTAATTATTTTGAACCAATCCAAACCAGCAATAGAAAAATACACTTTTTTATCGAAATTGTGTTAAACATAAAAGTGAAGGGATGTGCGGTAGATCGAAATTTAAACAGCCAAGAAATAAAATTAATATTAAGTTTTTTTTATATTATGAATTCTCCGAAACTCAAAATGTTACGACTGCTGTTTACGGTAGGCTATATGTGATATTTTTTGTGTCACGGCTGATTGAAAGCCCGCCCGTTGTTGACATAATCAAAGTTTACAGCTTTTCCCCTGGCGTGATCAGCGCGAGAGGTCGATACGAGCTCGTGGTTTTGATATGTAGGAATCAACAACCAAGCCGTATATTGTTTTAGTAGGGTATTGTAACGCAGCTGCACTGGTATATTAGCAGACGTAATTTTGTGCTTGTATGTAAATCATCTCTGACATTGGAGCCGAGTGATTGATACATGATTGATACACCATTGATACACCAGTGATTGATACACCATACCATAATATTTATCTGTGGTTGAAAATGGTCGTCGCGGCGTTTAGTTCCTAAAATTAAAAATATAGCTATTAAATATGAAACTGGGCTAAATAATTATTCTACATAAACAATAAAAATATTCAATTAAAAAAAGTACCGACACAATATTCCTTCCCGTTAAAAGTAACTAGTGCAATGTTCAGACATCCACATACTTCATTCTATGAAGCACTTAGCTGGTCCGACAGACTTTGTCCTTTCCTAATTAGGCCGTGAAAATAGGTTTTAAAAATTAAACAAATTGTAAGCAGAAATAGTCTTTTGATTCAAATACCAAGTTTTCTACTTCGGGTCAGGTGAGTTTTTGCCACCATATTGGAAAATGGCCGACATGATTTTTGAATGTTTTTTGCCATAAAAAGTAACCCGTAAACCTAACAATTGGAAGCAACATGGACAATTACCGTATCATCGACCATAGCCCACATTTAAAAATCCAACTAGTATTTTTGTGTGTTTTCCCCTTATAAAATGAGGTTTTGATGTTTTTTGACTATGTATTTTAGTATATTTTTAAGAATACTTTATAAACATTTTAGTATTTCAATCATGTTTTTACCTTGAGTGGTTCTGGAGAAAAGTAAAGAAAGCCTGCCGATGCAAAATGCAGTACGTTGCCTATCAATGTTATTCTTGTGGGAAATTACAAATATTTGAGATCAAAGCCAGTTGAACATATATTTAAATTGTGTCCTACAGTTAAAAACTCCTTGGCACTCATTTAAAGCAATTTAAATAATTGCTAATCAACAGGTTAGTAGAAGAAAGAAGATTGATACAACGTACTGTAGTTATAAAATATGTATTTTTTAACTTTACTCTGTAACTATTCATCGTATAATGATGATTCAAAAAGAAAATGTTTAGTTTTTTAACCTATTTTTAATGAAAAAGGTGTATTTAGATAAATTAATAAAATTATAAGGATAAAGTAAAAAGATCAGTGTTTAGGGTAATAATTCCTACATTTTTTATAATTTTTAGTCAATTAAACGACTTTTTCTTGTATTTATGACAAGTTTATCAAGATCAATACATATTGTCTAAATTTGATCGAAATTGGATGAAAACTGTGCTATTTACGAGGAGTTTAATTAATGGTATCATACATTTCTGTATAAAATAGATTAAAATCCAATATGGCGACAAAATCTCACTTCACTCGAAATAGAAAACTTGGTATAATGAAGGGACATCAGGTAATATTTTCCAGCAAACAAATTTCTGCTTGCAATTTTTTCATTTTGATCCAATTTGCTATCCTAATTTCCCTGGCATAAAAATTCATTGAATTTCTTTTATGCTAAAAATGCTTGTTCATTTTTAAGATGAGCTTGATCGCTATGCTCATTCGTATATTTTTATATAGAGCTAACTACGGCATTGAAAAAAAAAAATAGTTTGCGTTGCCAATGAAGTAGATTTGTTATTTCTATAATTTATGCCTTACATTTGTCCAAACTTGGTGTTAGAATTAACGTTTAGGGGCTTTTCCAAAAACTTTTGGCAATGTCGGTTGTGGAATAATTAATACATAATAATTCACCACAACTACTCGAGAAAAAGGCATAGCCATTTTAAAACAACCCAAGTTTTAGTGAGGCCCGCCTTTTACACTCTCTTCCCTTTGGCGTATTGATTAACACAAAATAGTTTTTTCTTCAGAATAGCGATGTGAATAAAGTGAAGGTACTCATGATACTCTCTTATTGATAATGGCTAAATATTAACCCAAGTGGCCTACCACTAAATTGTTTCTACTCAAGGAAAAATGTTTCTACTAAAATGGCTTAGCGGAGAAAAAAAATGTTTTTAGTACAATTTCATAAATACTGATCGAAATGATTTTTAATAACGAACTCGACCGAGATTTATACTTTCAAATTTAACCGCAAAACTTGAAGTGGACCTGAGGTGGCCTGTTTTCGAGTTATTTTGATGACAGACGAGTATTTGTTTGCTTACTTGAGTTGATTTTCTCAAGACTATAGGCATTTAAGTTGGGTATGAGGATACTATCCACTTCGTTTCAATTATCCAATAACAAGTTACATTTGTACGTGTTCAGCACTTATTGAATATGTAGATTATGATTCTATAAATGAGCCAATTATTATTCCAGTACCATCATTATCATATCAGTTTATATCATGAGAGATCGGTTCTTATTATTGTTTGATGGGAGTCAATTACTTAGAGCTTTTAGATTGAAAACGCTGAAAATTATTGTTGTTCTAATTTGTCAATCGCCATTATGCGAATTGTCTATGGTCACAGTGGTGTATAATCTCAAACGAAAATCTTTAAAGTTTTTCTTTTACAATTTTCTTCCTTGCTATCGTCCGTTAGCGAAACCATGTAAACCTTACAAAATCTAAGGTGCGAATAAAACTTTGCCTCTTCAACAGTTCAACTATTTTGACTGAATTGCCTCAAGCACAGCAATATTTTGACTGTGGAACATAGGGTTATCCAAATAAGAAAAAATGTGTATTGATTAATTCAATTTAAATATAACTCGTTATAAGAGAAAGAGCTGCTATAAGTAATGTTAATGTTCTGGCCTGCATTGTGACGTGGAGTAATAAATATATGAAAAACTAAGTAATAGTAATAACATTAGCATCACAACCTTTCAAAATCAATATTAAAATACTGTTAGTTGTACAGAAGGATAGTGAAAAAACATTATACAACATTATGAACTTGTTATCATACAATTTACAGTTGTAGTATTGAACGGGCTCTGAGTATGGTAGACAGTGCCCATATGTTTTTATTCTGTTATTTGCTAGTAAATTTTGTTAATATCCTCAAAAATCACTCCCTAGAAATAAGATATGAAATATAGGGGATAGAAAATACAATTTTCGTATTCTTTGTAATGTTTTGATTTAGTTTCAACATAGTTCAGGTGTTAGCACAGGTTAACACAGACAATTAAATATGCACTGATTTATCAACACGACTGTCCCGTTGATCAACACGACTGTACCGTTTATCAACACGACTGTCCCGTTTATAAACAGATAATACCCCCGTCGCAGCAAACCTGCGTACTCAGCGAATTTCCAATGCATATATATGTGACTCGCTACAACATAGAGCTACTTACCAAGTTTCACAAAAATACATCCATAAATAAGTGATATATAGCATTTTATTTATTCTCCATAAGAATAACATTAGGGTTGAGGACGCAGGTTTGCTGCAACGAGGAAAATAAGTAATATTATTATTGCAATTATCAATATAACTGAACCAGGTGAAGCTATAAACCAAGTTTTATTAATTTAGGTTCATAATTAAGGGAGATATACAACTTTACTTATTCTCCATATGAATAACATGGGGGCCGAGTATGCAGGTTTGCTGCTACGGGGACTATCAACAAAAAACTTGTTTTTTGTGCTAATATCAATATACCACAACTAGTTGAAGCCACATACCAAGTTTCATCAATATACATTCAAAAATAATCGAGATATAGAATTTTATTTATTCTCCATAAGGATAACATTGGACAACGTACTGTGTTTAGCACTTTGAATATCTCCGCAACGGTTGGATGTAGAACAACGATTCAAACACCAAAATGTTTGTTTTGTTGAGCTAAACTCATTAATAAACAGAAATGTGAAGTTTTTAGTAAAACTATGTGAGAAAAATCTAAAAACCTTTATCCCGTAAGATTAACATGGGACACGTTTTTTTTTTATTTTTTCCGCAACTACTCAACCTAGGTTAATGATTCAAAATACTAAATTATTTGTTTTTTTAAGCTCTATAAAATGGCTACAACCAAAATGGAGTGTTTTTAACATTTTGGGGTCAAATTTGCACAAAACCGATTTTTGGAAAATTGTAAACCCCCATAAAACCCCCTTCCCATACTGCGATCGATCTGGTTTTCGAACTTAAAGTCATAAATGCTACACTCCACATTTGTGCCAAATTTCATCAAAATCGGATGTTTCTTTCAAAAGGTATTGGGGTAACGGACATATATATATATATATATATATATATATATATATATACATATATATATATATATATATATATATATATATATAAATTTGAACGAATAGTGTTTTTGGCATCTGGGGACCTCAAAACGAAAAGTTATCATGGTCTCGGGCTTAATTCTTACCATGCCACCTACGGTAATAGCTTCTTCCCTATAGGGGAAATTCGCTAAAAACACTAATTTACTCGGTATCACATTACTTTAGTTTTCCAGATCGGAGAACATCGGAATTAGTTAATCATAATATGGCATTGACTACAGCATCTAATGTTATCAAGCGTAATCGAAAGAGGGTTTGCATAACTAGGGGTACGCTAAAATATTTGCTTGTTGGGATGAATGAACTCAGAAAAGAATGATAAAAGTACTGCTGCTGATGTATTTTGTAATCTAAATTTAGTAACTAAACATAAAACAAATTGTATTTACCACTGTTAAATATTCTTATACTTTAATTCTTTTCCAAGCAATATAAGTACTAATTATCATTTAACAAAAGAATAAGTGTTTAAATATACTAGATAGCTTCTTTTATTTTACGAAATATGTTCGGATACAGGCTATAATGAGGCTAGTGGATTAAGGCTAAGGATTAAAGCCATATAAAAGCAATAACTTTACATATTTTTCAATATTTATTTATATACATTTGTATTTGTATTTTTATTTTAAAAAAATAAAGTTTCTATCATAGCGTTCGCGACTAACATGAGCCGAATTTTGTAACAGTTTAAACCATAAAAAAACACAAAACAAAAAAAATGTGTCACACAAAATTGTGTCCAGTAGAGTGTGTGAGGTAACATCTAACTTTAAACAACAGTTGTTCAAAAGTATAAATTCAAAAGGGTTTTGACAATATTAAGGTATTAGTTCTCGTAAAAATATAATATTTTCACCACCTTAAAGCACGTAAACCCGATCACCAGCGTAGAGAGCGCTAAGCACTTGCCTCTCAGAGCATAGCAGGGCCCTTTAAATAAATACAGGGTGGTGCAAAAAAAAAAAGGAAACCCAAAAATAAATGATTAATAGTTTACTAAAACAAAGCTTACAATTACTTAACTAAACAAAAACATGTTCTACGTGTCGTCCTTCGTTAGTAACAACATATTCCATTCGGTCCATGATCTTGCTGGCTATCTCAGAGCACTGCTGGGCGGAAATGTCTCTGAACACCCGTTCAATGTTGTCTTTCAGTTGTCTAATGCTTCTTGGGGTTGGTCGGAAACACAGTTCTTTCAGCATTCCCCACAAAAATGCATCACAGATTGTAAGATCTGGACTTCTTGGTGGGTAGGGGAAATGTTTCCCCCTTGACACAAGTCGTTCTGGAAACAGTTGTTGAAGAAGTCTGATGTTGTCTTGACTAGTGTGGGGAGTCGCTCCATCTTGCATGAATATTTGTTTCTCAAAGGCAATGTCATTCAGTATACAAAAGGTCTGCAAATCTCCATGGAATCTCTCTATTATTTGGGTTCTGTAAACCTCACCGTTAACTGTCAACGGGTGTTCATTGTTGTCTTCA